>JARHVA010000712.1:3512500-3920000 GCA_037957365.1 Torreya grandis | reverse complement strand
TATGGATTTATCTACCTATACATTCATACAACCTATTATTCATAATTAATGCATGTTTCCTATAGTTACATTAAGAGCACCTTTATATAGTAGTACAAGTGAAAAATAATATGACTTTAGACTAAAATATTTTAAAAAAATGTGCTACAAAGGATAGGGATTGGGAAAGTATACATAGGACATATTTAACCCTATTGATACATCTACTCATAAATATAATCAAGGCCTTGGTTACATAGATCATTGATGAAATTTTAACTTAATTACATATGCACATCAAAATATAGTTTTTTTAAGTCTATTCAACAAGTTGATAACTTATTTAATCCTATATCTACATTATCATTGGTGTACCTATAACCTACTATTGATATTATTTCATCAAAAATACTAACATTGGATGAATTTAGTAATAATGAGTCTTTACTATAATATTTGGGAGTATTTGAAGATCTCCCTCCTTTGTATCATAAGTATAGGTTTCCTCATTTTACAACTGTTCCTACATATTTTGGTGAGTTTGATGTTTCACAAGATGATGTCCTAGTTTATGTATTTAATAAAATCCCTGCTCCAACTTATACTAATGATAGGTCCACACTTCTAAATGAAGATATGATTTAATTTAATTATGGAACAAATATAAATATGTGAATAGTAATTTTGGCTGCTTCATTTAAAATGAGGAGGATCAATCAATCAAAAAAACATTACATGATTTTGTTGAGATATTTTATTGGGAATACTCTAATATACTATAAATTCATCCTTAGATTATAGTACATCAATTCACACTATACCTAAATGAAAAATTAGTTAAATAGAATTTATGCAAAATGCATCCAAAAGTCACATTGATAGTTAGAGAAGAGATTCAAATGTTACTTGATATAGGCTTCATTAAACCCATATCCTACATAAAAAGGGTGCCTAATATCATTATGATATTAAACCCTAATGGAAAAATCAAATGGTATTCATATTTTGTATATATAAATAAGACTTACCTTAAATATAATTTCCCAATAACCTAATATCTACATGATTGTGGATTTCACTTATGAATATGAGATGTTAGTATTTATGGATGGATTTAATAGTTATAATAAAATCAAAATAACTAAGGAATACCAAGATAAAACACCCTTGATTATATCATGGGGCTCCCTTTATTACATAATGATGCCTTTGGTATTGAAAAATGAAGGGACTATATATCAATGAGCCATGATAAATATTTACATAATATTACTCACAAGATACTAGAGGATTATATGGATTATCTATTATCAAAATATAAATAGAGACAACATCATGAAATTGATCGAGATAGATATTTGAATGGCTAACTATAGTATAATGTATGATTAAATCCAAATTAATTCTCCTTCAATGTCTCAATAAGAAAAATTATTAGGGTTTATTATATCAAAATGAGGTATTGATGTTGATCCCAAGAAATTAAAAGTTATCATTGATATGCCTCCTCCTCAAGGTTTGAATCAAATCTGATACTTATAGGGTAAAATTCAATAGACCCATTACATTATAGATAAATTAGCCGATAAGACAAAATTTCAAAATATTACTCTAAAAGGATAAAAAAAATTGAATGGAATAAAAAATGTCAAGAGAGTTTCAAGGCACTCAAACAATATTTTTTGAATCCACCTATTTTCATGCCTCAATAATAGATAGGCCACCCATATTATACATATCTATTTTTAATGATTCACTAGGCACTTTATTGGCATAGTATGATGATTATCACAAAGAGTGATCCATATACTATATCAATCACACACTTTTTTACTCTGAGCACAATTATACTACAATGGAATAATTATGTTTTTCTCTTCTATTTTTTGAGAAAAAACTTATACAGTACATGATAAATAATGAAGCCCAAGCTATAACCAAAGCTGATCCATTGAATTTATCATGTGTAACCCTCATTTATTATAACATATATAAAATTGGGTACTATTTGTCATGGAATTTGATTTGAAAATCATACCTCATAAATAGGTCAAAGGTTAGGATATCATAGACTAGATAATTATCACTCCACTACAAGATACTAAACCCCTTGAGGATACCTTTAGAAATGATTTCACAGCATATAATATTAATGAGGATACATTGATAATTTTTTCTTGATGGTTCCAAATGTGTATCAGGAGTTGGTGTAGAAATTATTCTAATCACTCCACAAGGATATACTATTCCATTCACATACATATTGGGCTTATCCTATACAAATAATATCATATAATATGAGGCATTAATTTTTGATATATACATAGCTCATGCTCTACAAATAAAATCCATTAATATATATGGGGATTTATATTTGGTTGTTAATAATGTTACATATGTTCATTAGACAAAAGAAGAAAATATAATCCCATTAAAAAAATATGGAATAATTTTTACATGATATTGGTGTAAATTTTTGTCACTTTGGATTTGTGACTTACCTAATATGAAATAATGAAAACTCACCAATAGTTATGGAAATCACCATAGAGATGGTGATTCTCCTTTGTATTTGAGAGAGGTAGTTACCTTGTAAGATATGGTTATTTAGGGGGGGGGTGAGATTGTGTAATTTTAACTAGAAAATAGAAAAGGAAATATAAACAAAAAAAATAGAAGGAGAATGGAAGAGAAACCCATAGTGGAGTAAAATCAAATAGTTGTAAGATTAAATTGGGAATAAATGAAAGAAATGTAAATTGTTCCTCACACAAAAATGAACCTAGGACCAACATGTGTATTTGGAACAAAAGGGATGCCTGGAATCAGATTACACATACTTGGTATAAAGCTTATTTTAGAAAAAACATGCATGAAACTCATGGACATAAAAAAAAGTCATATAGGGGGTTTTCAACAAAATGTATGGAAACACCATAGGTTTGGAATAATCAAGAAAGTGCATAATTTTAAATGAGTATTTATATACAAATAGAAACATGAGATTCATAAACAAAGAAAGAAAATCCAAAAAACTAAAGAATACTCTCACCCACTTGATTTTATTTCATTTCTCCAACTTTGAAATTACATATCCCACACAAATTTTCATCTAAATCTCTCTAAGGTCTTGCGAGAAAGAAATTTTACAAATCTAGATGTTTTACTTTTTGTACAATCTTTTCATCCACCAAGTAAAATGAAAATCCTTTCATTTTCCCATCTTTTTATTTTATCATTTGGGAAATTTTACAATATTAAATTCACTTTTCTCTTAGCATTTACAAAACAATATGAATTCTGAAAATATTAATTCACTGAATGATTGAAAATGCATAGTCATTTCACAAATTTAATTAACATCCATTGATTATAAAATAATTAATAATATAATTAAGACCATAATTCCCTTTGAGATCACAACATAAAATTTGCAAATTTCTATATGTGGGCTACTCATAGATGTTACCTTGTCCATTGGGTTATGGAGTCCCATAAAATATCATGGAAAATATGACAATATGCCAAATCATAGAAAAGTGATAAAAATAGAGTAATGAATTTTGGATGACCAAATTTCACTACAATATCTGGCTTTGACTATGGAACCACATTCCTTATTGAAATTTAGGAGAAATCTAGAAACTAATAGTGGCATGTACCTCTTCTAACCTATAAATGCATAATGCACTCCCATATCCCAATCTAGCCAACTAAAAATTAGTTCTCTTATCCAAATTTTATCAGAATGAACATGATTTTCTAGGTTAGATCATACCTACTCAAAATCCTGACAAAATTCAATGTAGGACATGATCTTATGTTATGACTCAGATAATTGGCAACCAGTTCACTTATCCTAATCATATGGGAATGAACACAAACTACTAGGCCAAATACTTGTTTTGAAATTCTACCTATTTCCTTGTTTAACACCCTCTTCCATTCATTTGTTAAGTTAGTTTTTGAATTATTCATATTTCATTAACTTAATGTGATCAAATTTTTATGATCAATTAATGATTAGTTTTTTTAAAAAATAAATAAAAAGGGTAAAAATATATTAAGAAATGAATAAGAGCATTACAAGAAGAATGGGGGAGCAAAGTCCCCAAAGGAAAACAACCATCATAGAAAAACTAGGGATGAACCCATCTAAATGTTAATATGAATCTTCCTATCTTCCTCCAAAATATGTTTTAGATCAAAGTGTAACTTTTGGGAGAGAGACTCCCAATCCTTAGAATTTCCTCCATCTAAATGCTTGAATTCCCATTTTGCCAAACAATCTGTTGCCCTATTCCATTCACAAGGAATATGTAAAAACCTAACTATATCCATGAGTGAGCTAATCCTCAAAATCTACTACACAATCACAGCTAATTACCAATTGACATCCAACATTTTTCTCTTAACAAGCAGGTTGATCACGACTTGGGAATCCAATTCACAAATGATCCTATGCCAACCCAATGCCTGAGCCTTCTTAAGAGCATAGAGAATATCCTAGCCTTCCATCATGTTGTTAGTTTACATCCCCTTATGGACCGTAAAGAGAAAAATCATCATACCTTCAGAGTCCATGCCTATCCCACCACTACCTGCAAACCCGAGATTGCCCCTAGAAGAGCCATCCATATTGATCTTGAGAAACCCATTGGGAGGGTACTGCCACTGACCGTCCATATGAATCTTCTCTTTGACTTGTTGACCTCTCCTGACACAAGCTGAATTACCTATGAATCACTAGAATCCTAGGTGTACTACCACCTCAATGTCTTATTTGGATAAAGGGAGACAAACCTCACTCTTAGCCTGCACAGTCTTTTGAATCATCCCTATGACTTTTTGCTAGAATTATTGTGCCATAATCCTCACATTCTTGAATATCTGCCTATTTCTCTCAAGCTAGAGTTACCACAGCAAAAATATGGGTCCCCCTAACCATACATTCTACAAAAAATTCATCCTTGAGGGGGGTTCTCCCACGCCACTCCAAAATTAGACCAAGGATGAAAAATGGAAACATGGGCACTGTCATACATCCCACTAATAATGCCAAAGTTGTAAAGTAAAGGAGCAATGAAAAAATAGGTGGGTGGAATCCTCCTCACCCACTCCACACATAACACAAACTAACGGGCCTTGGAAGCCTCTTTTCCAGAGATTGTCCTAGGTCAAACACATATTCCAAGCCAACAAGCAAACAAAGCAGTTGAATTTTGGCCATGAGAATTTATTCTAGACATGTCTCCACCATTGCATTTCTCCCCTGCCCAATCTTTGAAATAATAAAGCCTGATATCCATATGCAATTGTGTAAGCTCCCTTAGGATTGGGAGACCAAGCAAGCTCATCTCCCTCTTGGAGGCAGCTACATCGATGCCTAGAAAGGAGTTTTAGTAGGTCATCATGCTCCTCTTATGTTCCAACAACTGGCCAAGCCTTAGGAGCTTTCCATCGTGCCACCTCTAGCTATCCATAAGAAATATATGATTTAAAGTCACTCACCTGAGACCAACTAGCATCAAGGAATCTCTAATAGAGGTTCGATAGATTAGGAAACTAGGAAATAATGGGAGGGTTATCATCCCATGAATCAGTCCAAAAAAGAGCCTTGGATCCCAGCTTACAAATCCAGAATAAGCCTTCCTTAATAAGAGTAGCCCCTTTCTTGAGAGTCCCCCATATCACTAAGCCTTTCCCAATGCGTGGATAGTGAGGAATATCACTCTAAGTGGTCCCTGAGTAGTACTTCTAAGAGATAATTCTAGCCCAGGCCTTGTCTTATTTAGTGCACCAATGCCAATAAAGCTTAGCCACCAAAGTAACTCCATTTAAGTTTATCTACCTTAGGCCAAGCCCCCCATGTTGTTTGGGGCTACAGACCATCTCCCATGTAGCTAAGCTCCATTTAAAGGTCATCAAAGTACCAACCCATAAAAATTGTCTAATAACTGAATCAAATTTCTTAACAATTCCCATTGGGGTAACTTGAAACATACATCTGTAAATGGGCAAAGCCTACACCATAGATTGAATTAATTAAACATGGCCCACAAAAGATAACCACCTATGAGTCCAATGATTCGCCTTCACAAAAAAATTATCTAAGATATTCTACCAAGATTCTTTGGGTATATGACTAGTTAAAATAAGAATACCCAGATAAATCAATGGGACAGTCCGAATCTAAAAATGCATAGTCCAAGCAATTCACTACTGGATGGGAGCTAGTGTATTAAATAAGAATATGGATGACTTGTCTTTGTTGACCTTTTGCCCTGACGCCATTAGATAAAATTCCAACACCCTGCACAAATTGGCTACTTCACTCATTATGGCCATGTCCATCAGAGCAGTGTCATTAGTGAATTACAAGTGAGATTGCATCAATAGTTCACCCCCCCATTCCCAGCCTTGAATATGCCCATCCTCTCTATTCCTTTTGATCATCCTCCCCAAACCTTCAATGAGGAGAAGAAAGGGATACAGAGACAAGGGGTCTCCTTGTTATAGCCCCCTAGAGGCACCAAATAACTTTGTATGTTCCCCATTAATAAGCACCAAAAAGGAAACTGAGGAAATGCAGCTCATGACCCGTTGGGTCCATTCATCTGCAAAACCAAAAGCTTTTAGAACCTTCCACAATAATGACCATCTGACCCTATCAAAAGCCTTGGCCATATCCAACTTAATAAATATTGCCTTATCTTTGGAGCTAGCCATGGAGTGAATGGACTCAATAGCTATGACAATACCATTAAGAATTTGCCTACCTTCCACAAAACCACTCTGCTCTTTAGAAATCACAGTGTTGAGCCTAGTTTTTAACCTGTCTATAATGATTTTAGATATGATTTTATAAATAACATTACAAAGAGATATATGGTGAAATTGACTTAGCCTATCAGCTCCTTCGTATTTTGATATGAGGGCAAGATAAGTCACATTTGAAGCCTTAAGCATTTCATTATTCCACTATGATTCTTGAACAATAGCTAATAGATCTAATTTGATAATATCCCAAAATTCTTGGTAGAATTTAGCTAGGAAGCCATTAGGAATAGTTGCTTTCCCCTTTTTCATCTGGTTAATAGTTGCCTCAAGCTCCCCAAGTGTGATATCCTTCATTAAATTCTCATTCATTTCACGTGTCACCAGAGATGGAATATAGTAGAGAACCTATGCTTCTTTTGGTAATTCTTCATTTGCATCTTCCCAAAAAAGTGTAGAGAAGTATTGTACCACTTCCTTTGACATTGTAGGAAATGAGTTAAGCCACTCACCTCTTTCATTGAACAAGATCGAAATAGAGTTGTTATGCCTCCTAGATTTAGATGATTCAAAGAAAAAATAAGTATTTTTGTCTCCTTCTTAGAGCCATTCTATCTGAGCTTTTTTCTTCCAAAACACTTCCTCCCATAGCTCATATTCCTCTAGGTCTTTCACAACCTAAGCTTCATCTTGAAGTAAGTTTTTGGTCAATCCTTCCTCCCTAATTATTCTCATGATACCATCGAGCTTAGTCTACATAGCAGCCTTAGCATAAAAAATATTCCCAAAGCATTGATGATTCCACTATTTAATCTTATACTTCACAAACTATAGTGATTTACCAAAAATATACATCATTGTACCATGGGCAGGCCTACCCCACCTCCACTAATTATCCACACACTCGAACAATGACTGATCCCGCAGCCACATGAGTTGGAATCTAAAGGAAGAAGAGTGAGGTTGGTACTTTAAAACACTATTCAAATTAATAGGCCAATGATCTGATCCTCTCCAGTCTAAAATTTAGACCTTATAGACCACATACCCCTGACCTAATAACTAGAAACCAAAAAATGATCTAGTCTCTTAGTAATGTAGTGTTTGCTAGTCCTCTAATTATTCCAAGTAAATTGTCTATTATTGGGCTAAATGTCAACTAAATTCAAAACTTGAATATAATTTCATAGAATTAAAGTAAAGGGGTCAAGCTTTGACATACCACCACAGTTTTTAGTCAAATCCAAAATAGCGTTAAAATCTCCAGCCATAATCCAAGGTTAGAAGGGAGCCAAGCTACAGATAAAACTAATGTGGCCCCATAAGGATTGTTTACCCCACCAATCAGTAGGGGCATAGATATTAGAGAGGAGAATGACTTCCCCCATCTCAAAACTAGAAGCCATAATAGTCATGGAAAACTTAGAGGACAACCATCTTATGAGGCTGATCCTATGAGGGTTTCAAAGACAAGCTAATCCTCTTGAAGATCTGGTAGCCCCAATGCATTGGTAGTCCCCTTACCTCCACAACTTAGGTGCTAATCTGAACATAGATTCTACTAAAAGCTTAGTCTCTTGCCAAAAAATAACATCAGGTCTTTGACTTTTAATCAAGTTGTGAACATCATTTTATCTAGGGCTATTGTTTAAACCCCTTACATTCCAAGATAGTATAATCATTTCAAAGGATTTAGAAAGTGAACATCCAGAGTCTTCACTGACCTCGACTCCACCAAAGTCTCTCCCATTAGTTTCATATTTTCTAGGTCTTTTTTCCTACCAAGCTTGACCATTTTCTCCCCCCCACCCTTCTTAAGGTCCTTTTACAAAAGTCCCAAGTGAGGAGAAGATTTACTACTCCTTACTGCCCCTAATTCTCTAGATTTCCATATTAAAGACAAATTTCCATCTTCTTTAGAGGGAACAACTGAGGAAGTCAAAACTTTTGATATCAACATCTATTGGTCCATGTCCATGTGGTAATCCCCAGCATCCTGTGATTTAGTTAAATCAACTGAAACATTGGTCTCCTAGGTTGGGCCCTCAATCTAATAATCCATGATCATCAACCCTAGATTCACCTCTTGTTGATTAAGGTCATCTAGAATTTCAAATCTATTAAGTGAGTCATTTTCCTGTCTTTCCTTCAAAGACCATTTTTGACCCCTACTTCTATAGTGCCATTTAACCAGGATAAAACCATCAGTTTCAGGTGCCTCACCTAGAATCAAACCCTTCCCTTTGTCAGTTCTAGGTAGATTGTGAGTAGGTTGAGCAGGTTGAGATTCAAAAGTTTTTGATTTGGGACACCATTGTTGTAAGTGACCATAAGGATGACAAAGACGATAACAGAAAGGAAGAGTTTCATAATCCAATTGTTATACCTAGGAAAAGGGTCTTGCACTCATTTCAATAGCATTAGGTATTAGCTTGCTAAGATCAATTTCAACACAAATGTGGGCATAAGTCATTACCTTTTTCCCAAGGATTGACATTGATGAACTGACTTGCCTTCCTAGGAGGGATGCAAGCAATTGTAGGGTATCTTCATGAGAACATTCCACTAGAAAGTAGGATAGCTACACCCCAACTGGGACACAGTTTGGCAATTCCTCTAAAGGTATAAAACTAGCATGCCACATCTTGATAAATAGCCCCATTTGGTTATGAAAGTAAGGGCCTCCAGCAAAGACTCTGTTACAATCAATCAGGTAGGTAAAAGTAACCATAAAATAATTATTAGCTAACATCATGATATCCATTTCTCCTTCTAGAGCCCATGTCCTCTGAGCCCACACTTCTAAGAACTAGAGTGAAATCCTAAGCCCCAAAAACTTGCAATACAGAGAATGATTTGTATAATATTCAATGTCTTCAACAATCATGTCCATTGGTATAACTAGTTTGGGCATCTCCTTGCATCTTTCTAGACATCCATTGACCTTGGGAAGTCTCATGCCAATAGGCTCTTTTGCATCATAGGGACCTGCAAACTATGGGGGATATCCATTCTCACATTCCTTAAGCCCTGGGCCAATTTCTACAAACCCAACACTGCCCTATAGTTTTGACCTGTGCCATCCCCCTTCATGCCCTCCTTCCCCCTTACGCCTTCCTTCTCCCTTTTGGCTATTGCATATGATCAATTAATGATTAATTCACGAGTTTTTGAATTCTTATTTAATCACATAATTTACCCAACTATATTAATATACTTGGTTATACCCAAATTTGATTCCTTTGTACCATCCTTTTGATGAACTTTAATATAATATTTTTTCCTCCTGTTTAACATATTCATTTATGGAAGTAAAGAGATGGACAAATATAAGTTGCACTCCATACTCAATCATAGTCTTATCATTCTCATATGTTTCAAAGATAACATTCATCAACACCAAGATGATTTAAACTAAATACAAGTCATTTATGTCCTCTTGAGAATATTAAACACTCTAATAAATATGCTAGCCTCAGCTAATATTTGAAATAACTTGTTAAGGAATCAAATTAACTTTTCAAGGTGGTGTAAACCATAAGTGGTATGTAATTAGCTTGAAAAAATGTCTTGTTTAAGTGTAATAAATAAAACATGCATAGCTTGTATTCATAAAAAATTGATACTATTGCACAATACAATTCTGTATTCTACTCAAGATCCATGTGGCACATTAAATGTTTGATAAAATGACTTTATGATAACCTATTTCTAATTTATTATCCATTGGGATAGGAGAATTATTTTAAAATACCACCTAACCTAAGATTAGACACATTCACCTAGAGATTTAGTTTAATATATTTTTTCAAAGAATGAATATATAAACATATACACCTACACTTGAATCAGGTAAGATTTTCTAAGTGAGATACCTCACTGGACAAAACATTAGAAGAAATGGAAAATTCTCAACACATTCTTACCAAAAGCTTATATACTACCTCTATCATGTATGAATAATGAGATTAAATTATACTTAGTGTTAGGAGTTGATGATTTTAGCATGGTCTAAAGATTTAGCTTTATATTTTCACTTGTAAACTTTTACAAAAGGTAATAATTTCCATCTCCATAATTGATTGAAAGGCATGCTCCTATGCATGTTTCTAAATTTTCCATTTAATATATCCATTTATTTTCTCTTCTAAGATCCCTTTATTATCAACCTATCTTGGTCCCTTTTCATATACATAAGAGCACTCTTACTTCCAATCTTTATGTAACTTGTAGTAAAATTAGAATCCTTAAATTTATCCTATTGATTATCAACAATTGTTACTCCCTTAATTTTTATGTTATCTTCCAATTATTTCTCAAATTACACTTTAATAACTTGAAAAACTTAAAAAAAACCTACATAAAGTTGAACAGTTTTCTTGTGGAAACAAACTTGTAATGTAGTCCAAAATAAGTTGGTGTTTTGTAGTGGTTATTTGTCATTAAAATTCCCCTTTGTGTTCCCTTTCTCTTTTGACATGCCTGATAACCAATGAAACACATACACTCATAAGGCTTCTCCAATTATCATAAAATAAATATTTATAGTGGATATAATGGCTAACATTAATATCTAGTACAAATATATTTCTAACTTTTAAATGTCTTCCACCCACTAGTCCTTTGGAATAGGGTGGTATCTACGACTAGAATGTTCATTTAGTGAAGATATAAAAAAATTGAAACATACCTTGTGATCTTTGTGGCCTATAATATTGGAAATCATCCCATACCAAAATTTATCTCAAAATTTAGATATATCTTCACCTTTTGGAAAATCATGGACCTCAATTATGTCATTTTGTGAATCAAAAACTTCTAAAACTAGCCTATGTAATATAAAACACTTTGAATGTGGGGGAAACTTGTGTAAAAAATACTTTGTACCATTTACTTATATTATAAAATAACTTGACACCTTTGAAGAAACTGACCTAGAATTTTTTACTATGTAAAAGGTGTCCAAATTCACTCCCATTTTCATAAACTTCATAAATATATCACTTATCATCAAAAATTCAAAAGAAAACATTCTCTAGGGTAGAGATAACATATGATTTCTCTTAGCTATCAAACATAATTTTTTCCTCTAATTATAATTTGAAAATGTTTCTTAAGCAACAAATGAGAGTCTAAAAAAACATGAATATAAATATTTTATGCATTCACAATCCATATAGTTACAAATGGCTTTTTTGAAAACTATGTCATATTTTTTATGTTTGACATTTTTGATCATCTACTATGATCCTTCATCAGGAGAAAAAATCATTAGATGGCTTTTTTCTTGATGACAAAATATTACATTAGATGATTTGAAACATCAAGCATTATAAATTTGACATAGTTTTCCAAAAAAGCCATTTATAATATGGATAAATTATTTTGATCTATAATTTCCTATACTTGAGTCTTGTTAATTCAGCCTTTACTATCTACCCTTTCCCAATAGGATTTGTATAAATTGTATGTACCCAAATTTTCTCACTCCAATTTATGTCACTAATAATACTATTAATAGACAATAATTCTTCTTATCTAATTTATCCCACTAAGTTATTCCATTCCTAGTCATATACCTTATTTCCCCCCTCAATATTTATTCATATACTAACCTTATTCTATCCCACTTCATCATTAATTCACCTAATCATCTCTTTATCTTAATCTAACCCCACTTACCTATTATTTGGTAATTTTAAATTCCCATGACCCACCTACCCACCTACTAAGCCTATTCTTAGGCTCTCCTACACCCCTAATCCCTAATCATCCACCTAATCCATATCTAATATCCCACCTAATCATTATTAACCCTTAGAAGGTTTCTATACTCCTCCAAATCTATAACCTTCTCTAAACTTCCCCCTCCTCTCTAGAAGCCTCCAAATCTAGATTCTTCTAAGGAATTTTAAATTCTTTAGATAATCCTCAACCCTTGATCTCCCCAAAACCAAGTTTGAATATCCTCCATTGATCCCTCCCTAAACAATCTATTTAAAAAACTCCTCTCCTCCATGGAAGGCCATCTCCAAGCTTCATAATATATCAATGTCAAACTAATCAAAAATATTATGAGTTCATAATCAAGTATCCATCATCTTTGATCAAGCATCTATGTCATAAATTTGAGTCAAGGTAATCCCAATCCTATTTGTCTTTTATTATGTTTAATCATGGTGTATAATATTTAGCTTTAGGATTTTATAATGTTAGTTTGAATGTTTATTCACCTATTGCATTATGATTCTAATGACTCTATCACTTTAACTAGTAGTTTGATATTTGGGTTTGAAATTACATAGGCTAAATTCAAATTTGCTAAAAACTACTTCTACATTTTGGTGACCATGGTGGGAATTTGCTCCTAATTTAACAATTTTTCTTGTTATAAACCATTTTGATAGCTTATAGGATCAACTAATAGGAGAAAAATATCACATTTTTAAAATTTTTATGTGTACAGGTACAAGTCATGGTTTGGCATTAGTAATCACAACTTTGCCCTATGTAATCATGATCTTATTCTTATGAGTTACAACTTTACACTTATCATTTGGTTTTATTTTTAACCATCTCCTCTAACCATGTAGGTTTTCATTGTTTGATAATAACACAATTCATGAATAGTGTTCTTATATAGAGAGTTGCAATTTTATTTATATAATAACAATTTTGTCTAACCACTAATAGTTTGTTTTTTGCAATTTTCACAAAACCATAAGTTTATGAATTTTGGTTTTACCCTGATAGTTGCATTTTTGTATTACTTAGCCATAGTTTTGTAAGATTTCATAAAACCACTAATGCTTTGTCACTATATTATAACCTACAAGTTCTCTTCTAATAGTCTTTGTATTAAAAGAGGCTTTATCATCATATAATCTGGCATGTAAACATATTTTTATCATAGTAGAGGTTTTTCTTATCAAAGTATATTTATTGACTAACCCCACTCTGTAAAAGTATTTTTGTATCTGTGTGATCTATGATTTTATAGGTTTAATATGGAAGAGGCAAGGAAAAGAATAACATCTATAGGCAAAACTCAAAACATATTCCTTGACCTTTTTTTCATATTTCCATAAAACCATAGGTCACAAAATTTTAATAATCATGATTTTCACTATGAAATAGCAATTTTATCTAGATATTAGTGATTTTATCTTTATATTAAAAATTTGTCATTTTGAGCCTTTATTTTATCTACTGGATATCATTCTTAAAATTATAAGGTAGATATAAGATAACATCTTAATAGTAAACCCTTTTTTTGTTAATTAGATTGTTCATAATCTTAGAACATTTTCCTACATATCTACTTATAAAATTTTAGATATATAATTAGACTTTAATATGTCCATGAATAATCATCTTTAGACATATAAGCATCTAATTTTTTATCATCAACTATGTAGACATATGTTTCTATCAAATAGTTAAAACCCTAATGTTTTGTAGTTTATCACAAAACTATTAATCTTGATTTATAGTCAAATAGGAATTTTGTCATTTACAATCATGGTTTTGTCTAACTATCACAATTTTTCATTCTGACCATCATGGTTAGCTAACTTTCCCAAGATCCTAACTCAAGATCTATGATCTTATCTTATAGTATCAATTTTTTACTTTTTGGTATGATATTTCACTATGTAATTGTGATTTTGCATTTATTTTTGCCTTAAATTTGATATATTTTTAGTGCATTTTTAGAGTCATTTTTTTGTGATTTTTGAGTCATTTTAGGCTTTCCACAAGGCTCAAATTACCTTTGGCATCTGGGGCTCCACCCTGTTGGATAGATATTTTGTATGACGTCAAAATTACCTAGGCAATCATGGGATTAAATCCCCTTAATTTAATGGTGAAGCTCCAATTTTTTTTATTTATCTAATCTTAGTTACTCTCTATCTATAACTACTTACAATTTATATAAATTAAATTTAAATTGATTTACTTCGGGAGTATTACTTTAATCACTTCATTCATGAATCATAACAAAAAGATTCTATAGCAAGTAAGTAGCTAACTTTGAGAATTTTGAGAGAGAATAAGAGGATGAGAAAAGAATTATAGTATTTTATAAAATAGAAATTGTAATATATATATATATATATATAGTAGAGTCTATTATATCTATGCAAGTAGATAAACATTTACAAATGGTAACTTCTTAGCAAATGATTTAAGAAAACTATAAATTCAATTTAGATCTAAGGATAACACAAAGTTTACCATTTTATCTTCATAGAACACATGAAATGATTTCCCTTAGACACAAAGTTATTTATAAAATCTAATTGTCTTCTTATTCAATTCTAGCACAATTCATACAAAAAAAATATGATTATCTCAAAATCAAAGTTTTGGATTTCTTAAACTACTTGAAAAATTTTCTATCTTTGCTTCTTTACCAAAAAAATACATCACCTAGCACTCAGGCCAACATTCATATCTATACAATATGAAAAACTATAATTCCAAGGATTCAACTTCTTCAATTCACATGTGATGCACTAAAATAATAGACTATTAAGCAACAACTTCCCCAAACCTCTCATTTGTGTCATGTAATGATCGGTGCCAAGTAGCCTCTTTACATTTTTAATTTAAATTTATTACAAATAATTTTCATTTATAAGTAATTTAATTTTAAAAAAAGACTTCAAGTAATGATACTTGGCTAAAAATAGAAGGAAAGTAAAAGAAAAGAAACAATTCACTTCAATCATTAAGAAAGACTAATCTAACTCTTAAACTTGATTTCTAAATTTCTCTCTATACTTGATATGCTATGAAATTATTGCTTGGATGAATCCATCATCTGGATTCACAATTGCTTATCTTTCTATCTTAAACCTCACTATTTCCCTTTCAAGACTTTTACAATGAGATTTAACTTTCTCAATCCTTGACCAAATTATCTTTAATTTTTTTTGATATTTCATCAACATTTTGATAGATTTAGTTGTGAAGGGGGTCATAACTATGTTTATTCTCTTTTTGAACTACTTTGTCAATTATTTAGCTATTCTCAGGACATCAATTGTCTATATGCCTGTGATCCTAAAGAAACAATTGTCGAGGTCAGTGTTGGAATCTTGTGCTTCATCTTCTATTCTCTTCATTTCTTTATCTATATCTAGAAGGATGCTTAAGTGAAAAGGAAGGAGATAATACTCCTATTTTATTTTCTTTATGCAGGGAGCAATTTATTCCTCAATTATAATTTTTTCAACCAAAACCAATATCAGTTCAAGACCTTTTTTTAAAGTTTAGAAAGCCCATTTTCATTCTCCAATTCAATTCTTATGGTTTTCATCTCTACAATATTATTTAGAATATCATTTTGAGCATATTTACTAAGTGGAAAGAATTTCTTAGCTTTTTGACTCATCTTTTCAATCACATTATCAGTTGCCTTAGCCTTATCTCCAGTCTCTTCCACCTAAGTAATCCCTTGTTGAGAAATCATAATATCTGGAAGTAAAACTAGTTGAGGAGTTGACTTCACCACTTTAGTAATTATTTGACATAACTAATCATTCTGCTCCTTCAATTTGGATTTAGTAGCCTTCTCTTCATATATATTTTTAAAGAGAGTATCAATCAAGGTCTGAGTATCTTGCTTAAATCTTTCTATTGTAAACTCTCCAAGGGATTCTCTTGTGATTGATAGGTTTTCACTAGTTACTTCTCCTTTGTTGATTCTAGGTGGAGGAACTATTATCACATCAAATTTTTGCCCTGAGGATTCAATTACCAATTTTGAAGTAAATTTTGCCTGGTTGGACCTCCTCCCTCTTTTATCTAGACTCTTTAAAATTTTCAAATCAATTTTTCTAAGATTGATCACTTCCTTAGATCCTGAGGCTATTTGTAAAGCTAACCAAGATGAAAAATCTACACTAGTGGAAGTAACTGAATGTGTAGTCATCTCATGTTATCCACTTATAATTACTAACTCTTGTGAAGGAGATTCTTGTATATAAGGTTATTTTCAATTTTTAATTTATTTTCCTTATCTTTTTCAACTCCTTTTCCTCTTGCTTCTATATCGCTTTCTTTTTCCACTTCATCTATTCTTCTATCTATAATTTCTTCATCAATTTCCTTTTCAAGTCTTGTCTCTTTTTCTTTCTCTCTCATTGATCCTTCCTTATGTGATGTTCGTACCTATTTAGAAGTTACCTTTTCAAGTTATTTTTTGGCATGAGATGGTTCTTCTGAGGGAGTTGGTGATGTTGTAGCTCATGGATCAGAAGGAAGAGGAAGAGGACCTACATTTTCTTGAGTAGCCTTTTTTAAAAACTTGGTGACATATACCTTAGGAGATGAAGTAGGGATTGAAGGGATTTGAATATAAATAGTAACATGGGCATCAATTGGAATACATGGAGAAGTAAGAGTAGGAGAAACCTATGGTGAAGTGATAATAGTGGATTGATCTAGTTCTTTATCTTTCACTACTAAAAATATGTCATCAACATTCTTCCTAAGCTTTAATTTATTTATGGGACCATGACTACTTTCTCCTTGATTTATTTATTTTTTCCTCTATCCCACACATACAGTTTCACTTAAGAGATCCTTCATGCAATAACCTTTTTTTAAAATCCAATTAGAAGCCATTGTTAATACAATTAAAGTTTTCTCCACAATTGTTCTGTCATGATCATCACCTATAATAATTATTGGAAGTGGGGCACTATCCCCTCCTGTTATCTATAAAGCATCACTAATAACCATGTCATCATCCTCCAAGTCCTCAAGAATTATAGCTAAGTCAAAATCATGAATTTTTTCAATAGTCAGCCTATTATTATCTCTTCTTCTAACTTCAAATTCATCTCTATAATCCATCAAATAATCCTCTAGCATTGAAACATGCATATACTCTAATGAAACTATATTTTTGGATACACCCCTATAATCAAAGCTAACCATTAAATCAAAAGGAAATTGAGTTTAATGATGTTACATCTCCTTTTGCACATTTCTAGCATTATGAATAGTTGGACAATGGTATTGACCAATGAGAATGGGGAAATTAACTTCTACCTTGTGAGATTTTGATTGTAAATCATGTAATTGAACTAGCTGCTTAATCATTTCCATCAAGATACACTTATCATTAGGATACCTTGGCATATTTACTAGTGCACCTAAAAATCTATCTACTTTAAGATAGATGAAGTCAGTAAATTAGATGAAGATACATTCATACATGAAGACTACATCCCATGCTTCATTTGACACCCTTCTATGCTTGAGAGGAATGTTGAGTTTGTAGTTAAGTTTATAGAAAAATCCATTATTAACTACAATATAATGCTTGTAGTATTGTGAAAGCACTCGCTGAGGATAGTACTCATAAACTGGGACTGATGATAATG
The DNA here is from genome assembly GCA_037957365.1 of Torreya grandis. NCBI lineage: Eukaryota > Viridiplantae > Streptophyta > Pinopsida > Cupressales > Taxaceae > Torreya > Torreya grandis. The sequence continues at coordinate 3,901,845 of JARHVA010000712.1, read as the reverse complement.
CACCTCTTGATCTTAGTCTTGAAAATTCTTTACTTGAGTTAGTTATGTAGACAAGGTATGAAGTCATATTGAAATCAAGCATTTGAAACACATTTTTCAATTGTTGATATATGTTATCACTAATCAACCTTTCCCATTCAAATTTTGAAGAACTCCTTATACCATCAATGGTCTTAATGAAATCATACATCCAAGGAGAAAATCACTTTGCATTCTCCTCACCATTTATCCTACACAATAGTTAGATGATGTCATCAACCTCCTATACAAAATCTGAACTCTCAATTTGTTTAGGAAACTTTGAGGCTTGTTTGACCTTCATCAAGTAATAGGTATTCATTATCTTAATGCACTCATTGGTTTTGGTTTCCCATTGATTGAATATTTTCTCCATGGTTATATAAATCACCTTAGGTTATGTTAGGATTTTAAATTAGTAGTTGATGTATTTAACATCTAACCTTATGATCACATTCCCAGAGGCATATCTTAAAATTTTGGTCAGGGAATCATAGTATTTGGCACAGGTCAGCACAAACTAATGGAGTTGTGTTGAACTTGGGAAAGTTGTTTCTTGAATGATTCCACTATTGTTTATAGCATGTAGAAGTGGAGTTTTTGTAATAGCCTTCGATCTTTCCAATAGCTCAGTGACAGATACATGCCTCATGTCTGTGTCACTAATTTTAGTGAATTTGGAGACAATGGTTGATCCTATTAGGTATCCCTTATATTTTTCTTTCATCTTTGGTTCTTAGTTACTAACCTTCTTAGCCTTTTTTTTTCATTTCTTGCTTGGCTTTGGAACCTCTTCTAAAGCTAATTTATGAGCTTGTTTAATCACTATGACATGTTCTTATATTTCTTCCTTTGATCTTCCCAAGCTTTCTAATCTAGACATTTGTTTTTATTTAACCTAAAGAATTTGATAGGTGATTTTATATACTTATTGAATGTTGTAACTAGTTTAGAAGGTTTGAGAAATTAGTTAACTTATTGCCTCTTAGATACCTCTAAACAATTTTCAAATTCTAAGTTTGAGCATCCTTCAAAAACTAAGTATTTCTCCTTTTTAAGCAATAGAGTTTTAAAAACTTGAGTGGGTCACAAATAGACAAATTCAAGTTTTAAATTATTGAAAATTTTAGGTTTCACATTTGTTACAACTTCAGGTTTTGTATTACTAACAACTTCAGGTTTTATAGGCAATAACTGAGGTCTAGAAACTCAAGTAGTTAATACTAAATATAAAAGGTTTGAACTAGTATTTTAATGCCTTTTGGGTTTATTATGACTCAATCCATTAGGTTCTGAAAGGGTAATAATTAGTAATTAAAAACCTAAAGTAAGTAAGAGAATGAAGAAAACCTAACTAGGTTTAGATTAGTGTTTTTCAAGTTTTCAATGGCTTAAGACTTTTGGAGTCTTGGTGAGTAGTAACAATGGTATGAAAACTTGAAGTAATGTGGTTTTGGGAATCCAAAGAGGCCTAGTAATTTCAAATATTAGCTTTTGTAAGGTATTAATACTTCCAAATGTTTTTGCATAATTTTCACAATAGGAACAGAATTGCAAACATGAATAACATATATGATAACAACTTATGCTAAGGAGGTACAATGAAAATCAAAGAAAAATAATTTTGATAGAGAAATAAACAATGGTGGAAAAATTAATATATAGAGAGAGAAAAAAATAGAAAAATATAAATATAAACAACTAAAACTAATACAAAATGATGTACTTACCCTGAATACAAATGGGTTTTGATGAATTCACTTGAAAACACTTCAGAACACTGAATGACATGACTTGGGGTTTGTAGGTTCGATTAATAGGTGTGATGACTCAGATGAAATGTATGAATGAGGTAGAAAATCCTAAATTATATATAAATTCCAATGCATCAATAATAAGCATGGGATGACATGTCATCTTTGATCCTTTGCAAATTGGGGGTTTAGAATTACTTAACTTTAACATTTTTCAATAAAGCACTTGTGAAAACCTAAATGGGTCTAGGTCAATAAGTAACTTAGGTTTGGGAAACCCAAATGATTTTAATTATATTATTATGAGTAAAGTACTTATGAAAACCTAATTAGGTCTTAGCAAATTTATTCGAGGTTTTGGAATTACTTTACTTATTTTTGGTAAATATAGTAAAGTATCTAGAGAAACCCGACTTGAACTTTGATGGTAGTTCAGGGTTAGGAAACCATATTAATATTAATTGAGAAATGAATAACATTAAATCAAATTCAAAAAACCAAATTACATTTAAGAGTGTTAATCAAAAAATTGGGGTTACTTAACTTATTTTTAGGTAAGTAAAGCAATATGAGAAACCCAATTTACTCTATGGACAAGACAAAATAGTTTGACTTCATATATTATAATGAAAGGGATGGATGGATGGATTTTTTTAAATATTTAGAGTGACTAAGAGTAAATGAGGAGGTAATCAATCTGGATCAATAACTAGTAGAACTTACATTTCTTTATTCAGAAGACTGACTCAACAAGTACAACTAACTCACATAAGATAGATGCAAAAAATTTAAGGTGTATCACAAAATTTAAATTGTAAAATTTTGGGGACACTAGTTGGCTCTAACTAGGGACATATTTGTTTCTATCATGAAATGAGAAACAAGGGTGAGACCCTAATACCTTTAGTTTCAAATGTTTTCCATTAGGCTTGGAGTCTTTATAAAAATTCAGTTAGACAACAACACAACACTATAAAACAACACAAAAGCACAAAAAAAAAAAAAAAAAGACTAAAGGAAAAGCAAAAGCATGAAAGTTTTATTTATGTATATACATGTGTTACCTTATTTCTCAATTATTGTAGAGCTTCAAGTGTTTCCTATTGAAAGGTAGTAGCAATATAGTTCTATGTTGATAAATCAAGACAAAACTATCTTTTCTAGCAATGCTTTGTATCATGAAAGGTCCTTTCCACAAGGAATCAGACTTTCCATGTTTTTATTTCTACTCATTTGGCTTATCCCATAGGATAACTAAGTCTCCAACCTAAAATGATCTATCCCATGCCTTCTGGTCAATTTTTATTTACTTTCATTTGATGTTCATCCAGCTTGTCAGCAACTTGAGCACAACTTCTTGCAGCTCAGTGAAGAACATAATCCTCTTGTTTAGTGAATCTTAGTACATCTCATCTTCAATGTCTTTTGATAATTTTAAGTTAGGTACCTCGATATTTATTGGTATTTTAGCATCTATTCTATACAAAAACTATAAAGGAGACATACTTATTCCCCTCTTTGGAGTAATTCTATTAGCCCACAATGCATCAAATAGCTTCTTATGATAGGATCTTTGATTATCATCTACTACCTTGAAAATGATAGTCATCAGATTCTTATTGCTTGATTCATCTTTTCCATTTCCTTTTGGATAATGATTTGAAGCATGAACTAGGTCTATCCCATATGAGTAACAAAATTTAGTGAACTCCATAGAATAAAAGTTGGTTGCATTGTCTATCCGAATCTTATGTGGTACTCTAAATCTGGCCACAATGTTCTCCATAATGAAATCAAAAACTATTTCATATGTAGCATGTTTGATGGCATTGGCTTCTACCCATTTACTAAAATAATCAATGTAGACACCTAGATATGGCCATTGATAACCTCTAACTATGCTTTTGACTAATTTCTACCAGAGTGCACAATTTGGCCTAAAAACACTAAAATGCATTAAATGAGTTAAAATTGATATATTCAAGTGCCAATTTTGGCCAAAGTATCATTAAAATGGGGCAATGCAATTTATGGGCTATTTAACTTTAATTAGATCATTTTGAGTCAAATTACTAATTTTGCACATGGGTGCCCTGGACTACTCCTTTATATCAAATCTCTTACATGAGACATGTGCCTTTTTTATTTTGTGTTGGTAAAATACTAAATGGGATAATGAATCCAATGCATCTGACATTGACTTCCAATTCTAATCTAGTCAAATTTTGAACCAATAATAAGACGTTTTTACCAATTTGATTAATTTGTGCACCAAGAGCCAAAATTTGCACCAAAGTTGACTAATCATGTTTTAAGCTAATTAAAAGAAATTACATACTTAAGTTAATTTTCTATGGAACTTTTTAAATAAATCTTTATTGGAAATTTATTTCTATTAATTTCATCATCAGGTGACATCATCATATGGGGTGGCATCCATAAGCCATAAATGCATAAAATATAAGGATTATGGGTCTCACATGCCTCATTAAGACCTTACATGCCTCATTAAGACCCTCCATGCCTATTCAATATCCCTCTATCAAAAATATTAATTGGGATATTTATATAATGAATTTCATATTTGGATTTATTCATGGCCACACATCTCAATCTTGAGATGAATGGTCATGGTTGATCCTCAAACCATTCTAAAAATGTATAAATAATAGGCATTACCTATTGAATTTGAAGCTCTCACATGCCAAATTTATAATTCTAAATTGATTCGAAATCTTCATGAAAATTAGTGTTATAATGTCCAAATATTGAGCCAAGCCAAGCCAAGGCCACAAGGTGTCAAGAAGAAGAGGAGATAGCCAAGCCTCCTTTGATGAGGACTTCATGAGCACAAGATGATAAAAACACTAATACAAGAAAATTTATATCATTCAGGGGAGGTGAAATATTTTTTTTCTTTCATGTTTTAGTTGTGTTTCTATTCTAGTATTGTTAACTAAGCTCAACCAAGTAACTAGGCCTAGAGATGTACGTTAGCTAGTATGTTGGTTTCTTAATTTTATTTCATTTTGTCACTAAAAAGATACTAACACCTCTCTTGAGTCAAATTCATAGTATACATAATGGTACACATGGTGGGACTATCTTCATAAGAGCGCAACCCACAAATTTTTTTGTATTTCATAGTTTTAATTCTTGTTTTTGTTGTTTTTCCTTTGATTAAAAAAACCTAATAAAAAATTCATAAATTTTTATTTACTTAGTATTTTTTTATAAATTTTTTCATTCATATATCTAAATATATCATTGATATTATATAAAAATTTAAAAAACAAATTCTTTATAGTTTATAAGTTATATCTATTTTAGTGACTGTCACTTTCTATTTATTTTTTGGGTAAAAAGGGTAGATCAGAATTGATAACTTTTTTTTTTATTGACTATTTGGTCTTAAAAAAATTTATATGTATTTTCACTGGAGATATTGACAACCTATTAAACTTTTGTGTCAAACCAATATATATTTTAAAAGTTATGTTTAAAATACTAATTGCAGTGTTTTATATTTTATATGCAAGATTTTATGTGTTGTGTTATATTTTATTTTTAGCCTTCTAATTTGTTGTTTGAGGTGTTCATATATTTAATATTATTTTTTCAAATATTTTATTCATATTTTTATTAATAGTCTATAACCTAACATATTTTCTTTTGGGGTGATGCCTTAAGGGTAGACAGGTAACCAACAGACTTCAAATTTGTTAAAACATGATATTAAGACATCTTTGCCATGCTTTTAAAATACATTATGAATCTTGTTTTTGGTGATTAATAGAAAAATTAGGTGATTAAAATAAAAATTTTATAGTTATAATTTCAAAGTTACAATTTAAGACCAAGGGGTCAAAGGAACACCACCACATCTTTCATTTGGGTTTTAAAATTGAAAACACTTGTCAATTCTTGTTTTCAATAGTTGTTTAATTAAAAATTATTTGGCAAAGAGAGGTATTCCATGTGTATGATATTCCAATTATATCCTTTAGGGAAACGTTGGAATCAAAATTTTCATTCCTATTACAAAAATATTCTTACAAGGCATAGAAATAAATTCATTTAAAGCACTCCCTAAAAACTCACAATAGTATTGGGTGACCTTAACACAACCCTAAAGTCTTTCTATTTTATGGTTTTTTTATTTCATGTAAATTTTTATTGTGAGGGGGACTTCATTACCTCCCAAATTTTCTTTATGGAAGATATTACTTTAGGTTTCTTCTCTTGGCATTAACTTCATCCACTCCTTCTGAGTTGCACATGAGACGTATCTGCAGTTTGGACATTGCACTACGCTTAGCAAATCGTAGGATGTAGTGGTTGTAAAAAGGACTAGACATTTTTACAAAAATCTAAGTGATACAAAAACCAAATTTCCATGATTTTATTTTCATCATTTGATGTGAAATTCATTGTGCAATTTATTCCCCTAGAGAAATTTGAAAGCCTTGTAGATCTTAGATAAATTCCCACTTACCATGGAAGTATTGTTGGTACAAGGTGAACCTCAAGGTCCATGTCATAGTACTATAATTTGAGAGAAGGGGGTGTAAAAACCCTACTATTTAATGAACATTTAATTTTGAATGAACACTTAAAAATCCTCTCAAATGATGTTTATTGACATATTCTAATAATACCAAACAACCTTATCAGTTTAGGATCTAAGAGCGATTAATTAGTTGGTTTTTTCCTAGATTAAAGTTTTTTTTGGAGTAGAAAATTGGTGTGAAAAACTGATACAAACCAAAACACATAGTGCTCATTTTCCTTTTAACAAAGAGGCATTATGCTGCCCATGTGAATCATCAATTTGTCTTGTTCAAAGTTCATCAAAACATGGAGTCATATCATCCACATTGGTGTAGTTATGTTGCCAAATTGAGTGTAGTTATTTCAATCCTTCATTTATAATCTAAATTTGTAATTGCACCTTCATAAGTTCATAGGGTTGATTTTTAAGTGGATTCACCATTTGTACTAAACTTTAGGGAGCTTAGATTCAATTTCTAATTTGGGTTGAAGGTCATTTAAGACTCATGATCATTATCACCACTTGATAGACTTAAGTTATTTTGTGGTAAACACTTGCACTTTGAGTCTATGCACTAAAACATTTTGAGTCGAGAAAGTTAGTGTTATGCTATCAAATTTGTGTGAAACTATCTTTACCTTAGAAAATTTTTGAAACAAGCATTTTGTCACATATTTTGAGTAGTTTAAAATTATTATTCTACTCAAAACATTTCAAATATTATTTCACAGGCCCTCTTACATAGAGTTAAAAAAATTTCCCACATTTTCAAGCCAATCCGAGTATACCTTTTATAAGTCTTTGTCTAGCATAGTTATGCCATTCACATTTGTCTAGCCTATTTGTTAAAAAAACCAACTTTTATACCATTATTTGTGAGAAAACAAACTATCTCTAAAGTGCCTTTTGTTTCATATCTTATACCTATTTGATTGAGTCCATGTCTCAGAATCAAATGCCTAGTGTTTATTAGAAGTGTTTCAAATTCGTTAGATTAAAATTTTCATCTATTTTAAAGTCTATCTTTTGACACCATTTGGCCAAGAGTCCTGGTGCATGCCTTGTTTGAGCCTAGCTTTTGATGCCACATTTGGCCAAAAGACCTAACAACTATTTATTTCTTAGATTAGAGTAATTTGAAACACTTCAACCTTAGAGTCTGGTATTTTTATTTTTTATTCATTTACTTGATCTTTTTTGTATAAGACATGTACCGTTAGCTTATTTTATCATAGAGAATTACATAAACCTTTCCATCCTTTTGATGAATCTGGACCAAGTTTGAACATCAACTTTTAGACATTGTCTTTTCACAGTTTGTACAACTGTCTTCCCTTTCTACTTCAAAATATTTACTATGGATCCCAACATGTATTCCTACACTCGTAATGGACTCATGTATAATTTGGGGATTAGTAATGTGATTGTATAAGAATATATGGTGAAAGACCCCTATACAGATAATATTTCTTATGAGATAGATCCTTATCCCTCTTATAATACTCAAATAGTGGCACCAACATACACCAACATACACCAATAGATATCTCCATCATACCCCAGTCAAAGTGTCCCACCTATGAACTCTCAACCATATACCCAGACCAATTTTCTCCCTCAAACCAATGTTCCCTCCAGTTTTCTAGCTTAATAATTGCAATAGATAAAGGATTCAATTACTGCCATTTAAGCTGGGAAATAGAATAAAAAGTTTATGTTGGATGAAATGTGTTATTATCCATTCATCATAGAGTACTTGTAGGTACCATTTCCTCTAGTATATGAACCACCAAAATTTGACAAATACAAAGTGAAAGGTGGCCCTAAGGCCCATTTAACTAAGTTCTTTGTTTCATGTCAACTAGTGGCATATAGTGATGCATACCTTTTTTTGTTATTTCCAAGGAGCTTGGTTGGACAAGCCTTGGAGTGGTTGTTAAAGTTTCCCAAGAATTTAGTAATAGATTCTGATGATCTTTTTGATAAGTTTATGTAGTACTTTTGTTATAATCTCAAACATGAGATTTCATTAGTTGACTTGACATAAGTAAAACAAAAAGTTGATGAGAGTTTTGTAAGTTATCTACAACAACGAAGAGCCCTTGGAATTTGATTCACCCATAGTTTACCAGATAAACAATTAGCCACTATGTTTGGTAAAAATTTGCATAGTGAGATAGCTTATCATCTCGAACTATAATGTGCACATAATTTCAAGGAGATCATCGATAAAGGCTTGTTGATTGAGTGAGCCCTTATTAATAAAGGGATCATCAAACTTAATTCAACTAATTAGAATCAAGGTACCAATCAGAGAAGTGGCCAAAACTAACATCCAATCCAATCATAAGCTTCATAACCAGCACAGGCCAATAACCAAGATAGACCATAGCAATTTAACCATAATAGGAATGTTGTAGGCAACAGAGTAACCAAGTCATGTCATGTCCAAATAGTGTAAACATCATCTATACCATCCTTTTAGCTTACTTATACCTAATAACCTCTCTAACCAATGCTGAAAGAACACAACCAAGACCCACACAATAAATGCAACAACCTTTACCATTGTAAATCCCTCTTTTGAGAAGAATTACATCTACTTGTTATACCTTTAGTGACCTAAGAGATCCTATTGAATTTTTATTTCACAAACTTGTTGTTGCTAATTTGATTAGTTGGCCTATACCAAAGCATTATCCACAAGACATTCCTTATCTTGATTGGTATCATGAAAATGAATTATGTGAATATCATTGGATCAATGAGCATAATATATGAAGATGTGTGCAAATCAATCATTTGATTGAGACTATGTTGGAGAATGAGGAGATAACATTGGATAATAGTGCTTCCTCATCTAATCAAACTCTTGGGATTTATCAAAACCCCTTTCCCTAACATAACACCTAGAAGCAACATAATAATCAACAATAACAACAACATCGATTCGTGCAATAATAAAATCAATAGTATCAAAATAAATGTTCGAACTAGTATAATTAGTACAATCAATAACAAAACCCACAACATCAGAATAATGGACAAAACTAAGGTCAAAATGGTAACAACCAAAAAACCTATCATGTAGTTACACATGACTATAACAAGGTTGTAGGTCATATTCTAGGGGGTAGCATTAATACCATCTCCATTAATCCTAGATTGAGCACTAATCAATCTAAACCATTTCTAAATAATACCACTCAACAAAATTACATGGAGAATCCTTCTTTGACCTAGGATCACACATAGGCAAATCAATAAATTGGGACCTCCAATTTTGGACCTTATACTGATAACTCACCCTTGCCATGTGACCACATACAAGTGCATCAACAATTGAGACTTATCATATCTAGTCCCACACCATTCTTAGCATTTTTTAGCAATCATGATCCAACATCTAATCCTGATTGTGAAATCACAACTTGGAGGTAAAATATTACTATCCTGGTCCCAAAACCATCTACCACTTTACTTGTTATCCAACCATCCATTCATCCTAGGAATAAACCATTCACTATTAAATAAGATAAGAAGGTTTATATTGTGGAAGAATTGTAGAAGACACTAGCACAAATCTCTATTTTTGATTTGTTGAAAATGTCAACAATCCACAAGAACATTTTGAATGTTTTTTTAACCTAATCAACTATTTCTAATGACATATCCCCTAATAAATTTCAAGCTTTGGTTGGACACCTAGCCCCAGCCCAATAAGTCACATTCAACTAAAGTGATATGTCTTCCCTTGGCCCACTCCATAATAATCCATTATACATAGACGTTTATATAAAAAGGTATAAATTGAAATGTGTCCTTATAGACAATAGATCAAGACTCAACATAGTGTCTCTAAAGGTCATCAACCTTCTTGGGTACAGAATGGTATATCTCTAGCTAGAAATAATAACTATCAAAGCCTATGATAATCAGGAGAGAGAATCATAAGGCACCATTAGCGTACCAATTATCATTGGGCCTTTGACTCATGATACACTTTTCCATATTCTTAATCTTGAGTTATCATATAATATGCTTCTAGGTAGGCCTTAGTTACATGAGATTCATGTAGTCCAATCAGCACTAGACCAATGTATCAAGTTCTCCCACTCAAGGATGGAAGTAAATATTCTAGGAGATTTGTACCCATATGAGCATTGCAGACATATTGAGGCTGAGTTTCAAAGCTAAAATTACTAATATGGAATGAATTCAAGTTCCAAATAGGATAAAATAAATACCATACTTATTGATTCTCTAAAGGATAATTTCATAGGTCCTAATACCTTGGATTCCCTTTTCCACATGTCATCTCCTAAATCTTCTAGTCATTTTACCATTTCAACTAATGACCTAGGGGAGTATGTGACCCATGATAACTTTCATATTTCTAATCTTACTCAGGATCCCAAGACATTTAGAAGACCTAAAATCACCCCACACATGCATTCGCAATAAAAAGGTAAATATAAACTTTATAATCGAAGACTAGTCACGTTCATACTAGCATCTACGTAAGAATAAGACCCTCTCAGAGGAGATGAATCATGGTTATACAATGATAGATTGACTAATTATTACAAGAGAACCAAGTATCCTTTTCCAAATAGTATCATGGAACATTAAGATTATGAAGAAAGAGGCCGTAGATAGAATAAATAAGGAACCATTAAGACAATTATCTTGATTAAGTACAAAAGACCTTATAGACTTAGATTTAAACTACCTGTGGGTGACCCCACATATTTTATTTGAGTTTTAGCACTGGTGGCTAGTGATGATGATGCTGATAGTGAAGTAGATTCTAATCATAGCCTCACCTTTGATGACTTAGCTAAGACTAACATGTTTGATAATAATTCCATTTGTACCCTTATCCTAATCATTCATCATAACCCATTGCCATTATACTATCCCCAACTGATATATTGGGACCAACAAGATTCCAATTTGTTGATTGATGAGTTTCAAAATGATGAGGCATTTTATGACTTTTTAGGCCTTAGAGACAACATTTCATTGGGAGATCATAAATCAAGATTCTCAATTACATTGGATCCTGATTCCTAGTTTGGAGACAAAGTGAACACCCTTAGCCAAAAACAAATAAATAAAACATTGAAGTCCCTAAGTGAAAAGATCTTTGAGGTGATTTCTAACAAGGGAAAAATTAAAGATAAAGTCCAATCTAGTGGTGAGAACCTATTTTAGGAACCTTTTGATGAGGGTGTTCATTCATCTTTGAATTTATACCAAGATCCCACCAATGATGAACTTTCCTATGGATCTAAGTTTAATTTTGAACAAGTGTTTGATCAAATTCTTCAAGAATTTCCATTTATTTTTGTCACATGGCCAAATATCCCATTGGGGGACTTAGATTCATCATTCCTAGGAGAAGTTGAAGAGCAAGTCTAAACAAAGGAGTATGATATAGTTCAATAGTTCAAGTCTTTACCTACTATCCTATAATATGGTTTGATCCTTCTAGTCAAAGATATAATAGAGGTAAACATCAGGAATCCATCAGACCTAAAATTGATAAAATTAGTTGTATCCCTCACTTAGAAGTAACATATAGTCTTTACAACTCTATTGAGAGAATTTATAAATATATTTTCATGGACATATTCTGACATGCCAAATTTGGACCCTACCTTGGTTTTACATCACCTTGTGGTAAATACTAACGCCAAACTAGTTAAGAAAAAGTTATGTAAGATGCATCCTCACATTTTTTTATTAGTAAAGAAAGAGTTGAAAAAACTCTTATAATTAGGATGTATTCGATCCATTGACTACTCAGAATGGATATATAATGTTGTACCTATTAGCAAAAATCCTAAAAAAATTAGAATCTATAATAATTTTCAAAACATAAACAAAGCTTTCCCAAAGGATAAATTTATATTGCCTAATATTGACATGATCATCGAATCCATAGTGGGTTATGAAATGCTTTCACTCATTGATGGCTTTTTAAGATACAACTAGATCAAAATAGCACTAGAAGACCAACATAAAATAGCATTCACCACTCCATGGGGAACATTTTGTTATCAAGTAATACCATTTGTTGTTAAGAATGCTATAGCCACATATCAAAGAGCTATTACCACCATATTCCATGATATAATGCATGATATTATTGAATATTACGTCGATGACATACTAGGCAAATAAAAAACTAGGGCCAACCATCTAACGGTGCTACATAAAATACTTGAATGACTACATGAGTATGAAGTTTAATTGAATCTAAAGAAATGTGTGTTTAGATTAAGTTGAGGAAATTTACTTGGCTTCATTATGTCTCATAGGGGCATTGAATTTGATCTAGAAAAGGTGATAATAGAGATGTCACCACCAACCAATTGAAATAGCTCCACAATTTGCAGGGAAAGATCTAGTTAATCTGATGATTCATATCTCAGTTAGCAGACAAGTGTCATCCATTTACACATCTGCTAAAGAAGGGATTTTTATTCCAATAGGATAATCACTACCAAGCAACTTTTTGGTAACTAAAAAATTACCTAGCGAATCCACTTGTTTTATTACCCCCTATTCCAAGAAACCCATTTTTATTTTACCTATCATCTCTAGATAGTGTCTTGGGGGCACTTTTAGCTCAACATTATGACAAAGGAAAAAAGAATGTAGTGTACTACTTAAGTCATACATTGATCATGTATGAACACAACTATATGCCTATTAAAAAAGCCTATCTAGCCATGGTCTTTGTAACTCATAATTTGTAACACTACATGTTGAACAATAAGACCATGGTCATTTCAAAACTAGATCTAATCAAGTATCTAATATATAAATAGATTTAAAATGTAGAATGTCCAAGTGGAAATTCTTCTTTTTGAGTTTGACATAAAGTATGTCAATCAAAGTTCAATCAAAGGACAGGTCCTTGCAGATCAGCTTGGTAAAGCACCCTTTGTAGACAAAGAGCCACTCGCATTCTAATTTCTTGATGAATCCATAATGACCATAATTGGCACACCTCTTGAGGAGTAATACTAGAATCTATATTTTTATGGATTATTCATAGTATATGTATTAGGGGTAGGCCTCTTATTTATTACACCACAAGGGGATCTAATCTCTAAGTCATTCAGGATCAACTTGCCTTATACCAATAACATGGTTGAATATGAAGAGCTTATTACAAGGCTTTGCCAAGTGGTACAATGGAATATATCTCATCTAAAGGTTTAAGGTGATTCTTAGTTAATCATCAATCACATTATAGACCATTTTTAGATCAAATATGACAAGTTGGTTCCATATAGAGCCATGGTTGACACTATCAAGAAAAAAATTACCAACATTCATTTTGATCATATACCAAGTACTAGTAATAAAACTATAGATGCCATGGCTACTATTGGTTCTTTGATTAGACAAAATAGACAAAGCTAGAGAGTATCAGTTCCTCATTAAGAATTTAGTCACACCAGCTCATGAACCTTTAATTGTGGTAATGATTTATGATATTCTTGGTCCTAATTCTATCTGGTATTCAGACCTTTATAACTATCTTTATGACCAAGTTATATGACCTAACCTATCCTAAAAACAAATCAAAGACATTGTCCATCATTCCACTCATTATAATCTACTTAGATCAACCCTTTACCACCATAGTTTTGATGGAACTTTACTTCATTATTTAAATTTAGTAGAATCTACACTAGCATTATGAGAAGTTCATGAAGGGGTATGTGGAGCCCACTCTAACAAGGTCATTCTATCTAGAAATTTCATTTGTACTAGTTATTAGTGGCCTATAATGGATGCAAATGTAGCTACATATGTAAAGAAGTGTGAAAAATGTCAATGACATACCAATCTGATTCATGCCCTAGCTAAGACTTTAAAACCAATGTTGATACCATGGCCATTTCCTACATGGGGCCTTGACATCATCGGGAAGATCAATCCCACTTCATCTAATGACCATAAATATATCCTTACCACCACCAAATATTTCACTAAGTGGGTTGAATCTATACCCCTCACTTAGGTTATTGAAAACCAAATTTTTAAGTTCATCTTCAACCATCTCATTTGCCACTATGGTATCCCCTCTAACATTACATCTACTAATATAGGATCATTCTAAAACAAGGATGTCAATAATTTATGTCAAATATAACATCACACAACATTTTTCTACAACATATTACTCTCAAAGTAATGGCCAAGTTGAAACATTAAATAAAACCATTATCAATATCCTTAAAAATATTTTCAATAATGTCGATCTGATTGGTACCTTCAAATATTCCATACCCTTTGGGAATACCATACCAATCAATGTACCCCCACATAATCCACTCCATATTCACTTGTTTATGGTATATAATCCATCATTCCCATTGAGGTCAAGTTTCCTTCACTATGTATATCTTTCAAGCATGTTCTAGATGATCATAAATATCGAGTAGCTCACCTGCAAGAGCTAGACCTACTTGATGAAAAATGCATAGCTATGCTCAATAATCTTTAGGCATATCATAACTGACTCAAATGCCACTACAATAATCATGTCAATCATAGAACATTTGAACTTAGTGATCTTTTTCTTAAAGAAAACCAAAATAATACCATGGTTGAGAAGAAGCATAAAGATAAATTCAAACCAAACTAGATAGGGCCTTCTATCATTACTACAAATTATGGATCATGAGCATATAGGCTTACCACACCAAATGGAGATGAAATTCCTAATTTGATGAATATTATTCACCTCAAGTGGTACAATGCTTGAGTGTTATCATGTATTGTCTATAAGGACCATTTTAGTTGTGTTATTTTATAACTATTTTTCTTTGTAAAAATGTCACTCTTATCATTCCTCTTATGCCTATTACTTATCCATTTTACCAAATCATTCAATAAACCAACTATATTTTGAATCTTATATACCTAGCATGTTTGACCTTAGTTTCACTATTGGTTGTACCTTTTCAACACCAATGAGTATGATCAGTTTCAATAGTTATTTCAAGCATTCTAGAGAGAGATAATATTTTGGAGCAGTATGACAAAAGTTTTGGTAGTTGCATCCCTTTTTTTTTTCTTTTATTATCATTAGTCTTTCTACTAATTATAACCACCTATGGGTAAATTAGTAACATTGATCTAGGCCATTGTGTCCTTGTTATACCCACCTATGGGCAAACTAGGGGAAATATTTGTTTATGGAGCCTTAACATACCAACTTTCCATTTCATATGTCATACTATGCCTTTATACCAATTGTGCCTATTTTATTTGAATAGACTATTACACTAGTTGAATTCCTCTGTTATAGGGTGGAACTACAATGACTTGAGGTCCTACTCTAGGACTATGTAGGCAATTCTTGATATTTTTTGAGTTTAGATCAGTCACCCTTTTTACCACACTCTAACTATTTTGTGAGCAACCTAAGCCATGCTCTTATCATTTTGTGAGTAACCTAAGGTATGATCTCAATGTTTTTTGAGCAATCTAAGTAAATATCTTACCATTTTGAGAGATTAAACTACTTATTATCTTTTCATTTGTGATTGATTTGAGATACTCTAAAAATTCCAAAAAATAAACATTTGTAAAACCATTAGAAAAAACAAAAAACATTGACCACTTCTTTGCCTTAAGGATTCTGAGAACCCTTACTAAGTTCCAAGTAAATCACTTGTCAATTAATTTCCCCGTCCTTTTTGGTCTTTTATCCCATGTACTTGTCATTTTACAAGACCATTTTTATTCTTCTATCACATGCATTCTATTTGTTTCCACCAGTTATCATTTTCTTCCCATTTCCTGGGAGAACTACATTTGGCCTAAAGTT
Organism: Torreya grandis; assembly: GCA_037957365.1. Lineage (NCBI taxonomy): Eukaryota > Viridiplantae > Streptophyta > Pinopsida > Cupressales > Taxaceae > Torreya > Torreya grandis. The sequence continues at coordinate 3,885,662 of JARHVA010000712.1, read as the reverse complement.
TTTGTTGGATATTACATCCATGGAACTATGTAGGCAGCATCCACTTACCTAGTGCATTTAGAGATAGGTCATCCACCCCCTTCCTTTTCTTTTATTCCCCCATTTTTTCATTTTTTAATTTGTCACCTATTTTTTAGGGGCAATGTTTGTATGGTTTTTATTGTATTGTTTATTTGTTGCTACTTATTTTGTTTGTTTGTCTACATGTTTATTTTCTTTTATCACTACTGCCTTAATTCACTCTATGTGAATTCATTAGATGATTCCTTATACACACCTCTACTTGAATCCATCCATATTCATCTGCTAACATTGGAATAATGGTTTTTATCATTGGTGCATTATTTTCTATTACATATTAGATTTTAGGAGTCAGTCTTTATGCATATTTTGGCCAAGCCCTCATGATGTTATACCATTATGCCTACCAACATGTGATATAACAAACCTTAGCTTAAATAATTCTATTTAATAATGGTGGCATCAACATCTCTTTAGTACCAACATCTCGATTCAATCCTAATCATATCCCAAATAGAGTAATTAACCATGAAATAATTTCAACCTTTGTTATTTCAAACAAGCATCTCCCTCCTAGTAGGTTGTTCCAGTTCATAATTACCCTTTGTGTTAAGTTACCATCATCAATCAATTGATCAATCATGTTTTCCATAATAAGGGTCTAATGATTATAACTACCTATGGGATAATCATTGCACACCATCCCACTTGTATTTCTCAATGATTATAACCACCTTTAGGAAAATCATTGTATTGTCACCACTTTACTTTATCTACCCACACAGGGTCATGTTGTTATCTTGTTTATATATCTTAACTAAGACAGCTCCATCTTCTCAATGATTATAACTACCTTTGGGAAAATCCTTATGTTATCATACCACGTTACCACTATCAGGGTATAATGCTTATAACCACCTTTAGGCAAACCATTGTACACCATCCCACTTGCATTCTCAATTATTTTGACTACTTTTTCAATATCATTATTTTCTCCTCCCATCATTTTCCTTTTCTTTGGTCCCCTCATCTCTATTCTTTCTTTTGAGGGATCACTTGCCAACCTTTCCTTGTGCCAACCATTCCTTCAAGGGGCATCATGTAGTTAGCTCATCATCATTAAAGTTATAGGAATACAATACCTTTTCATTATTTGTGAATATTTTACTATGATTATAGCTTGTAATGCCTTCCCAAACAATGATAAGCTATAGACACCTAAATCTAGCCATCGATAACCTCCAACTAGGATTTTGACCAATTTACACCAAAGTGCACAATTTGGCCTAAATAATACTTAAAAAAATTAAATGAGTTGAATTTTATATATCTAAGTTATAATTTTGGCTAGAGTATCATTAAATGGGGTAATGCCATTTATGATCAAGCTAACTTTGATTAGATCATTTTGAATCAAATTGTTAATTTCACACCTGAGTGCCCTGGATTGCTCTTTTCTATCAAATCTCTTACACAAGACACATGCCTTTGTTATTTTTTGTTGGTAACATCTTAAATGGCATAATGGATTCAATGCATCTGACATTGAATTTGAATTCCAATCTAATCAAACTTTGAACTAATAACAAGACGTTTTGACCAATTTGATTAATTCATGCACCAAGATCCAAAATTTGTACCAAAGTTGAGTAATAATGTTTTGGGATAATTATACCAAATTAGGTCCTTAAGTTAATTTTACATGGAACTTGTTGAATAAATATTTATTATAAATTAATTTTTATCAACTAGATCATCAGGTGACATCATCATATGGGGTGGCATCCATAAGCCATAAATGGATAAAATATCAAGATTATGGGTCTCTCATGCCTTATTAATAACCTCCATGAATATTAATTAACCATCTAACCTAAATATTAATGGGTACATTTGTATAATGAATTTCATATTTAGATTTATTCATGGCCACACATCTCAATCTTGAGATGGATGGTCATTGTTAATCCTCAAATCACTCTAAAAAGATATAAATAAGAGGCCTTACCTATTAAATTTTAAACTCTCACATTCCAAATTTATAATGTTAAATTGATTCCAAAGCTTCATGTAAATTAGTGTTAAAATGTCTAAATATTGAGCAAAGCCAAGCCAAAGCCACATGGTGCCAAGAAAAAGAGGAGATAGCCAAGCCTCCTTTGATGAAGAGTTCATGAGAAAAAGATGATAAAGTCACTACTACAAAATATAATTTGGAGCATTCATGGGAGGTGAAATATTTGTTCTTTTTCATTTTTTAGTTGTGTTTCCATTCTAGTATTGTTAACTAAGATCAACCAATTAACAAGGCCTAGAGATTTATGTTAGCTACCATGTTGGTTTTTCAGTTTGATTTCAATTTATCACTAACAAGATACTAACACCTCTCTTGAGTCAAATTCCTAGTCTAAAATCAATATCTATTAAGACATATGAATGTCCAACACTTGCTTATGGATTTAGGACACCAATGAAATCCATCCCCCATTGATGAAAAGGCTCATTAATAATAACTGGCTTTAGAGGCAAGGCTAGTAACTTCAATCATCATAAAAAATGTTAGAATGCTTGACATTTTTCAACCTAATCAAAAGCATCTTGGAAAAGAGTAGGCCAAAAATACCTTGCTCATAGAATATTATGTGTTGTGACCCTATCTAAAAATTGGCCTCCACAAGCTTTATCATTAAATTACTCCAATAGTCTTCTTTATTGTACTTTATCTACATAAAAAAGAAAGACACCATCTATTACTTTCTTGAACAATACATTATCCCAAAGGACATAGTATTTTATTTTAGTTTGATGGTATGCTTCTCTATGCATGTCAACTCAGCTGGACATTCATCATAAGTCAGGTAATATGCTAACTTGTTATACCATTCATCAACCAAATCTAAAAAAATCACCATAAGAAATTCCTCTTTTGTTTCTCCTTGATTTGTATATTTTTCATCTTTAGACTTACTTTCAGTCATCAATTGGCACAATCCTATACCTCTCACGAACTTTGTTGGCCTGATGTCAAGATCAAATTCTTGTACTTTAGCTACCTAGGTGCATCTATGTAGACCTAGCTCCTAATGAATTAGAATAGACTTAACTTCAATATCTATAATATATGCCAAAGTGTGAGAAGACAAAATATAATACCTAAAAACTTTACATGCTTTCACTACTGCATATGCATGCTTCTCCATTTAAGAGTACTTAAAATTCTAAGCTCTTCAGTGGATGACTCATAAAGTCTATAGGTTCTTAAACTACATCATTATTTTGCATGAGGATGGCTAAAATTATATGTTCAGAAGAATAATAGTAAATAATGATTTCTTTACTAAAATCTAGAGATACTGGAACTAGTGCTTCAGTAATTACTACCTTTATTTTTTTTTAATACTAGCTTGCCTTCATCATTCCACTTGAAGTTTTGTCTTTTCTTCATCATATCATAAATATGGTGAGTCAAATCATCAAAATCAATAATGAATCTTCTAAGAAAATTTACTTGCCAACTAACAAATATACACCTTTCTTGGAAGTTGGCATATGCAAGTTTTGAAATTCTTCTACTCATTTTAGATTGATCCTGGTTCCTTCTTCTAAAACTATGTGATCAAGAAGTTTTCCTTCAGTCATAGTAAACACTGAATTCTTTGTATTTATGTAAATCCCATGTGTTATACATTAGATAACTACTTCCTCAAGGTTAATCAAATGGTTATCTCTTAACTTTGAAAAGACAGTCAAATCATTAAAGTACACCACTATACTTTTATTCTTCAGATTAGTGAATGTCAAGTCCATGGCTCATTGAAAAGTCACTCTAAATTTATTTAATCTGAAGGGTATTTTTTGATAGGTGAATTTCCCCTAAGGTTTTGTTAAAATAGTCTTGTATTGGTCTTATTTAGGAACCTTGATTTGATTATAACCTAAAAAACCATCCAACATGGAAACATCTCTAAACCCATAACCACTTGTAAGATATGATCCATGATTGGTAATAGATAATTATCTTTCAGAGATGACTTATTTAAGTTATGGAAATCAATGCATAATTGTATCTCTCCATTTTTATTTATAATTAGAACAATATTTACCAACCACTCAGAATAGTGAATTAGGTAAATGATCCTGGCATCTAACAGCTTTTGTATTTTAGAAAAAAATGGTTCCTGATATGGTTAGATTCTGATGGCATAGGTTTTTCTTTAAAGGCTTTAGTTTAGGCTAGAGTGGGATGTAATGTTACACTTCATCTAGCTAGAAAGACTTGAGATCTTTGTAGGTCTAATAAAATACATCTATATATTTTGTGAGAACCTTAGTGTAAGCTTTTTTTTTTTTTTGGACTACAACATTTACCAATATTCACTATCTTAAGCTCTTATTATATGCCTAAGTTAACCTATTTTACTATTGAGGAAGACTTATAACCATATTATTTCTTCTTCCTTAGGAATTGATCATGCTTCTCAAATATCTCTTCTAAGGAAACCAATCCATTAAGAATTTTATTTCCTTTCAATTGAATCATGCCTTGACTAGAAATCAACTCATATTTAGAAGTACCCATAGCATCCACTATGGTTTGATGTGGACTTGAATTACTTCCTTTTAAATATGAACCTTCAAATCTATCATTGTTATTCCAAAAATGAAGCCATCTATTTATCATCATTGAAGACTTGCCATTGCTTGACATTCTCAATAAATTTAAGATGGTAGACAATTTCAATTTTGTAGTCACCTTCGCTTAAGATTGTAGGTAGCTACTCACACATAATCAAGGATGCAGTAACAGCTAGCAAGTCTACTCTATAATTATTATCTCAAGTAATTGAGATGATGGAAGAAAGCAAAAAAGTCAAAAGTAGCACATAACTCTATCACAACCTTCTTCACTTGATATTGTCCCCTAATTTGTCTCACTATAAGCTCTAAAATCCCTTGTGCTCTTAAAAGTTTTATTCCTTTTCCCTTGGCTTTCTCAAAACTTAGTAGGAGTACTTTATACTTAGTTATATTATTGGTATTTTCAAACATCAGTTTGTAATGATATGGGTGTACATCATTATCAAGAGAGATCAACACTACTCCTACACCTAAACTAGAAAAACTATAGTTGTGATCAAATTATAACATCCATAGCTTATCCTCTTCTTATTTTTATTCTTCTTCAATATCTCTACTTGATTTAAGGAAATACACCCCATTGTTTGATTCTTCAAATAGGATTTGTGACCTTAGATCTTCTAACTTAGAAACAGTGTATTTTGACTTTTTCTTAGGCTCCAACCTATGGTTCACTCCTTTGATGGGAATGTGCACATAAGACCAATCCATTTTCATTTCTTCTCCTAATACTTTGTAAAATTTTTTGCTTAATAGCATTCTATATAAGACTGAAATGTCTGCAGTCAGAATTTTTATTTTGAGTCTCTTATCTGGGAAGGTTGATAAGATGGCTTGAGCATCCTTGATCTATCTAATAAAAGGTACTTGTCTATCCATCAAGGAACACATTCTTATGGATTTCATCAAATTAATTCCAAGAGAATCAGCCACTTTGGTTGGCATGACATTATTAGAAGCTCCTAAATCTAAAATACAATTGCTTAGCTTATAACCATTAATCATGAGGGACACATAATATGGCTCAATCCTTTTAAAAGTGGAGGTAGATGTAGACACTTAGTTATTATAAGGAGGCATTGGCTTTGTAATAGGTAGGATACCTTTAGAATCATATGAGGAAATACTTGATACCTTTGGACATATTTAACTAATCTATTTAGTTGATCAAGGTATGACCTTAAGTACTCAGCTTCTAACATTTGAATTTTTGTCTTTTTTATGTGGTCAATTATATCAAAAGTAGGAATTAGTGTAGGCAAGATAGGATTGACTTCTGTATTAACAACTAGCTTATGAATATGAGGAATAAAATAAGAAATTTTTTCTTTAGGAATAAAAGATGAAGGTAGAGGACTACCTTTTTTGAGAATACTTACTTCAGAATTGGATAACTCCTTCCCTTTTGATAGTTCCTTTGATTTTTCTTATTATTTCACTAATTTATCTCTAACTTGTTGTTGTGTCTGAGATCTCATGAATATTGCATAAGATTGACTATGATCTTCTTGAATCATTTCTTTATATTCAATTTTTTATTCATATTCCAAGTAGAAGTTTGAGTTGTAGTTGCTAGCAAGATCCATAAAATTATCCTCTTCATTTTGATTTTGATTAACATCATCAATTATTTGGTCTTCCTCATTCATTTTAGCATGTTTTATTAGAACATATTCAATTGCTAACCTTTGCAGAGGGCCAAAAATATGGTTTATATTATGATTATTGAAATTTATTGTAGGAGTGTTCCTTTGAGGAAAAACATGATTACCTTGAATAATCTATCTCTTGATTTGAAGAAAGTCATTGGCCAACTTCTAAAATAAGGGGTTAGTAATTTGGGGGGGTGATTGCATTAGAATTTTCTCCCTTGTAAATTGTCTTCTTGATCTTTCCATCCATGATCAAATCATCTTCAACTTTAGTAGCAATATTTTAGGCTACTTCTAGATCAATTGGTCATGCTCTCCTAAATTGATAACTAACTTTTGGAAGTGGTGCATTGATGAAGAAGTAATTTTGATTATATATTATGGGTAATGTAATTTAAGGAATCTTGTAAAGGAGTCTATTGAATTTTACAATGAAATCATGCATATGCTCATGCAGTTCCTTCTTCAACTAGGTTAATTATGTGAGCAAAATATGGGTCTCCTCTACAGCTTTAAATATTTTTTTTTAATTGTTTTCACATAGTAGCCTAGTTGGTCATGATTCCTAAAGATAAATGTTAAAACCATTCTACTACCAAATCATGTAATGTCTCCATAAAGAGACTAACATAGATGTTATCATGTTCAACTCTGATCACTCTATATGCTACGAAGAAATTAGCCAAGTTCTCATCTAGATTATGCCTTCCATCACTAGTAAATTTGGAGAAAAAACTTCTTGATCCTTTAGGCAAATCATGTAGAGGGGGAGTTAAATTTAGAGGTCCAATGGCTAGTCCCCATGGGACAAGGTGTGGTAATGCCATTATTCTAATAGTAAGAAGCTATAAATTAGTTGACTAGATTATTTTAGAAGAATTGTGTTGAAGATAATGAGCCAGAGAGATTACTCACCTAATAGGAGAGAGACTCACCCTTTTGGTTCTAGCTTAAACTAGAAAGTTGAAATTAAAGTCCTCTTACAACTCAAAGAATTTGTTTGCCTATCCTTGTGCTCTCCTTGCTCTAGTAAATGGTCAATTTTCTAGTTTTGAAATCAAAGTATTTTTAAAGTATTGCACTTGATAGATATTTTTAGGATTTAAATACCAATTTACTCAACATGTAGTTATTGTGAGATAAACTAAATGAAAACTGAACTTAAACTAGACCATGAAATGCTGACTCAAAGCAAGATAGGTTAATTTCAAATTTAAGCATTAAAATAAATACAATGCATATCATATAATGATTTAAATCAGTACTTTGAAATTTATAAAGTGGGAAAAAATTAGAAGCAAAGGTTAATTAATTTAGTTTGTTTGTAACAGCAGTGATAAAACACAACTATAGAATCCCCAATGAAGTTGCCAAAAAATGTTGGCTAGATATTTTGCATTAAGTTAAAATTACCTAGGTAGTCATGGGATTAAATCCCCTTCATTTAATGGTGAAGCTCCCATTTGTTTTATTTATCTACTCTTAGTTATTCTCTATCTTGAACTACTTACAATGTATATAAATTAAATGTAAATTGCTTTACTTTGGGGGTATTAATTTAAGTACTTAATTCATGAACCATAATAAGGAGATTCTACAACAAGTAAGTAGTTGGATTTGAGAATTTTGAGAGAGAATAGGAGGATAAGAAAATAATTACACTATTTTATAAAATAGAAATTGCATTTCAAAATAGGTAGTTTTAGTAGAGTCTATTGTATCTATGCAAGTAGATAAACATTTAAAAATGATAAATTCTTAGCAAATGATTTAAGAAAACCATGAATTCAATTTATATCTAAGGATAACACAAATTTTACCATTTTATCTTTATAGAACACATGAAATGATTTCCCTAGGACACAAAGTTCTTCAAAAAATCCAATCTTCTTCTTATTCAAATACAACATAATTCATACAAGAAAATATAATTATTTCAAACTCAAAGTTTTGGATTTATTAAACTACTTGTACAATTTTCTATCTTTGCTTATTTAAAAAAATTTGTCAGCCCCTGACATGTAGGCTAGCATTCATATTTATACAATATGAAAAAATAGAATCCCAATAGGAGTCAACCTATTCAATTCACATGTGATGCACTAAAACTAGAGACCATTAAGTAACAACTTCACAAAACCTCTCCTTCATGTCATGCAATTATCATTCCCAAGTAGCCTATTTACATTTCTAATTTTAATTGATTACAAATTCTTTTCATGTAGTGTAAAATTAGATGAATTAATATACTATTACAAAAAGACTTCAAGTAATGATACTTGGATAAAAATAGTAGAAGGAAAGTAAAAGAAAAGAAAGAATTCACTTCAATCTGTAAGCAATACTAATCTAACTCCTAAACTTGATCTATGCATTTATCTCTCTACTTGATATACTATGAAATTATTGCTTGGATGACTACATCATCTAGTTTTACAATTACTTGTATTTTTGTCTCAAACCTCACTATTTACCTTTCAAGCCTTTTACAATGAGATTCATCTTTTTCAATCCTTGACCCTATCCTCTTCAATTATGTTTAACATTTCATCAGCGCTTTGATAGATTTAATTGTGAAGGGGGTCATAACTATGTCTATCCTCTATTTGAACTAATCCATCAATTAATCAACTATTCTCAAGATAATAGTTATCCATATGTCTATGATCCTAAAGAAAAAATCCCCCAAGTCAGCATTGGCATCATGTGATTCATCTTTTATCCTCTTCATTTCTTCAGCTATATCTAGAAGGATTCTTAAGAGAAAATAAAAGAGATAATCCTCCTATTTTATTTTCTTTATGGAGGGAGAAATTTGTTTGTCAATTACAACTTTCTCATCCAAAACCAATATCAGCTCAAGACTCTCCTCCTAGAGTTTATAAAGCCTATTTTCATTCTCCAATTCGATTCATATGGTTCTCATCTCTACTATCTTGTTCATAAGATCATTTTGAGCATCTTTACTAAGTGGAAAGAATTTCTCAACTTTTTGCCTCATCTTTTCAATCAAATTTTCAATTTCCTTAGCCTTATCTATAGTCTCTTCCACCTCATTAATAACTTGTTAATAAATCAAAATATCCAAAAGTAAAACTTGTCGAGGAGTCAACTTTGCCACTTTAGTAATTATTTGAGATAATTGATCATTCTACTCCTTCAATTTGGCTTTAACAACCTTCTCTTCATCTATATTTTTAAAGAGAGTACCAATCAAGGTCTGAGTATCTTGATTAATTCATTATATTATAATCTCTCCAAGGGATACTCTTTTGATTGATAGATTTTCACTAGTTACTTCTCCTTTGTTGACTGCAGGTGGAAGAACTACTATCTCAGCAAATTTTTTCCCTAAGGATTCAATTATAAATTTTAAAGTAACTTTTTCCCACGTGGACCTCTTCCCTCTTTTATATAGACTCTTTAACAATTGTAAATCCATTTTTTCAAGATTGGTCACTTCTGTAGATCCTGAGGCTATTTTTAAAGCTAACTAAGATGAAAAATCTACACTAGTGGAAGTAACTAAATGTGTAGTCATCTCATGTTGTCCACTTCTAATTACTAACTCCTATGAAGGAGCTTCTTGTGTAGGAGGTTCTTTTTCTATTTCTAATTTATTTTCCTTATCTTTTTTAGCTCCTTTTTCTCCTACTTCTGTATCCCTTTCTTTTTCCACTTCATCTATTCTTCTGTCTATAATTTCTTCATCAACTTCCTTTTCAACTCTTGTCTCTTTTTCTTTCTCTCTCATTGATCCTTCCTTTTTTGATGTTAGTGCTTATTAATCAGTTATCTTTTCAAGTTATTTTTTAGCATGAGATGGATCTTCTGAGGAAGGTGGTGACATTGTAGCTTGTGGAGTAGAAAGAAGAGGAAGAGGACCCACTTTTTATTGAGTAGAATTTTTATAAGACTTAGTGACTTATACCTTAGGAAATGAAGCAAGGATTGATGGAATTTGAATAGAAGTAGTAATATGGGAATTAATTAGAATACATGGAGAATCAAGAGTAGGAGAAACCCATGGTGAAGTGACAATAGTGTATTGATATTGTTCTTTATCTTTCACTACTAAAAATTTGTCATCAACATTCTTCCTAAGCTTTAATTTCTTTATGGGACCATGACTACTTTCTCCTTGACTTATTTCTTTTCTCCTTTATCACACATGTATATTTTCATTTAAGATCTCCTTCATGTAATAACCCTTGTTTAAAATCCAATTAGAAGTCATTACCAATACATTCAAAGTTCTCTCCACAATTGTTTTATCATGATCATCACCCATAATAAATTTTGGAAGTTGGGAACTATCCCCTCCTACTACTTGGAAAGCATCACTAATAACTATGACATAATCCTCCAAGTCCTCAAGAATTATAGCTAAGTCAAAACCATGAATTTTTTCAATAGTCTGCCTATTGTTATCTCTTTTTCTGACTTCAAATTCATCTCTACAATCCATCCAATAATCCTATATCATTGGAATATGCATATAATCTAATGAAACTATATTTTGGGTTAAACCCTTGTAATCAAAGTTAATCTTTGCATCAAAATAAATTTGAGTGTAATGGTGATACATCTCCTTTTGCATGTTTCTATCCTTATGAATAGTTGGACAATGGTATTGGCTACTAACAATGGGGAAATTAACTACTACCTTATGAGATTTTGATTGCAAATCATGTAATTCAACTAGATACCTACTCATTTCCATTAGGATCTACTTATCAATGGGATACATTGGCATCTTTACTGGGCCACTTGAAAACCCACCTACTCTGAGATAGGTGAAGTCAATAAATTAGATGAAGATACATCCATACATGGAGACTTCATCCCATGCTTGATTTGACAACCTTATATGCTTTAGAGGAATTTTGAGTTTGTAGATAAGTTCATAAAAAAATCCCTCATTCACTACAATATAATTCTTTTAGTATTGTGAAATCACTCGCTGAGAATAATACTCATAAACTAGGACTTACAACAATTCACCTCTTGATCTTAGTCTTGAAAATGCTCTGCTTGTAGAAGCTATGTAAACAAGGTATGAATTCATCTTGAAATCAAGCATTTGCAACATATTTTTCAATTATTGATTTATGTTATTACTGATCAACCTTTCCCATTCAATTTTTGAATAACTCTTTATGTTGTCAATGGTCCTAATGAAAGCATACATCCAACGAGAAAATCACTTTGAATTCTTCTCATCATTGATTCTACAAAATAGTTAGATCATTTCATCAACCTCTTATACAAAATTTGACCTCACAATTTGTTTAGGAAACCTTAAGGCTTATTTAATCTTAATTAATTAACAGGTATTCATTATCTTAATGTACTCATTAGTTTTAGTTTCCCATTGATTGAGTGATTTCTCCATGGCTATATCAATCATATTCGGTGATGTTGGGATTTTAAAGTAGTAGTTGATGTATTGAAAATATAACCTTATGATTATATTACCAAAGGCATCTCTTATAGCTTTGGTTATGGAATCATAGTATTTGGCACAAGTTAGTACAAACTTAGGGAGTTGTGTGGAACTTGGGAAAGTTTTTGTTTGAATGATTCCATTATTGGTCATGGCATGTAGAAGTGAGTCTTTGTAATGGCCTTGGATATTTCTAATAGCTCAATAATAGATATATTCCCCATGTCTATGTCACTAATTTTAGTGAATTTCGAGACAATGCTTAATCCTATTGGGCATACCTTATATTCATATTTCATCCTCGGTTCTCAGATACTAAATTTCTTAGCCTTTAATTTTCCTTTCTTGCTTGGCTGTGGGACCTCTTCTAAAACTAATTTAGGATCTTATTCAATCACTATGACCTATTCTTATACTTGTTCCTCTAATCTTCCCAAGCTTTCTAATCTTGACATTTGTTCTACTTTACCCTAAATAATGTGATATGTGCTTTTGTATACTTACTGAATGTTGTAACTAGTTTAGAAGGTTTTTAAAAAGTAGTTAACTTATTGCTTCTTAGATACCTCTAAACAATTTTCAAATTCTAAGTTTGAACAGGCTTGAAAAACTAACTATTTATCCCTTTTGAGCAATAGAGTTTCAAAAACTTGAGTGTGTCACAAATAGACAAATTCAGGTTTGAAGTTATTAAAAACTTTAGGTTTCACATGTGTCATAATGTTAGGTTTTGGATTACTAACAAATTTAGGTTTTATAGGCAATAACTTAGTTCTAGAAACATGAGTAAGTAATCTTGAATATAAATGGTCTAAACTGGTCTTTTAATGCCTTTCAAATTTCTTATGACTCAATCCTTTAGGTTCTAAAAGGGTAGTAACTAGTCATTAAAAATCCAAAGTAGGAGAATGAGGAAACCCTGACTAGGTCTAGATTAGTGTTTTTAAAGTTTTTGAAGGCTTAAGAATTTTAGAGTCTTGGTGAGAAGTAACAGTGGTATGAAAACCTAAAAAAATGTGTTTTGGGGAATCAGAGGAGGTCTAGTAAATTCCAACAATTAGGTTTTACAAGGTATTAAGACTTTTAGATGTTTTTGTAAAATTCTGACAACAAGAACATAATTGCAAACATGAATAAGATATATGACAACTCATGCTAAGGAGGTAGAGTGAAAATCATAGAAAAATGATTGTGATAGAGAAATGAAAAATGGTGGAAAAACTACTCTGTGTGTGTGTGTGTGTGTGTGTGTGTGTGTGTATGTATATATATATATATATATATATATATATATATATATATATATATATATATATATATATATATGTATATATGTATATATATATATATATATGTATGTATGTATATATGTATATATGTATATATATATATATATGTATGTATGTATGTATATATATATATATATATATATATATATATATGCTAAGGAAGTAGAGTGAAAATCATAAAAAAATGATTGTGATAGAGAAATGAAAAATGGTTGAAAAAATAATATATATATATATATAGAGAGAGAGAGATAGAAATAAAGAAAAAGAGAAAAATTAAAACAACTAAAAATAATAGAAAAATGATGTACTTACCTTGAATACAAATGGGTTTTGATGAATTCACTAAAAAATGCTCCAAAAGACCAAATGGTGTGACTCAAGGTTTTTAGGCATGGTTACTAGTTGTTCTGACTTGGATGACATGTAAGAATGAGGTGGAAAATCCTAAATTATATATAAATACCAATGCATCAATGACAAGTGTGGGATGACATGTTAGCTTTCATCCTTTGCAAATCATAGTTTTGGAATTACTTAACTTTAACATTTTTTAGTAAAGCACTTGTGAAAACTTGAATGGGTTTAGGTTGATAAGTAACTCAAGTTTAAGAAACTCAAATGCTTTTACTTATATTATTATGAGTCAAGTAGTGATGAAAACCTGATTAGTTTTGAGCAAAGTTATTCAAGGTTTTGGAATTACTTTACTTATTTTTATTAAATGTATTAAAGTATCTAGAGAATCCCAACTTGGCCTTTGATGGTAGTTCGAGGTCGAGAAACCATATTAATTTTACTTGAGAAATGAATGCTAGTAAATCAAAGTTAGAAACCTAAATTGCATTGATTAGTGTTAGTTAGGAATTTGAGGTAACTTAACTTCTTTTTAGGTAAGTAAAGCGATATGAGAAATCTAATTTACTCTATGGACAAGCCAAAATAGTTTGACTTCATATATTCTAATGAAAGGGATGGATGGATGGATTTTTTTAATTTTCTAGAGTACTTAGGAAAAAATGAGGAGGTAAGCAATCTAGCAAAACAACTAGTAGAAATTAAATTTCTTTATTTAGAAGATTGATTTGGAAAGCATAGCTAACTCATATAAGATAGATGCAAAAATTTTAAGGTGTATCAAAAAATTTAAAGTGTAAAATTTTGGGGACACCACACCCCTCGACCCTAATTTTTACCATAATAAGAAGCACTCCCATGGAATTTCCCTTGAACCCCACAATGGGATCTACCCCTTAACCTTATAAGGGGCACTAGCCCTTGACCATATTTGGGGCTACCACCCCTAGAGCCCCATGTTGTGGCCCACTCACCCCAAATGAATTAAAGAGCCAAATCATGAAATTTTTAAGATATTTTATTAAGGTATATTAGACTAACATCGTGTTTCTTGTAGAGGTGAATTTTGGCTAGATAACATCCTCATTTTTAGGTCATATTTTTATTTAATATCATTTGTCTTACAAGTTTCCACTTAATATTATAAATTAAACTACTAATCTTTGTCTTGTAGGATACCTCCTTTGAGTGCCACTTAAACTACTAATCATGTGCTTGAAATTCACTTGTTAAGGACTCCTTGTGAGACTTTTAAAATCATTTTAAAATCATTTTGATCATTTTCCCTTATATATATCATTTTTAATCATCTTATTGTGTGTATATCTCTTTGTTTTTTATATTCTTGTCTTTCATCTTATATATATCAAATCTTAATTAAATCAGTTAATTAATCCTACTGATCTTCTTGTTTGTATCGTGAAGCTAAAATTGGTGTATGCTCTCCCCTTACATCCTTCTAGTGATTCTTGGGAAATCAAAAACCACCTATAAACCCTCCATTCCTTTTCTTTTCTAGGTGGTTAGTTATAATGGATTTCACCACCATGCACTAGTCCAAACTCCATGTTTTGGTAGAGTCTAAAAATTAGGAGAGTTGTTGTTACATGCCTAAGTGGGATTTACTATAAAGGGTTATATGGAGTGAGTGGTAGGTAAGCTCCAATACATAGGGTGGTCAGACAACATCCTATAATACTTGGGCCCCACTTTATATTCACATATATAGGGGAAGGACCTAGAGATCCTTGTTTAAACATAGCATAGGGTCATTCAGCTTTAACATGTATACCATTATAGGATTTAGTATCAAATCTAAATTCACCATCATGTAGAAGCAGGGTTGAGAAGGTTTGTTAGATTTCATAATGGTTCATTGGCCTATAGCCTCACCCATAAATCCATTTAATAGTATGGGCATTGAGTACACACCCATTAGTTTACTAATCATAGGTTTATGATTTGCTTACTTGGGTGTGTGATGTTTTAGATCCATGTTGTTTGTGAGATAAGTTAGCCTTCACCCAAACCTATACACACCTATCTAGGTCTTTTCAAGTCCATCATCTTTTATATACTTTCCTCATAATTTTTTAATCATCTTATTATACATACCATCTTATATATCCTTAAATTATCCCATCACCATCTTGTCCTAATTTATACCTAGTCTCACCATATCCACCCATTATTAGTCATCACACTCCATTACTCACATATCCTAATTGTTAGGTTGTGGAGCTAAATGTTTCACTAATGTAAATAGGGGAGGAGGTTGCTAAGAGGTTGCTAAGTTGCAGAGCAACCGGCATCAGTCTGATCAGTTGACATCAGTCAGATTAGTGAAGAGAAGCAACTGATGTCAGTCAGGTATCGATTGACATCGGTCATCTCCAACCTGACAGGGATGGACATTAGTCACCTGTGTGGTTCTAGAATTGCCAGTTCACAGACAGTTAGTTAACAAACTAAGTGTTTGCATGTTAAGAGCCAATTTTAGACTAGGAGCTATGGATCTAATTATTGTAATTAGATGTCTAATTATTGTGTGCATGAGATCTATATAATAGACTCATGGGTTGTATTGTAAAGTGTGATAGAGAGTAAGAGAGCAAAATATTAGCTCCTTTTATGTGTGAAGAGAGCATGGTGTGTTCTTCCTAGTGCCACAGTTCTAAGTGTGGGTGCTAGTTTGGAGAATCAAAAGGGTTCTTCATGTATGTATGATCTTGGTTAGTAGGTGTGCATGGCTACGTTAAGAGATCTTCATGGTAAGTAAGATCATTGATCGATAGGTGTATGTGTGTGCAGGATCCAAGTTTGCAGGTGTGTAGAACTAGATTGATTTGAAGGTGTGCAAGATCAGGGAGGATAACAACACAACAGGGAGCAGGATCAAGCAGGATCTACTTGGAGTACGGTGTGTACTTAGAAAGAGAGCAAAGAGGAAGGCAAGGTAGATCCTTCCATAAGTAAGATCAATTCAGTTGTAGGTTGTTACAAGTTTAGGGGAGATCTACTTGAAGTATGATTGTGTACTTGGAGTGCGTGGAGCACTTATGGAGTGCGTGGAGCATTTGGGTACTGGCAGTAGTGGATACTGACTAGTTAGAGGTGAACACCAACTCTATGTTTGAGTTGTGTGTTGGGACCATAAGAGAGAGAGCTTTAAGGAGAGAAGTACTATACACTTGAGGTGTGGGAAGCCTCTGAGAGGTGTGGAGAAGAAGTGGCATCTTATTTTTTGTATTTTTTTTTGGATGAGTATTAATACAAGTTGTGTATTGTCTCTCATATTTTGTGTTGTTTCTGGTTTCTAGTTACTTGTTACTTCTAGTTTAATTCCACATCTTAAGTTGCTTGTATATGGTAATCAGTTGGGCTTCCACAGGTTCCTAACAGTTGGTATCAGAGCTAAGGTTGCAGGGAGTAGGTTTTGTGTTTGGTTATAGGTCACTCTCAAGGGTTTTTGATTGAGTGGGAGTATAGCAATGGTAGAAGAAAGTAAGCTATGAATGGAGAAACTAAATAGCATGAATGGTCACTTATGGTGTTATGGAAAGAAAGAGTAGGTAAATAAAGATTGTTGGTTGGTAGCAGATTAGCATGAAGATGTAGATGTTGCAAGTGTTGTTGCATAGGATGCTCTGGATAAAGTTGAATCTTGGTTAATAGATTCGGTTGCCTCATTCCATGCATCCCCAAGTAGAGGGGTTGGTGAGCCTTGTCAGATTGTTGGCAAAGGGGAAGTGTTGCTAAAATTGCAAGTGGCCAACACATGGGTGTTGAAGAAGGTCTTGCAAGTCCCAGTCTTGAAGATGTGGCTAATTACTTCAGGAAAGTTGGGTGATGAGAGATGCATAAGAACTCTCACAGTGGATGCACTTGAATTAGCATGTGGTAAGAAAGCAGGTACTCTTTATCTACTTACTTGTATTACTATTTCCACTTCTACTACACAATTGTGGATTTATAGGCTTGGTCACATACGTGAGAAGGGAATGGATGTTCTTAAGTCAAAAGGGAAGAGTTCAGCTTTGGAGAGCATAGACTGAGATTTTTGTGAGCAATGGGATGCTACAAGAAAGGATTGTGTTTATTGTAGGAAAAGGAAGACTGATGTATTTGATAAAATTAAGAACTAGAAAGCCTTGGTGTTCTTAGACATGTATTTGATAATTTTGAGTAGGGCAGTTTGGACATGGGTTTTGATTCAAAAGAGCTCACAGGTAAAAAGTCATCACTCATAGGCATACACAGGTATCAGCATTAGTCAAGGGTAACCAATGTCAAACAGACAGGTGCCAATGTCAGTCATGTGTAGACCAAAGAAGTCAGTGGTGTTGGGCAGGTGGAGACTAACATCAAAATGATAACCAGCATCGATGACTTAGACAGTCGCATGGAACCTACGTCAGTCAGATGCAGATTGTGTGGTGATCGAGGTCAGTCACTGAGATAGATTTTAGGTGGATAGCAAGCTATCAAGGAGTCTTAAACACCCATGGGGAGGATTGAAAGTGCAAGTAAGCCTTAAATTTGTTGTTCCTCTTCTTTATACTCATTGCTTATTGCAGAGTAGGAAGGATCTAGGAAATAGTGGGAGCATGGCATGAACAGGATGCAGGACCAAATATAAGATTTGGTAGGGTTGCCAGCTGATATGAAAACACTGAGACAAATGGATACCTTGGTTAAAGAATAGAGAGAATGGACACATGAGATGGAAGGCCAAGTCATATGGTCTTGAGGAAGCTACATGACAGTGGTACAGGTTTTGACAGGTGGATGACAAAGTAGGGCTTTAGTTAGTGTCAGTGTAACCATTGTGTTTGTCTTACCAGGTGGATGATGGTCATGACATTATCTTGTTACTATATGTAGATGGTATGCTAGCTAGCAGGTTTGTACATACAAGGTTTTGCTAAGCTAAGGGTAAGGTTAGTTCAGTGGCATGTCATGAGGAATTTGGAGTAGTGAAATTCTTTGGCATGAGAGACATAGAAGATCATAGGTTGATTTTGTCTCCAGTGGGAGCTGATGTGAATCAGGTGTTGGCAAGGTGCAGGATGTAGAATCAGAGCACACCAAGGGTTGGATAGTTTAGTGTCCAAAATCACATGAGGTCTGGTATAGACCTAAGTTTGCCCAAGCAGTGGGTGCTATCAAAAAGTTTGGAGCTGATCTGGGAAAGAAGCACTAGAGGGTAGTTTAGTGGATTCTCAGGTATTTGAGAGGGACCAGTAGTAGGTTGACATGGTATGCAGGGTCAAGTTATTTTCTACATGTGTTTGTAGATGTAGATGTGGTAGGTTACTTGGATGACAGGAGGTGCACCATAGGTTATATGGTGGGTGCTCTTCAGGATTGATCTTAAAGAGGGATACAAGCCATGATACAGATTAGACAGGGTACAGGTATAGTGTAGATGTTTATCTCCAAGTGGGAAATTGTTAGGTTGTGGAGCTAAAAGCTTCACTGATGCAAATAGGGGAGGAGGTTGCTAAGAGGTTGCTAAGTTTCAGAGCAATCAGAGTCGGTCTAATCAGCTGACGTCAGTTAGATTAGTGAAGAGAAGCAACTGACATCGGTCAGGTATCAGCTGATGTCAGTCATCTCTAGCCTAATAGGGACTGACATCGGTCACTTGTGCAATTCCAAAACTACCAGTTCACAGACAATTAGTTAACGAACCAAGTGTTTGCATGTTAAGAGCCAATTTTAGACTAGGAGCTATGGATCTAATTATTGTAATTAGATGTCTAATTATTGTTTGCATGAGATCTATATAATAGACTCATGGGTTGTATTGTAAGGTGTGCTAGAGAGTAAGAGAGAAAAATATTAGCTCCTTCTGTGTGTGAAGAGAGCATGGTGTGTTCCTCCTAGTGCCACAGTGCCAAGTGTGGGTGTTGGTTTGGAGAATCAGAAGGGTTCTTCGTGTATGTATGATCTTGGTCAACAGGTGTGCATGGCTCCGTTAGGAGATCTGCATGGTAAGTAAGATCATTAATCTGCAGGTGTATGTGTGTGCATGATCTAGGTTTATAGGTGTGTAAAACTTGATTGATTTGTAGGTGTGCAAGATCAGGGAGGACAACAACACAACAGGGAGCAGGATCAAGTAGGATCAAGCAGGATCTACTTGGAGTACAATGTGTACTCAGAAAGAGAGCAAAGTGGAAGGCAAGGTAGATCCTTCCATAAGTAAGATCAGTTGAGTTACAGGTTATTGCAAGTTCAAGGGAGATCTACTTGAAGTACGATTATGTACTTGGAGTGCATGGAGCACTTGTGGAGTGCGTGGAGCATTTGGGTACTGGCAGTAGTGGATACTGACTAGTTGGAGGTGAACACCAACTCTGTGTTTGAGTTGTGTGTTGGGACCATAAGAGAGAGAGATTTGAGGAGAGAAGTACTATACACTTGAGGTGTGGGAAGCCTCTGAGAGGTGTGGAGAGGAAGTGGCATCTTCTTTTTTGTATTCTTTTTTGGATGAGTATTAATACAAGTTGTGTATTATATCTCATATTTTGTGTTGTTTCTGGTTTCTAGTTACTTATTACTTTTGGTTTAATTTTGCATCTTAAGTTGCTTGTATATGGTAATCAATTGTGCTTCCACGGGTTCCTAACACTAATCACCTCTAGTCTCCACACCTTTTCCCAAGGCCATCTTGTATATCCTTGCCTTTTATAAATATCATTTTGTATGTATCTCATCATCCTCTTATTTATTTTATCCTATCCTATCTCTCATATTATCCTCATCCCCTTCATCATTGATCATATCCACTCATCATTGGTCATTACCTCATCACTTGCATATCCTAGTCATCATCTTTTATATCCTTATATTACCCTCTTGTACATATCTTTGTTCTCTTATACATCTTTCTAGTCACACCCTATCCTAGACCCATCCATCATTAATCACACCCTCATTACCTACATATTTTAAACACACCTTATTTCATCCTCCAAATCTTATCCTAAGTGTATCATCAATCCTTTATCTTGACCTTGTCCTCATAACCCATCTATTATAATCTCATCCTCATCTTATCCTAGTTGGTTTAGACTATCTCCATCTCATTTACTTTACCCTTTATCATCCTCACCCCCATCCCATAATTTCCCCTTTATCACTTCATTATCACCTATCATTATACTTATTATCCTTTATCCAAATCACTTTCGTCACATAAATCATATCCCATCCTATCTTGAGCAAAATTGGTTTATGTTTTTGAGCTACTCTTCTTATCTAAACCATCCTATCATCCTAATCCACTATCATTCATCCCATTGGTTACATCTCTATTCAATATTCTCCTAACATCTTATCACTTTTTAAAATTTCAATCTAGAAAATCCATCATCAATCTAGTCTCTATAATCCTTGCCTACTCATAACTATCACCCATCATATCATCCTCTTGCTATTTTGAATCTAGGCACCCATCAAATCCTCAATCCTTTGCTAGCTTGACAACTAGGAATTTTTGATAGGATGTTAGCACCTATTCAACTATCCATTTGAAATTTTACTTTAATCCTATATCATCCTAATCACATTTAGTCCACCTCATCATCACCATCACCTATCATACTAGCTCGATCATTTGACCCACTTTGTTCAAGGAACCATACTTAATCTTTAGACTCCTTCCCATCATCCATCACTCTTCAACCACTACCATGGATTTATACCCCACCTTTGATGAATAATACATAGCTACCCATAAGGATGAGATTATCTTGAAGTTCCTTATGATGGGTGTACCACTTCTTAAAAATGTTAATCCCCTTTAACTCATTGTTCCTCCAATACAATCCCCTTCATGTTAGTCTCCCTAAACCATTTTATTTCCCATTCCCATACTAGTAGAGGGAATCCAATCTTGGCCACCTTGAATACTACCATTCCATCCACACAGTCATGTCAATAATCATCTGATCTAAAACCCAATGCTTCCAAATATATGTTACATAATGAAAATGGTCCATATACCCCTCTTATTATGTCCTTGTAATCCCTTTTCAAACAACTTTTTCCACTAACATGATGGTCTATCCACCTATCTAACATATTGATCCCACTAATCGTAATCCCTCTTAGTATACAGCTAATAAATATTGTGCATATCACAAAACCTAGGGGAAAACATTTAATCGATGTCAACCTTTTTGAGTTTACATCTAAGAACTCATCAGCCATGGTGATATAGTAATCAAGGATGAATCAGATGAATCTAAATCCCTAGGTGAATAAGAATAATAATGCCAAGATTTCATTCTCAACATGATCAAGCCCTTCTCCTTATAATATAAGGCAAGACACCATACCCATCTTTCATGATCCCTCCATCAAAGATGATCCTAGTCCCCCTATCTCCCATGAATCCTTTCATGGCCCTCTCTTAGTATAATCCATCATCCTTCTCCCATCTTCTCCTTACCCATCATACAAAAAACCCCATGTTGATAGGTAAATAATAGACAATCACTCTCCTTCTATTAGCATTGTATCATGTACATCAGACCCAACACATGCATTATCATCATCAAGATCATGTTCAATACAAAGATCTAAATCAAATTCCTCATCAAAAACATCACCCTCATTGATGTTGATAATTCATGTCTTCTTGAGATTGCCTCTAATTCAAGTACCTCCAATCCATCACTAGGAATACCTTAGATCCCAATCAGGATGATGAAATCATAATATAAATCTTACAAGATTTATATTTCAAAGATAATAAGAGTGAATATAATCTTACTTTAGATGCATATACAACAACTAATCCTCATGATCCTTTTGTTGATCTTGAGGATATTTTCTCTAATATTGAAACTAGGTCTCCTAAGAACCCCTATAAAGACTATGTTTCCCCATCACCACTCACTAACCTCATTCTACCATCTCTACCACCTTCATCCACCATTGACCATTTTCTCCCTATCTATGATCAATTAATCACTTCCCTCCATAAGGATGAACAAGAACATATATCATTGGAGCCTTGCTCAAGCAATATAATGTTTGACACAAGTATAGAGGTCTAAGACCACATTCTAGAAGTCATAAACCATAATCAAGTCATCCTTGATCTTAGCAGTCAAAGTCAAGAAGATTATAGTCATTAGCTTAATTTGAATATTTCTTCCCCTATTGAAGCCCAATATTAGATAATAGAGGAATGTCAAAGTCAAAATCATTATTTATCACGTCAAAAATCAATCTCCCCTAGTGAAGCCCAAAATCGAGCACTAGGGGGTAGTCAAAATTCAAATAATGTCAAAAGCATGACTGATCATCCTTCAAGTGATCAGATCAAAGATAAATCACAAAGACAAAGTATCTTCAATCTCCTACAATATTTTATCAATTGGCACTAGTCAAATGAAGCATGCCCCACATCTCTAATAATGTATACAACCACCAGTCCTAATCCTCCATTACCCATCACCCCATCATATCATGATCTTAACATTCATTTTAGTCCTAATCCTCCATCACCCATCATACCATCCTATCATGATCTTATCATCCATCAAAACTAGGACCTAATCAAATTCATACCTCACATTACCCACCCATGTAACATTGTCTCTTATAGGGGTGATGAAAATAACTCACCTAGATATCTATAGGGGTCACCATCAAGAATAACTAAAGGTCATGAGGAAATTAATACATCTAGTGGTGATAACATGATCACAACATCACACATCCCTAGAACAAGTTTTGGTTAGAGATCTTCATAATGCTTGCATTACTGTATCTCATCCCCATATCTAATAAATTTATATTTCATCATAAAAGTCAAAAGATCAAAAAGTCAACAAAAAATCATTCATATAATGGTGAAAAACAATCTTCTATCATCTTGGGCAAGTACCATGATGAAAACTAATTTCTATTATCATGGTAAGATCATTTATTATTTGCATTATACCTCACCATTAGGGGAACAATCCATCCATTTCATTCATCCCTCATCAACCATGTCCCTATTAACCATCCATCAACTACCATTATCTCATCCACCCTATCTACATTCCTTCCCATCTTGACCTTTGTAAGGAAGTGGAAGGTGTATTAAGACATATTCTCCCATCATCTTTGCATATCCTCCAATAGACATTGAGGTAACTAAACATTTGGTTCCTTCACAATATGAACATTACCAATTCATAGTCCATTCCTATTTCATCCCCATCATCCTTATCCTCTTGTCACTTATCTATCATTCCATCAATCTTCATCTTAGTTAGTAGGCTTAGTATTCCATTTTCTAGTAACCCAATTTTTATAGTGTACATACCTATCTAAAAAACCCCTAAAAATTGAAATATGTCAAAAAAACCTAAAAATCATAAAACTTAAAAAATATAAAAATAGTCCATTGTGTCTTATCTTATACCCCATCCCCTGATTGTATACATCTACATCTATCTCATGTTTTCCCATATTTACATATGACATTCAGTCCTAAAATCCAATCCCAAGTGGTCACCCATCCCTCTATCTCTTTAGTATCATCCTTTTGACTAATTATTATTGACATAAATCACATTGTTAAACAATTTAATCTAGCACCCATCACTTCCCTATCAATGCCCTTTCATAACTAGCACCCATCCAATCACTCTTTTGATAGTATGGAAGGTAATTGATCCCATCACTTTCCTTATCATTGACTCTTCATACCTAGTACCCATGCAATCACCCTTTTTCTAGTATGGAAATTATTTGATCCCATCATTTAATCATCTTCTTAGTAGATTAGGCACTTACAAGGCTTTTTTTATTAGTAATACTTGGTCACTCTAAACATCACTTTTATAACACCTTCTTTGACCACCCTTAGATTCAATTTAAAGACCAAATTAGTATTTCAAAGACCTTCACCCACCCCATCACATTATTCATATTCCTATCCTAAACTAGGGGAAATATCTTCTCTATATTGATCCTAATCCTAATTCATATCCCCAACTCCATATCCACATCCACATCCTTATCCAAGTGTTAATCCTAATCATCATCATTAATCTATCCAATTTTATCTTACATCCCCTATCACATCATGATCATCTTAGTCCAACCCATCACCTAATCATTCATCTCCTCATTAGACAAGACACAATTACACTACATGTAGATACTTAAGTGTGTTACTTGTATGCTTTGTGTTTTTTGTTTACATCATGTATATATCTTGTTTATCTTATGTTTTATTTTCATCATGTCTCTTATTTTCTATTGGGCAATGAACAAGGATGCTATGATGTCACCAAAAGTGCCTTGGAGGATGCAGAGTTCACTACTTTCCCATTATATGCAATTTGGCACCATGTCCTCTTTGTCATGCTTATATCATGGGTCAAACTACCAAGTGTTATATCGATTTGATTGCTTAGACTATGATGATACTTATGATAGTTATGATGGTTTAATCATCTAATAATCTCATCATCTTTATTCCCATCACTAATCTAATCCTCACATAATAATTGATTAAAATCTAATATTTTATCCTCCTCTCATACTTTGAATCATATCCTCTAATCACTAACAAAATCCTCTAATCACTAATTATCATCATCATCACCTTCTTCTTCTCTAACAATCATTGTTTTTCCTCAAATTAGAAAATAATCAGCCTAAGGTCTTTTAAGACTATGTATCATTTGGTCACTTTTTAGTGCCTAAGGATAGTTCATCCACTCTCATCATCATTCCAATTCTTTTGGGTCACTCGACCATATTGTTTTTTATATCTCATCACATCCATCATATTGAGTGATTTGGGTTTGAGCTACACCCATCATAAATCTTATCAAATCATCATCTCATCTTGGCTCATAGCTCTCCCTTACATGTATCCTTTCTAGGGATACATTTAAATATTATGGCCTTTTAATCTTATCATCATATTATGGTTGATTCCCCCTTGGGATGTGTCAACAATCATGATACTCATCATCTTTACTCCTTGTGCATATGTCTTTACTAGGGGCATCATCAATCTATAGTTCATTACTCAAGTCAAATTTATCTTCTTCATCTATCTCAAATATACCATCATATCCCCTTATCTATCCATCACATCCCACCCCTTACTTTGGCCATTCATCTCATTCTTCCTCACATGTACCCTCGAAGGGGCATCATGTCCCCTAACATCATCCACTAACATTCATCTATAACATATTTTTTCCTTGAAAGACCATTAATACTTCCACTTCATTCTACCTATAATTCCATTTCGAAGAGGGGAAAAATATATGCACCTAAATTCACTCACTCCACTTCATGTCATTAATAATGCTATTAATCGACACTAATTCCCCTTATCTAATTTATCTAATCAATTTATTCCATTAATAATCATCTATCTAATGTCCCCCCTCAATATTTATTCATATAATAACCTTATTCTATCCCACTTCATCATTAATTCACCTAATCATCTCTATATCTTAATCTAACCCCACTTACCTATTATTTACGAATTTTAAATTCTCATGACCCACCTACACCCCTAGTCCCTAATCATCCACTTAATCCCTATCCAATCCCCCACATAATAATTATTAACCCTAATAAGGTTTCTAGACTCCAAATCTAGAACCTTCTCTAAACTTTTCTCTCCTCTATAGAATCCTCTAAATATAGAGGCTTCCAAGTAATTTTAAATTCTATGGATAATCCTCAACCCTTGATCTCCCTAAAACTAGGTTTGAATATCCATGATTGATCCCTTATTACAAAATATATTTAAATAACTCCTCTCCTTTAGTGAAAGCCATATCCAAGCTTCATAACAAATCCATGTCAAACTAATCAATAATCTGAGGAGTTCATAATCAAACATCCATCATCCTTGATCAAGAATCCATGCCAAAAATCTAAGTCAAGGTAATCCCAATCCACTTTGTCTTTTATTCCATTTAATCATGGTGTATAGCATTTAGCTTTAGGATTTTATAATACTAGTTTAAATGTTTATTCACCTATTTCATTATGATACTAATGGCTCTATCACTTTAAATATTAGTTTGATATTTGGGTTTAAATTTACATGATTTAAATTCATATTTTTTCAAAAGTTCTACATTTTAGCTAATCTCCCCCTTAATATTTATTTATCTACTAACATTATTCTATCCCACTTCATCATTAATTAAACTTATAATCTCTTTATCTTAATCTAACCCCACTTAACTATTATTTAGAAATTTTAAATTTCCATGAACCACCTACCCACCTACTAATCCTATTCATATACTCTCCTACACCCATAGTCCCTAATCATCTACCTAAAACCCTATCTAATCCCACACCTAATAGTTATTAACCCTAAGAAAGTTTATATACTCCTCCAAATCTAGAACATTCTCTAAATTTCCCCTTCCTCTCTAGAAGCATCCAAATCTAGAGGCTTCCAAGTAATTTTAAATTTCTTGGATAATCCTCAACCCTTGATCTCCCCAAAACCAAGTTTGAATATCCACCATTTATGTCTCCCTCCAAAACATATTTAAACAACTCCTCTACTTCATGGAAGTCCATCTCCAAGCTTCATAACAAATCCATGTCAAACTAATCAACAATCTTATGAGTTCATAATCAAGAATCCATTATCCTTGATTAAGCATCCATGTCAAAAATTTGATTCAACGTAATCCCAATCCTCTTTGTCTTTTATTTCATTTAATCATGGTGTAGATCATTTAGCTTTAGGATTTTATAATGTTGGTTTTAATGTTTATTCTCCTCTTGAATTATGATTCTAATGGCTCTATCACTTTAACTAGTAGTAGGATATTTGGGTTTGAATTTACATAAGATAAATTCATATTTGCTCAAAAATACTTCTACATAAACATATAATTCTTACAACACAAAGTCATGAATCACATCTTTAGTATGTAAGAAGTTATCCAACTCATGCATACTCAATATCTCTAATTTAAACAAATTTATTAATAATACCATTACTGCCATTTTAGCATAACAATAATCCTTAGATAAAACTCATGAACATCCTTTAAAACTTGGTCACAATAAATCCAAATTTCCTTCAAGAAAAATTTTGAATTCACATATGCATTTTATTTGGTGTTAGAGATACCAATGCATTCTCTATCTTATTTCTCACTAGATTTACCATCTTTTGAACTTGTATTTCAAGTTTTGGATATGAATTAAAATCCATCTGATTTGAATATAATCATATAACAAGATGTAAACTGGTCCAATTTCAGATCCAATCCTTACTTTAAAACACTTAAATTTAGCATCTAAGATTTATACCATCTAATATTTTATCCATATTTGTTCAATTTTATCTAAAAAAAGTTGTGCATCTATCCTTAGTAGAACCCGATTTCTAATTCTCTCTTTTTCTTGCTAGTTTGTTTACATTTTTAGATATTTAGTTACTTTCTCATTGATTTCTAAAATATAAAATTCATTAGCAAGAACACAACTAAAAATACATCATGCCACTCAACTATGAATTGAATATAACATATACACACCAAATGAACAACTCCACATAAAATATGTATATGAAATTATTTCCACCATTTCACCAAAATAGTGGGACCTTCAACAAAGAGTACAACTACCCAAACACCTTGTGGGATTAAGATAAAAATATAGGGAGAAGGGAAAACACATTATAACACACAAGTTGGGTTTTATTTAACTCTAATACACACGAAAAAATGAATGGAAAAACACAAGACAAAATTTTGTAGAAAGGGATATTAATTACAAAGTCATAGAAAATGTAGACACCTAAATCTAGCCACTAATGACCATCAACCAGGCTTTTGACCAATTTCTACCAAAATGCACAATTTGTCCTAAAAACACTAAAACACACTAAATGAGTTTAAATTAATAAGTTCAAGTGCTGATTTTGGCTAGAGTATCATTAAATATGGCAATACAATTTATGAAGTACCTAACTTTGATCAAATCTTTTCAAGTCAAAATGCCAATTTGCACTTGGGTGCTCTAGATTGCTTTTTTCTATCAAATATCTTGCATGAGACATGTGCCTTTGTTATTTTTTTTTTGAAGCATTTTAAATGGGATAATGGATCCAAAACATCTGACATTGAATCCTAATTCCAATCTAGTCAAATTTTGGACTAATAACAAGACATTCTGATCAATTTGATTAGTTTATGCATAAATTGCCAAGGTTTTACATCAACATGCTTAATCATGTTTTAGTATAATTAAACCAAATAAATTTATTAAGTTAATTTTCCATGAGATTTTTTGAATATTTCTTTTTGGAAATTGATTTCTATTGACTACATCATCAAGTGACCTCATTTCTTGGGAAGGCATCCCTAGCCCATAAATGCCATAAATATCTGAATAAGCCACTCCATTCATCATCAATGCCTCCCATACATCTTAAATTCCCCTCTATCCTAGATATTTATGAGACTATTTATTCATTTTAATTATATAATTGGATTAATCCTTAGACACACATCTCAATCTTGATATGGATGGTTTGGGTTGATTCTAGCCATTTTCCAAAATCTATAAATAGGAGGCCTTACCACATGAATTTTAATCTCTCATATGCCAAAGTTATAATGCTAAATTGATTCCAAATCTTCATGAAAATTAGTGTTATAATGATAAAATATTAAAACAAGCTAAAGCCACATAAGGTGCCAAAGAGAGATGAAGGTAGCCAAGCTTCCATTGATGTAGACTTCATGAGCAGAAAGCTGAACAAGCCACTACAACAAGTATTTTGGAGCATCCAAGGAAGGTGAAAGAAGGTTTATTTCATATTTTAGTTGTGTTTCCATTTTATTTTGTTAAATAATCTCTCCCTAGTAACTAGGCCTAGAGATATTATGCTAGTGTGTTCATTTCATTTTATTTTCATTTTGGAACTAACACAATACTAATCATCCTCTCTTGAGTCAAATTCCTAGTTCACATAATGGCACCCTCGGTGAGCCTATATGAACATTCAAAATATCTCAAGGCCAAGTTTCAAAGCTACAATTACCAATATGGAATGAATCCAAGTTCCAAGCATGATAAAAGAAAAGCCATACTTATTGATTCTCTAGAGGACAATTGCATAGATGATAATACATTAGATTCCATTTTCCACATGCCACTTCCTAAAACTTCTAATCATTTCACCATTTTAGATAATGGCCCAGGGGAGTATGTGACCCATGATACCTTTCATATTAGCAATCTTCCTCAAGATTCTAAGACCTTTAGAAGACCTAAAGTCACCCTGCACATCCATTAGTAATGAAGAGGTAAGGATAAAATTCATAATCTAGGATTAGTCACATTCATACCAGCATCTAGCTAAAAATAAGACCCTCGTGAAGGAGATTAATCATGGTTATATAATGACAAATTAGTTGATTGTTACAAGATCACCAAGTATCCAATTCCCAATAAGATCATGGAACATCAATATTATAAAGGTAAAGGCCTCAAACCAAATAAATAAGGAAGCATCGATCTATGAATAAGTACAAAAAACCTTATAGACTTGGATTTATACCACTTAGGGGTGACCCCACATATCTCATACATGTTCCATCACTGGTGGATATTGATGATGATTCTAATAGTGAAGCAGAGTCTGATCCTAGCCTTATCTTTAATGACCTAACTGAGACCAACTTGCTTAATAACAATGCCATATGTACCCTTAGTCCAATCATTTCTAATAACCTATTGCCATTATACTATCACCAACTGATGGATTAGGACCAATAAGAATCTAGTCTATTGATTGATGAGTTTCATATTGATGAGGCATTTTATGACTTTCTAGGCCTTAGAGACAATGTTATATTGGGAAATCATAAATTAGGGTTCTCCATCACATTAGATCTTGAAGCCTATTTTAGAGAGTGGGTGAACACCCTTAGCCAAAAAAAAAAAAAGAAACATTGGGGTTCCAAAGTGAAAACCTCTTTGAGGTGATTTTTGACCAAGGAAAAAGTAAAGATAAAGGCTATTCTAGTGGTGAAAACCTATTTCAAGTTCCATTATATGGGGGTGTTCATTCTTATTTAAATTTAGACCAGGAGAAGACCAACGATGAAATTTCCTATGGATCTAAGTTTAGTTTTAAGAGAAGACAAATGTTTGATCAAATTCTTTAAGAATTTCAGACTATTTTTGTCACATATCTAGATCTCTCACTGAGGGACTCTGATTCATCATGCCTAAGAGAAGTTGAAGATTGAGTTTAAAAAGAGGAATTTGGTATAACTCAATAGTTCAAGTCTTTGCCTACTATCCTAGAAGATGGTTCAACCCTTCTAGTTAAGGATATAATAGAGGTAAACATTGGCACTCCATCAAACCCAAAATGGAAAAAATTAGGTGCATTCCTCACTAAGAAGGAATGTAAAGTCTTTCCATCTCTATTGAGAGAATTTTTAAATATCTTTTCATGGGCTTATTCTGACATGCCAATTTTGAACCCCACCTTGGTTTTACATCACCTTATGTTAATCCTAATGCCAAACTATTTAAACAAGATGCATCCTTGCATTTTTGTATTAGTAAAGAAAGATTTGGAAAATATCTTTGAAGTAGGATGTATTCGATCTATTGACTACTAAGAATGGATCTCTAATATTATACTTGTTAACAAAAAGATTGAAAGAATTAAAATTTGTACTAATTTTTGAGACATAAACAAATCTTTCCCTAAATATGACTTTCCATTACCTAATATTGACATGATCATTGACTCTACTATAGGATATGAGATGTTTTCACTCATGGATGGCTTTTCAAGATATAACCAGATTAAAATAGCACTAGAAGATCAACACAAGATAACATTCACCACTCCATGGGGAATATTATGTTATTAGGTAATGCCATTTAGTTTTAAGAATGATAAAGCTACATATCAAATATCCATGACTATCATATTACATGATATGATGCATGATATTTTTGAAGACTACATTCATGACATACTAGGCAAATCTAAAACTAGGGCTGACCATCTAACAGTTCTACATAAAATATTTGAAAGACCACAAGAGTACAAAGACAAACTAAATCAAAATAAAAGTGCATTTAGCATAACATCAAGTATATTAAATGTCTTCATCATGTCTTGTATATGCATTAAAGTTAATCTAGTTAAGGTACAAACTATAACAGAGATACCACCACTAACCAATTTGAAGTAACTTTGTATTTTAAGGGCAAGATCCAACCAATCTGATGCTTCATATCTTAGTTAGTAGACAAGTGTCATCCATTTACACATATTATAAATAATGGAGTCACTTTCCACTAGGATAATCACTACCAAATAGCTTTTCATCATCTAAAAGATTACCTAGCAAATCCACCTATTTTGTTACTGCCTATGCCAAGAAAACCATTTTTATTATACCTATTGGCTATAGATAGTGTCTTGGGGGAACTTCTAGCTCAACATGATGGCAATCGAATATATCATGTAGTATACTACTTAAGCCATACATTGGTCACATGTGAACATAACTATATACCTATTGAAAAATCCTATCTAGCCATGGTATTCATAGCTCAAAAATTATGACACTACATATTGAACAATAAGACTATGGTCATTTCAAAAGTAGATCCACTCAAGTATCTACTATATAAAATAGATTTATAGGGAAAAATGACCAAGTGGATCATACTTATTAGTGATTTTGACATTGATTATGTCAATTGGAAGGCAATCAAGGGATAGGTCCTTGTAGATTTATAGGGGAAAATGACCAAGTGGATCATAATTCTTAGTGATTTTGACATAGAGTATGTCAATTAGAAGGAAAACATAGAGCCACTCACATTCTAATTTCTTAATGACTCCATCATGACCATCATTAATATACCTCTTGAAGATAAAAATTGGAATTTGTATTTTGATGGATCATTTACTGCACATGGATTGAGTGTAGACCTCTTATTTATTACACCATAGGGGGATCTAATTCCCAAATCTTTTAGAATCAATTTTTCTTATACTAACAACATGGTTGAGTATGAAGTAATTTTTTTATGACTTTAATAGGTATTATAGTGGAACATAATTCATCTCAAGGTTCATGATGATTCTCTTTTAATCTTAAATTAGGTCATAAACCACTTTTAGACCAAAGATGAAAAGTTGGTTCCATATAAGGCCATGGTCGACCCTCTCAAACAATAGAAGGTCAATATTAAATTTGAGAATATACCAAGGGAAGTTTTTATAATTATATATGTTATGGCCACTAGTGGATCTTTGATTCAACAAATAGAAAAAGTTATAGAGTATTAGTTCTTCCTTGAGAACTTGGTCACACCAGCTCATGAACCTTAACTACTGCAATGATTTGTGATATTGGTGGTCCTAATATTATCTAGTATCCAGACCTTTATAATTACCTCCATGACCAAGTTATACCACATAATATATCCCATAAACAAACCAAAGAATTTATCCATCACTCCACTCATTATACTCTACTTGGATCAACCCTCTACTACTATAGTTTTAATAGAACTATGCTTCATTGTTTAACTTTGGTTGAATCTACACTAGAGTTATGAGAAGTACATGAAGGAGTATGTGGTACCCACTATAGTGGGGAAATATTATCGAAAAATATTTGGCATACTAGTTATTATTGGTCCATGATGGACATAAATATAGTTACATATGTAAAGAAGTGTGACAAATTTCAATGGCATGCCAATCTGATTCATGCTCCAGCGAAGACTCTAAAACCAATGTTGAAACCATGGCCATTTGATACATGGGGACTCAAACTCATTGGGAAAATTAATCCTACATCCTCAAATGACCATACATATATCCTTACTACCATTGAATAATTTGATAAGTGGGTTGAAGTTATACCCCTCACTTACATGCCTAGAAATCAAATTTCCAAGTTATGTTTCAACCATCTCATATGTTGCTATGGTAACCCCTCTAATATTATATCTAATAATGGAGGATCATTCAAGAATAAGGATGTCAATAAGCTATGTGCTAAGTACAACATCACATAACATTTATCTATAGCATATTACCCTCAAGGTAATGCTCAGGCTGAGGCATCCAATAAATCAATTGTTTAACATTCTCAAAAATATTGTCAATGATGTTGGTCATGACTGGCACCTTTAGATATTTCATGCCCTTTGGGCATATCATACCAATCACCATACCCCCATAGGAGCCACTCCATACTAACTTGTTTATGGTATATAATCCATTCTTCCTATTGAGGTCGAGTTACCTTCACTGTGCATATATTTTAAGCATGACCTAGATGATCATGATTATTAAGTAGCTTGCCTATAAGAGCTAGACCTACTTGATGAAAAATGCATAGTTGCACTCAAAAATCTTTAGGCATATCATAATTGACTCAAAGGCCACTACAGTCAGTGTATCAAGTATAGAACATTTGGACTTGGTGATCTTGTTCTTAAAGAAAACCAAAAGAAAACCATGGCTGAGAAGAAGCATAAGGGTAAATTCAAACCAACCTAGATCTATCTTTCATCAGATCAAGAGCATACAGGCTCACCACACTAGATGGAGTTGAACTTCCTAAACTAATGAATAGTATTCACCTCAAGCAGTACTATGCTTGAGTACTATGGTGTATTATCTATAAGGAGCATTTTAGTTGTGCCATTTTATCACTATTCTTCTTTGTATGAATGTCATTCTTATCATTCCTCTTAGCCTATTACTTATTCATTTATCATTCCATTCTATCAACCTAACATATTTTTAATCTTATTTACCTAGCCCATTTGACCTTGGATTCACCATTAGTTTCACATTTTTAGAACTAATGAATTCGATAAATTTTAAAAAAAAATGAGCATTTTAGATAGAGATAGTATTTTGGAGTAGTATGATAGAAGTTTTGGCAGTTGCATCCTTAATTCATTGTTCCTTTCTTATCACCAGTCTTGTTAATAATTATAACCACCTACGGTAAAATTAATATCATTTATCTATGCCATTGTATCCTCATTATAACCATCTATGGGAAAATTAGGGGTAATATTTGTTCATTGAGCCTTGACATACCAACCTACCATTTCATATACCATACTATACCTTTATACCAATTATGCCTATTTTTTTTAGATTAGATACTACACTAGTTGAATTCATCTATTATAGGATGGAACTATAGTGAATTGAGGTCATACTATTGGACTATGTAGGTAGTGCTTGATACTTGTTAAGGTCAACTCAGTCAGCCTTTCTATCTATGCTCTCACCATTTTATGAGCAACCTAAGCCATGCTCTCATTGTTTTATAAGTTTGAACTATCTTAGTTTCTCATCATTCTCGATTGAGTTGAGATACTTCAAAAATTCCAAAAATATTTGTAAAATCATTTAAAAAAGA
Organism: Torreya grandis; assembly: GCA_037957365.1. Taxonomy (NCBI): domain Eukaryota; kingdom Viridiplantae; phylum Streptophyta; class Pinopsida; order Cupressales; family Taxaceae; genus Torreya; species Torreya grandis. The sequence goes on along the minus strand of JARHVA010000712.1, from coordinate 3,850,798 downwards.
CTGAAAACATTGATCACCACTTTACCTTAAGGATTTTGGGAACCCTTAATAAGTCACAAACAAATCAATTTTTCCTTATTTTCCCCATACATTTTTGCCTTTGATCCCATGCACTTGCCATTTTGCAATACCATTCCTATTGTTTTATCACATCCATTCTATTTATTTTCATTAGTTATAATTTTATTCTCATTTCTTGGGAGAACAACATTTAGCCTAAAGTTTTTGTTAGATATTACATCCATATAACTATGTAGGCAACCTCCACTTGCCTAGTGCATATGGATACAGCTCAACCACCCCCTTAATTTTCTTCAATTCCCCCATTCTGTTAGTTTTTTAAATTATTGCCTATTTTCTAGGGGAAATGTTTGTATGGTGTATATTCAGTTGTTTATTTATTTTTAATTATTTATTTATTTGTGCCTATTTGTTTTGTTCAACATTTTTTTCTTTATTCAATCTATTTGCATTCATTAGGTGATTCCTTGCCCACACTTACACTTGAAACCATCCATATTCATATGTTTACATTAGCATCATGGTTTATATCATTGGTACATTATTTTCTATTGAGTATTGGATTTTAGGAGTCAGTCCTTATGTATATTTCAACCAAGTCTTCATGATGTTACACCATGATGCCTACTGACATGTGCTATAACAAACTTTAGCTTCAAAAAGTCTATTCAGTAATGGTAGCACTGACATCTCTCTGGCACTAACATCCTAATTCAATCCCAATCATATCCTAAATAGAGTAATTACATAACAAAATAATTTCAACCATTATTAGTTTAGATGAGTATCTCCCTACTAGTAAGTTTTTTTAATTCATATTTATCCTCTATATCTAATTACATCATCAATCATCCAATCAGTCATGCTTTCCATAATCAGGGTTAAATGATTATAACCACCTATGGACAAATCATTGTACATCGTCCCACATTCATTTCTCCATGATTATAATTGCCTTTAGGCAAATTATTATGTTCCCACCAAATTTACTTTATTTTCAGCCAAATAGGGGCATGCTGATATCTTCTTTGTCTATCATAACTGGGGCAACTCTATCTTCTCAATGATTATAACCACCTTTGGGAAAATCATTATGTTTTCATGCCACATTTCCACTATTAGGTATAATGCTTATAATGACCTTTGGGAAAACCATTGTACACCATCTCACTTGCATTCTCAGTGATTTTGACTACTTTTTCAATATCATTATTTTCTCACCCCATCATTTTCCTTTCTTTGGTCCACTCATTTAACTTCTTTTTGAGGGACCATTTATTGACCTACTTATGCCAACCATTCCCTCGAGGGGCATAATATAGTTAGTTCATCATCATTTCAATTATAGGAATACATGACCTCTTCATTATTTGGGAATATGTTACTATGCCTATAGCTTGTAATGCCTTCCCAAATAGGGGAAAATTGAAGACACCTAAATCTAGCCACCAATGACCATCAACCAAGCTTTTGACCAATTTCTATCAAAATTCACAATTTGGCCTAAAAACACTAAAACACATTAAATAAGTTTAAATTGATATATTCAAGTTTTGATTTTGGATATATTATCATTAAATGGGGCAATGCAATTTATGAAGTAGCTAACTTTAATTAGATAATTTCAAGTCAAAATGTCAATTTTACAATTGGGTGCTCTAGATTACTCTTTTCTATCAAATCTCTTACAAGAGACATGTGTATTTATTATTTGGTGTTAGCAACATCTTAAATAGGATAATGAATCCAATGCATTTACATCACATCCTAATTCCAATCTAGTAAAATTTTGGGCCAATAATAAGACATTATGATCAATTTGATTAGTTTATGCATAAATTGCCAAGGTTTTGCATCAAAGTGCTTAATCATGTTTTAGGATAATTAAACCAAATCAAGTTATTAAGTTAATTTTTCATGAGAGTTGTTGAATATATATTTTTGGAAATTTATTTCTATTAACTTCATCATCAAGTGACCTCATTTCTTGAGAAGGCATTCCTAGGCCATAAATGCCAAAAATATCTAAATTAAAATACCCCATCCCTCATCAATGCCTCCCATACCTCTTAAATTTCTCTCTATCCAAATTATTGATGAGAGCCTATTGTATTAATCCTTAGCCACACATCTTGATCTTGAGATGGATGTTTCAAGTTTATATTAACCATTTTCTAAAATATATAAATAGGAGGCCTTACCACATGAATTTTAAGATCTCATATTCCAAAGTTATAATGTTGAATTGATTCCAAAGCTTCACGAAAATTAGTGTCATAATGCTAAGATATTGAACCAAGCTAAATCCACATAAGGTGCCAAGGAGAGATGGAGGTAGCCAAGCTTCCATTGATGTAGACTTTATGAGCACAAAGCTGAGCAAGCCACTAAAACAAGCATTTTGGAGTATCCAAGGAAGGTGAAAGAAGGTTTATTTCATGTTTTATTTGTGTTTACATCTTGTTTTCTTAAATAATCTCTCCCTAGTAACTAGGCATAGATATGTTATTCTAGTGTGTTTATTTCATTTTGTTTTCACTTTGGAACTAACACAATACTAATCATCCTCTCTTGAGTTAGATTTCTAGTTTATAGAAAACACAATAAGATTAAACAAATCCATTTACATATAGGGTAAAGTGTGAATTTTTATAGGGAAAATTTAGCAAAATGAGGATAAAACTTGAAAAAATAGAATCAATTTTTTAATTATTTCCATTGGAAAGACATGACGCATGGGGGAAATTTTAATACTAATTCAAACACTTGACCATATGAAACTGAGATATCAAGACAATGTGCATTTATAAAAGGATTCATGCACTTAAATTTTGATCATGAATGCAAGTTTTATATTTTGATTTGAAACTCTAAACATAAAAATCATGAGGCATAGCTCTAACATATTAAAATTTTAGCTTTTCTTATGATTCTTAAACCATGAATGGTTGAACTAAATCTCCCAAAGGCACCTCCAAATGTGATCTTGAGACTAGAACATCTTGGAACTCTTAACGGCCAAAAACCCAACAAATTCTTGCTAAATTTTTTATATTTATTCTTCAAAATATACTATTGATTATGTTTAATATCATCACATACCTTTTATTCACCAATATGAAGCTCACTACTTCCATGACCCGTCTCATGTTCTTAGAATGAGGTTGAGTTTTATTTTTAATTTATTATTCCACTTTAGGTTAGTTTTGAATTGGGAACACTTCTCTCCTTTTGATTTTTATTTATCTATATAAATATTTAAAAACTAAACTCTTTTTCTATCATAAATAATCTCATGAATCATTTTTTAAAAAAAATTGGTATGAATACTAATATGTTTTATATTGTATCATCACTTACACAAATACAATCAACCCCTAATTCATGTTATTTCAAAACACTTACCTCTTTTATTTATTATTTTTTTCACCATTAATGTTTACAAGGTATTCATATTCTTATTTCAACTTAAATTTCTCCAGTATTGAAATAGAAATTAAACAGTGGGAAGAAATAGAAAAAGTCAAAAAATCATAATCATGGGTTGCCTTGCATAATTTCTAGGCATCTTTTCAAAAGAGTTACCACTATTATTTTTCAAGTAAAATATTGCCTTAAAATTATAGCAATGAAATGAACCCTTTAATTCCCTATTGGAGTCACCAAAAAATGTTGGTGTAAATTTTTATTTATTTAGGTTTGTGACTCACCTAATAAGAATAAATGTGAACTCACCAACAATTGGATAAATCACCATAGAGATGGTGATTCTCCTTTACATTTGATAGGGGTAGTTCCCTTGTAATATATAGGTATTTTGGGGGGTTTTATGTACTTTTAAGTGGAAATCACAAAAGGAAACAAAAAATATAAAATAAAAGGAGAATGAAGGATAAACCCATAGAATAATAAAATTAGAGAGATTCCAAAATAACTTAGGAATAAATAAAAGAAATGTAAATCCTTCCTCTCACACAAAAATGAACCTAGGACCAATAGGTTTATTAAGAACAAAATTAATTCCTATAATCACAAAGTATCCTCAAAATACTATATTACACACACTTGGTACAAAACTTCTATGAGATCAAACATGCATGAAACTTTTGGACATCAAAATAAACTCATATGGGGGTTTTTCAACACAATGTTTGAAAACACTATAGGTTTTACATAATCAAGAAATTGTAGAGTTTACATGGATGTTCATTTATGAATAGAAACACAAAATCCATAAACAAGGGACATTATTATCTAAAAACCCAAGAATAATCTCACCTACTTCCTTGTATTTCATTGCTCCATTCTAGAAATTACATAACCCACACAAGGTTTTAGTCATCTCTCTCCATGAGGTTTCATGAAAGAACCTCTAAAAATCCAATTTTGTAAATTTTTATACAATATTTTCCTCCACTAAGGAAGACTAAAATCCCTTCATTTTCCCATATTTTTATTTTATTATTTGGTCAAATTTATAATATTAAATGCACTTTTCTCTTTGCATTTGTAAAAAAATATTAATTCTAAAAAGAATTAATTAACTAAATTATTTAAAATACAGTCATTCAACAACTTTAACTAACATTAATTAATTATAAAATAATTAATAATGTAAGTTGGTAATTCCCTTTCATCCCACAACATCAAACTTACAACTTTATACATGTGGGATAGTGGAAAATGTTTCCTTGTCCATTAGGAAATGAAGTCCCATAAAATATCATGGAAAATATGACAATATGTCAAATAAGAGGAAAGTGATAAAAATAGATTAGTGAAATTTGGATGACCAAATTTCACTACAACACATGCACATTTTGATAATTTTTTAATTGAAAATATCTTTTGAAAGGATAATTGGCATCTAAATACAATGTATAATATGACCTATTTAATACCAATTGACATCAAATATGAGTAATAAATCATCACTATATAATTTTTAAAAACACCACTCATTTTAGATGGAAATCTAGTAATTTTATTAGTCTTAGAAACTACACACAATGTAAAAGCCTCAGAATGATTTACGCACATATATAAATTTTTGAATAAATCAATTACACAAGATAATTTTACCATAAATTACATGTGTAAATTAAAGATAAATTCAATGCACTCAAATATGTGATTAATTAAGGGGATTTATTCAATAAATCATTTGAAGGGAACTTAATTTGATGCTTAAACACTATAGAGGCTAAGCTAGAAATATGGAAAGTACATGACAGTGAATGTGGCAGACATTTTAACAAAAAATAAATATCACACAAATTAATTTTACCAGGGTACTATTGGCCTACCATGGAATAAGAATGTAATGACTATTCTCAATTTGTGTGATAAATACCAACTACATAGTAATGTAAACCATGTTCCTTCACATAAATTATAACCTATAATTTGACCTTTGCCATTTACACTTTCTGGGTTTGATTTGATTAGAAAAATAAATCCAAAATTAGGTGGACATAAATGGATTATCATAGCTACTAAATATTTCATTAAATTGGTGGAATTTATCCCCTACAGTCAACTATAGAAGAGGACATATGTTAATATTTCATGACACACATCATATTTGGCTTTCATCTCCTTTCATATATAATCATATATATTAGTTCATCTTTCAAAAAAAAAAATTAAAGAGTTATATGATAAGTATAAGATTTGGCATAGATTTTATAATCCTTATTACCCCCATTTTAATGGATAGGTGGAAGCTAAAAATAAAAATAAAATAATATATTTAGCAAAACATTTACTAAATTTGGAAACAATGGGCATAATTAGCTATTTTATGTACTATGTGCCTACCACAAGAACATCCACACACCCACTAGGACTACTCGATATTCATTATTTTATATAACAAAAGATGTTTCACCATTGGAGTTATAAACTACATCTTTATGTATATCTCTCAAAAGGATCATTATAGATGAATAATAAAAATAAAAATTCTTACATGATCAAGGGAAATTGGATCATACCCATATACAAGTAGACAAACACCTCATATTATGTCAGAAATACATTCAGAAAACATATAACAAATGAAATCATAGTAGATAATTTGAGCTTGGTGATTTGGTTCTAAAGGAGAATCTTATGAAATTTAATTCAAAAGAGGAAACAAAAGGTAATTTCAATCTAAATTGGTTGGTCCATATGTGATTACATATAATTTCATCACAAAATTTTATCATCTAGCTTCACTTGAAGATAAAGCAATCAAAAACCCAATTAAAATTGTGCATATTTGGTGGTTCTATACTTAAAGTTCTTATAACTTATTATACATGTATTTCTCAATTCATATATGTGGAAAAAATCATACATTCCAAAAAAAAATCAAGATGTAGGCATCCTTATGTTTCATTAATTTACATCAATCAATTTGTGTATAAGTATTCAATACTTATTTCTACCCATTTTTATATAATATAGGCTTCAATGGTGTTATTGAGTGAGTGAATAACATATAATTTTCCATCCATAGACTTATTTTTAGGTTATCTTAATATCACAAACATGAAAACCACATTCAAATAGTAGTGCCCTATGTGGAGATTAGTGTACCTTGATATTTTTCAATCACCTTGTTATTGACCCTATGAGTATAGGATTACATTTTTGAGATTGATACCACACACATACCTTATACATCTTGTACATACATCATAAGTCTCATACTGGGAATATTATACACATGTTTTATCTTCATTTGGCTATTCCTTATTGGTCATATATTATTTCTTTAGATGGCATTACATTTATCAATTTTACTCACTTGTTATCGCATTGATATCTTACTAGTTACCTAAGTTACTAATTATACTAGCATTATAATTTTATGATGTTGATAAATTGCATATGTCATGAATATTTTCATGTTTTTTTCCTTCTTTTATAATAACCCCCAAATATAAAAATATAAAAATTAATTTTTCAAGGATTAAGCTCATGAATTTTAACATCAAGTGAGATAATTACCATTGATTTAATACTAAAACTAACCTAATTATAGGTATTCAAACAATTATTTAAAAAACCTCTATTTAATCAAAGAATGTGTATATAAAGGTTATGACATGAATGCCAAATTAGTCAGGATCAGTTCACTTATTTACAATAGTTCACAATACTTAAGGATCTACTATACATCAAAATAAATACACTACTTAATCTACTATATCAATCACAATATTACAAAATACTTTGTTATGTAATAAAGATAAACTCTATTTAAATTTTGAACTCTCTTTTAGTGTTTTAAAAAAGTAAATTCATTAAACTTACTTGAGCTCATCAATGGAATCTTTGGCCACAGTTATAATTTGTACCACTTTTCTCATTGGTTATATTCAAGTAATCAACCTTTTAGGTTACTTAGCATAGGTATGAGACTGCCATGACACTCATGTAATTTCCACTATCTCACTGATAAGGTTTACTCAATAGTGGGTTTCCATATCTCATTTACCTAATTATTCACCGCCATTGTTCATATTTAAACATAATTATTATTGTTATTAAAGTGAATAAACATAAACATTCAAATAAATACAACTAATTCATTAATACCATTTCTTCTTTGTTGACGTTAAATAATGAAATAATATGAGGATGATTATATTTACTTCATTAAGCACTAGTAAATGATAATCTCTTTCATCCTAATGGGGTGTGCTTATATTAATATCATGGTAATAGTTTACAAGTGTCATTCACCTTATTAATCAATAAAAATAATAAAATGCATCATAATTTATTTTAATTACACAAAATAAAATAAAATTTAACAATGGGTATGATTTCTAACCCAATCATATTTAGGAAGAGTATTAACATACTCATCTTGAATACCATATTCAAGATATGCATGTAAATTTTATAACTATCAGATTGAGTTATGAAAATTTCAATTATCACACGCTATAATATATAAAGTTTTATTAATGAGTATAAAAAAATGAATTATAAAATATTGACATTGAGTAATAATTATTACTTCTCATAAATGTCACATAATTATGAGTTGTAATATATTTTTAAGCTTACTTAACAAATTAAAAGAGTTTCTAAAATTAATATTACATTGATTTAAGCATTTATATCGATCCTCGATACTTAAAAAGTCTTAACAAAATACTAAAAGAGATACATGAAAATAAAAACTAAATCTAATTCAAGTTTTTAAAATAACATTATCAACTATTTTAATGTCACCTAATAAACAACAAGATTAAGTGTTTTAAGATGAATTGATTAGTCAACTACCAAAGAAATCCAAGTGGAACCCAATGATTTATGCAATAGGTTAACACCTCATCATAATTATTCCTTTAAATTCATAACATACCTATAGATTAGTTTAATAATGTAAAATGTGTAACCAATGGGAAATTTCAACAAGCAAAATGTATATATGATGAATTTAAAGTACAAACAACATTGTTAATCAAATAGGATAAATAATCTTTCCAAGAATTTATTCCTACTTAGCCTCTTAATTGAGTTTTAAAATAAATCAATTTGTAATCAATTATTATAAGCAAGATACATATTAGATTTTATTCATTTAGTTAAAGTAAATACAAATTATATGGCTTTAAACATCCATACTTATAAAACCAAAAATAGTAAGAAATCTGTATAGGAGTGTTTATCCATAACACTAAATCATTAATTTGACACAGAATATTTCCAATTAAAAACAAACACAAAAAAATAAAACCAAAATTCCTCAAATTAATTCATAATTTATTCATAATAATTTAATATATTTTTTCCATGAATTTATATATCAACTACTACATAATCAAATTATAATCAAGCTACAAGTTTAGCTCATTTACACCTAGTTAAAATATTTGCCATAAACTATTTTCTAGATTGAAGTAAGCTTGTGCACTCATAAAAACTAAATTGATAAGGATTACTATTCATAAAATTAATTGGCCATGGCAAAATAAACCATAGTTTAAATAATGAAATATACATGATTTTAATAATTAAAATAAATTTACCAATACTTAATATATTTTAAATCGATTCTACCTAGATTTTCTTCATGCTAACATTTTCATCATAGAGATGATTAATATTTATATAATATAATTTAATATTTATTTCAAACTATAAATTATTCTTATCTCCTCAATAATCACATTTAGCCTTTTAGTCTGACTATCCATTTCTAGGTGATACGCTGAACTGAAATTTAGCTTGGTGTCAAAAGTAGCCATTATAGTTTGCCAAAATTGAGAATTGAACATTTTATATCTATCTACAATGATTATTTTAGGTATACCATTAATGTGAACCACTTATTTCAAAAACCTTTTAAAATAATGGCAGCATCATCTATAATGTTACCTATTATAAATTAAGCAACATCAGTGAGTTTATCAATCACAACCAGGTAATCATGTTTGTTTTGAGATTTAGGAAATCCCATGATAAAGTCCATTGATACTACTTACCATTTCCTTTATTTTATAAAAATTTGGGTACATAAAACCCCCTTGATTACCATTCTCAAGTTTTACATGCTTGCATTCCAAATACTTTACTATGAATACAACCACATTTTTCTTCAGGACTAGCCAAAAGTATAACCTTTTTAACTCTTCTATCATCTTTGTGACACTAGGGTGACCATAGTAAGTCACAAAATTCACTCAATTTAATACCTATTCTCTAATATTCCATGATTTTGTAACATTAATTCTACCATTGTGTCTTTGTATTCCATATAAGTCTACTAAAAAGTTTAAAGTAGAACTTTTCTTTATCTTAATCAAGCAAAAATTTACAAGCATTCTAGGTCTGATTTCTTATATTTAAGGACAGATTCATTGATATTATATCTCAAAATATAGAGATCAAAAATTTAAGTCTTCCTAATTATATCATTACCACTCTATTCTTATTATTTCCCTTCACATAAATTATCAGTATCAAAATTATTAATAAATTCCAACCATCTTCTTTACCTTACATTCATCTCATCTTGAGAAAACAAGTGCAGGAGACTTATATGGTTTGATTTTATTTTGAAATGCTTTCCTAATATGAAATAGTTTCACTATTTTATTTCATGAATAATAATAGCTAAATCTAAATAATTATTTGGATAATTATACTCATAGGCAACTACCTTTCCATCTTGAGTTAAAACAACATTGATACCCACTTTATAGGCATCATCCCAAATTAAAAAGTTGCAATTTGGATTAGGTATGACCAAAATAGGAGTTGAAGTTAGTAAACATTTCAATTATTATTAAATGGATTTTCACTTAGGTGACCAATAAAATTTCCTTCCCTTCCTTTGACGTAAGTTATATGATTTACAATCCTTAAAAATTATTGTACAAACCTTATATAATAGACCAAAATTCCTATGAATCTCCACATTTTAAGCACATTCCTTGGGGTTGGCCATTACTTTATAGTTGTAATATTAGTAGGGTCTATTGTAAGATAATCTCAATAAATCATGTGTCCCAAGTAGCAAATTTTTATCTGGATAAAGTAACACTTGGACAATTTTCCAAATAAGTTGTACTACCTTAAACACTACAACACCATTTTAAAATGGTGTTCATGCTCTTGCTCATTCTTTGAGTAAACTAAAATTTCATATAGAAAAATTAGGACAAAGTGGTCAAGATAATCTTATAAGATACTATTCATTAAATTCATAAAGGCTATAGAATCATTAGTTAAATCAAAAGGAATAACCACATGCTCATAGTGCCCATACCTTGGTCTAAAATTTATTTTATGAACATCTTCAACCTTAATGCAGAGTTAGTGATATCTTGATCGAAGATCTATCTTTGAAAACATTGTTTATCATTTAATTTGATCAAAAATATTATCAATATAGGAATATGATACTTTATTTTATAGTGTCTTTGTTTATCATCTCAATCAATGCATAATATAATCATCACATCCTTATTTTTAACAAAAAGCATTGGGGCTCACCATGGTGACACATGAAGATGTATCATTCCCTTGTCTAATAGGTCCTGTAAGTAAAATTTGAGTTCTTTTAAATCTACTACATTAATTTGATAAAGTTATTTGGATGTTATGGATGCACCAAGAATTATATCAATTATAAAAGTAAATGCCTCCTTAGGAGGTAAACCAAGTAGTTCTTTCAAAAAAAAACATCCTCAAATTCCTCTAGGATTAGATATTCTTATTGAATAGATTTTATTTCCTTAAAAAGTTTATTCAACTTAATGTCATACAAATGGAATCCTTTTCTAATAAATTTCCTTATATTTAACCCTAAAATATTCTAAATTATTGTTATCTAGATGTTAAAGGGGTATATATAAATGAAATGGCACAAGGGTGATAATTATATCTATAGATGGTTAATTAAATACTACGCTTAGATATAAGCATACATTGATTTTCTTATGTTGAGATAGTATAAATATGGAAACTATAACTATGATAGATATATAAATAATAAAGAAGTGAAATAATTATCTTTTTATGATGTTAATGCATTTTTGGATCTATAACAGGTGAAAAGTAGGCTAGAAGGATATTCTAGAACAATCACCATATTATCATTCTAATGATTCTATCTCTATATAAAGTAACATCAACTTGGATTAGTCACATTAATGTTATTGTCTGGATTTGATTCTAGTCTCCTATACTAAATATATACTGAAATAAGATGTAACCACCTAGATGCTTTTAGGTTCTACTTCACCTTTACTCTGGTGCATTCAAACTAAGTCATGGATAGTCACTCCTTGTGAAATGGCAAAACCATAGTTTTATACTTTCACAGTGACCTTGGGGGAAAATGGGTTAGTGGGCACTTGGTTTTAAGCTAACCTAAATACCCCAGTATTAATGGGTGCTTCCTACATAACCAATACTATGAAGAGGGATTCAAACTCATATAGTTCTCACCTATGGGTTGGATTGTGTGTGAATCATATAATATATACAAAGTAAGTACAATAGTGACCTAGATTATAACTTGTAAAATCAAGATCTTGGGTTTCTCTTTTAGTAATTTAAACATGTCCCTATGACTAGTATGGAAATATGAATAAAGAAGGAAGCTTTATTTAATTGAATGATTGATAGAGTGATTTTGATAAGCTTCCTTGGTTGATTTGGTATTTTCTAGGTGAGGAATTAATGAGGGTTGATATTATATTTATATCAATCCATTTAGAGTAATAACTCACATTAATGAAATTATGATGACCATTAGGATGTGTTTCATTTACAAATTGGATGAATTTAGGGCACTAGACACTTGCATTGGGACATAACAATAATGTCAATGTCACTATCTATCCCAGACATTAGTCTCTAATGAGAAGGAAAGTAAGTATATTTTCTAAACTTGTAGAGATAGAATATAAATACATTTTAAGCATTTTGGGTGATATAAAAGACCTAGGTCATCGATATAAGACTACTTAGACTAAGAGATATGGGCCAAGGGGCATAAATATAGAGTAGATGTGAGACTTGTATAAGTGGTAAAAGGTAAAGAATTGAGAACATCTAAGGTCTAAGTTTTCCAAGTGTAAAATATTGTCATGTTATATAATCATAAGATATCATCTACATTTCCCCCCACCTTTAATATAGTAATGAAATTTCTAGTTTAAAGGAAAAGAATGCATACCCAGGTGTGCATGCATACATTATCTTTGCATGTACCCAACTTGATTTTTTTAGTGATTGATATATAACTAAGATCATGTTACAGCATAAAATTGGTTCATATAATCTAGTTTGAAAGTACTTTAAATAGATTGAAATTAAAAGATCAAGGTTTATGAGTACACTTATGTGTTGATGTAACTACCTTTCCTATTATCAAGTTGTTTTAAAAAAATATGTATCATTATAAGGATATAAAATATGAGATTAGGAAAAATATAGATAAATATATAAAGTTATTATATCCAAGGAGATATAGAAATAGAGGCATTGGAAGGCACATGCCCCTAATTTTAGAGAAAATTTAAGTTTCCACTTGGTAGTTGAGATTAGCTCAACCATACAACCCAATGATACTTATAAATTGGTGAGGTTGTATGATCAATTCCAACAAAAAAAATTAATAATATTGAATTATTTTATCACCTTAACCATACTAAAAATTGATCGAACTACTGTAGTAGATTGGCTTAATAAAATTTCTTAAAATTCTGTGGGGTATCAATACAAAAAAGTTTGTGATATGGTAACTATCCATAAAATATTTTTTCAATGTGAAATTCGTTTAGATTTTATGATATTGGGCATATTTCATATCATGTGCACCTTAGATATGTCTCATGCCAAAATTGCGTATACAAATAGTACTAATATATAGAATTTTATCACAATTGTAAATCTAAATCATATAACTGTGTGAATTGGCCAATTCATATAATTGCATAAGCATGGATAGCATGATTCCAAATAATTCCCCTACTTCATATGGAGAAATATGAAAACTAATATAAGTACAAATGTGGAGGACATATTTTGTAATCATTCCCCACTATAATCTAGTGATGTTGAATGTTGAATAGTTGTGGATAATATGCTTTCAAAGCATGCCCCCATTGAATATGAGAATGAATATAAGTACCATAAACTAAATGAATGTGGAGAATATTCTTCCAAACCATGCCCCCACTAAATCTAAGAACCATGAATGTGTGGAAGCCATGCCCATATGACATGCCCCCACTAATTCCAAGAACTAATATAAGTACCATATACTAAATGAATATGGATAACATGATTCCAAATCATTCCCCCACTTAATTTCAGAACTATGAAAAGTGTGGAAAACATGTCTTTATGACATTCCCCCACTAATAACCACCTCCCTTTGAGGTGAGGTGAATATAGGAATAGGTAGTTACTTCACCTCAAAATGATAAGATAATTTTATAATTTATGAAAATAACCATATAATATATAAAAGGGAACATGTCTATGTAGATATAACATTGAAGGGCATAGAACTAATGTGATTACATGGAGGCTTGAGATGCATGATAAGGATCATGGAAAAATATAAATAGTAATAGTAAAAACTCAAGAAGTAAATTAATGACACAAAATAGATCAATCAAAATTAATTCAAAAGGTAATGGCCTAATGACACTACAAACAAGGGGCATTTTTAAATGTTTCACAATTAAAGAGGCATAACTTAGTCAAATGTCTAAAAAAGGAAAGAATGACATATTCAAATGTTCATACAAAAAAAATAGCATATGAAAATGTCAATGAAAGTATACATAGGCATGAGGGCTATATGAAAATGAGATGATTCAAATTCTCAAACAAGGCATGCAATATCAAGGAAAGACACTCAAGGAAGTATATAAAGTAGAGCATAAGCAACCAACATAAACATGTCATAGTGGCTCATGGATCCAATGTGTTAGGAAAATTATGTCAAGTGTATAGCATATTAAGTACCTTATGTAATATATAATCATGGATAAATGCATGTGTAAGTACATATGTAATCTTAAACATGATAATGTAGAGTGATCAACAAATCATATAGCATGTGTTTATCAAGACAAAAGAAGCAGATGCCCCCAATGTCCATATGAAATGAGTAAAGAGAAGGCCCAACATCCAAAATAGGAATCTATCATGTATTTGTAAATGTTTGTATCACACTCAAGTAGAAGTGTGACACATATGTGTATGTATGAGTAAATAAGTATTCCATCCATCAACATGAAACTAACACATAGATTCCAATGAGCCAATATAACATGTACATGCCAAAAAAAAATTATTTTTGAATATTTTTTATTTTTTTGGATTTTTTGAAGAGGAAATATCACCTTATGATGCCACCTAATGGATGGTCATATGTGTGTCCCACAGTGAAGCTTACAACCTTCAGCTGGCCTTTTACATTATTTGCATCATGATTGGATAGGTTTCAAAGGTACATAACATGTTCCTCCTCATGTTTTGGATGTTTATTATAATAATTAATGCTCTTATTTGAAATATGTATTAATTACCCTTATTTAGGAAAGGAAATACCTTGTTGATTGGGATCAAATTTTGATTAAATTTGGTATAGACAAAGAGTTACTATTATAAGTTCATATGGATATGTGGTATTCATAACCCAAAACCATGTTTGAATTACTTTATGACCATAAAAAAGTGGTATTATAATATTTCCTAAGGAGTCTTTCCAACCTCCTTTATTTTTCAAGTCTGTTAGATTGAAGCTAATTCTTACAGTGTAAGTAGCTTTTTCTTGTGTAGGATCAATGTGGTTATGACAAAAATAATAATCACCCATGTATATAATAATTATTAAATATTTTTAGCATGGATGCTTCTGGTTTTTCTCACATTGAGATTTTTGAATAGGATTTGGACCTTGTGTTGGGCCCATACTAAGTAAAATCTGTAAACTAGTCATATAGAGATTAAGATTACCACATTTTTATTTATAATTCTCCTTAGGTAAGTTATCTCCATCCTTTGTTTGAGGGATAAAGATTTGGTATTTTTAGGGGGATATGTTAATTTAATTTGAATGAATAATTATGAAGAAAGCATATCTATGCAAACAATTATATAAATGGGTATATTGTTCATATTGTTTATGAAATGTCATTTATTCAATGGGTAAATAAGGCCTCTACAAATTCAAAATCTGAGGGTCTAAATTTTATCTCATAGAATGTACTTATGATTTGAATCATATAATCTTGAAGGGACTCGTCATCACATTGTTAAAAATTGTGAAAATGTTCTAATGTAAGTTTTGGCACCTTATAGATATTGAAATCCATGAAGAATGCATCTTATAATTATAATAAAATATGTAAAGAAGCCTTTGGTAAACTATAGAACCTATTTTGAGCATCATAAAAAATATTCATATGGAACACTTTTAGCAATAGTTTGCCATATTTTGCCCATTGAGAAAAGGAATGTACATAGTTAATCGTGTGGTCTAATGGGTCCTTATGTCTAAAAAAGAGAGGTAAATCTAGTAATTAAATATCTTATGGATAAATATATTCAAGTATATATTGTGCAAGAGGTTGATCATTGAATGATGTGATATGTGCATTATCATTATGGAAGTCCATTCACATTTGGAGTAAAGAAACTTGATTTTAAAGATCCCCAATAGTGGTCATAATATACATTATATATTATATGGGGATAGAGGTTTTTTTCATATTTGTTATGATTGGTTTTAACCCACCACCTCTTTTTGATATAGGCATATGAGTATCATCATCCTTATGTATAACAAGTGCAAGTTCATGATCATTAAATTTAGGAAATTTTAGTAATGGTATGGGATCTTTGAACTTTGGTACATTTGTTATATAATTTAGATAACTTGTACCATTTAGATAATTTGTTTTATTTTACTTTGGTAAATGTATAAAAAATTTAGTTTTGGAAAAGTTTGCTAAGGACACCTTTTTGATATAGAATTTATTTTAAAATATGGTAGGGAAAAGCCATCAACCTTGAATAGAGGGACGTTGTTAGGAAATATGGGAATGTTTGGGGGTTTAATCAATTTTATTGAAGATACATACCCCTTATTATTTGTTTACACATCCACCATAATCTCTTTATTTAGTTGTTGGAATTTTTTATGATCAAATGAAGGACCCTCTTGGTCATATGTACCCACTTTTTTGGTAAAATATATATGTTTTTGTGTCTTGAATAGTTGGTGACTTATGTGTTTTAAATCACCAAACCTTGCCTATTTGTATTTCCATGTTTAAGAGATATAGTGTGGGTCATACCTTGCTCATGTTTTCCCAATCCTTGGTTATGGTATCCATAATCTTGCAAGTATCAAATTACAAAGTCATATAATGGTGGTATAGGAAGTGTGTCTAAACTATTTTCATATTTATTAATATGAATTAAGTTATCTCTTGAAGTGGTGGGATCATAGAACTTAATAGATTGATAACATCTACCACTATTCAAGGATTTTATAATGCATGTTTTAACACTTGGAAGAAAGAAAGAGTATTAAATTTTAATTCATTCCTTAAGGGATAATTGGATAGTTTCATAATCATAGTCATCAAAGCATTCAATATAATCCATGATTAAAAACTATGAAGTAAATAAATATTAGTAAAAAGTAGGTAATAAGCATCCCAAAGGGTATGCTTAGGGCTTTTAAGTTCAAAGATGAAGTTCACCAAATGTTTAACCCTAAAATATTATATATTATAGTTATCTATATGTCCAAGGTGTATATAGAAATGAAATGGCACAAGAGTGATAATCATATCTATAATATGCCAATTAAATGTTAGGCTCAGAGATAAGCATACACTAAATTTATTATGTTGAGATAGTCTAAATATGGAAAGTAAAACTATATTATATATAAAAATTAAAAATAAATGAAGTACTTAGCTTGATATGATGCTAATATAGTTTTGGATCTAAAATGAGTGAAAAGTAAGCTAGAAAGAGATTCTAAAAAAATCATTACATTTTCGTTTTGATGATTCTAGATCTCTAAATAGTAATGTCATCTTGGGATGGTTGCATTGACATTACTATTTGGGTTTGACATGAGTGTCTTCTATGAAATATATGTTGAAATAGGATATGACCACTTGGATGCTTTTAGGTTCTACTCTACCTTTGCTCTGGTGTATTTAGATCTAGATCACGAATAACCACTCCTTGTGAAATGGAAAAACCCTAGTTTTTAACCTTTATAATGACCTTTAAAAAAATTGGGTTAGTTGGAACATAGTGTTGAGCTTCCCCAAAGACCCCAAAATTAGTGGGAATTGCCTATATGGTCAATACTCTGAAGAGGGCCTTAGACTCATGTAGTTATCCCATACATGTTGGCTTGTGTGTGAATCATATAATATGTGCAAAGTATAGTAGTGACATGGCTTGTAACTTGGAAAATTAGAAACTTGGGATACTTTTTATTACTATAAACCTATAGATGTCCACTCCTTATGATTGGTGTGGAAAAAGGAATAAATAGGGAAGCTTCATTCAATTTAATTATTAATAAAGTTATTTTAATAAGTTACCTTTGTCTTTTTGGTATTTTCTAGGAGAATAATGAATGATGGTTGATATTTTATTTATATCAACCCTTTTAGAGTAATAACTTGCATTAAATAACTTAGATCATTTGTAAATTGGATGACTTTAGGTCACTAGACACTTGCATCACTATAGGATAGTAATGTAGATGATATTGTATGTATCAGATGTTAGGGTCTAGGGGGCATGAAAGTAGGTATAGGTTTTGAACTTACAGATATGGAAGATAAGTAAATTTTAGGCATTTTAGGTAGGATATAAGACATAGGTCATCAACATAATATTGGTAAAACTAAGAGATATGGTCTAGGGGGCACAAAAATAGAGTAGATGAAATACTTACATAAGTATGAAAAGATAAAAAAAATTATAAGAACAACCAAGGTTTCAGTTTTCCAAGTGTATAATACTGAGGTCCTCTATAATCTTAAAATATCATCTACACCTTAACTATAGATCCAATATTATCCTTTGAGTTTAAATCTTAATGATCTTTAAATAACAATAAGTTTATCTTCTTAATATAAGCATTGGATCTTTTATTATATTAATAAATCTTATATTGATGATTTGGAAACCATTCCATGCTTAATATAAGATAATAGGATCCTATAGGGGAAAGAAACAAGTTCACTTGAGTTTTAAAAAATCCTAAGTTGAGCTCAGCTTACTCAATACATTATGAAATAACCACCTTATTTTTTTCATAAAACTCTACCTCCCAGCCACATTCTACATTATTAGGATTATGGAAGTGGATTTAGGATTTCAGTCTAAATAACTGAGTGTCTCAAATAGATTAAATGCATATATCACCAATCTTTAGTGACTTTAAAACACAATTTAACATAACCCATAAAAATGGCCATGCAAAAGATATAAAAATGTCCTCAACAAACTAGGGTTCAAATTCAAATAACAAAAATATAAGCATACCTTTGAAATCATCCAAAGCAATCAAAGAAACAACTAATCAATCTTATCTTTTTCTCATTGCACCTTTATGCCATCTAGTGTAATGTGTAACTTCATAGTTTCTCCCTTAAAGTATTTTACTTGACTATTTTACTAGTTTAGGTCTATTCAAAAACCACAAAAATTATTACAAACTATAAAATTGCATTATTTAAAATTTAGAATCCCTTAGTAAACATTCATGCCCTAAACAAAATCTCAATGAATTACTTGTTTAGTTGCATAATGTAGTACCATAAGAAGCTCAATAACTAGCTTTATCATTGTTACCTTCTCCCACATCACCCCCTTCTTTTTCCATTTTTATTTTCTTTTGACCATTTATTTTATCATTTTTTCTACTATCCTCATGGGAAAATTCATCTGGCATAACTCCTTATACTACCAAGTTAAACTCTAATTAACACCCAGTCAAATTATTAACAATCACATGTATGGTTATGCATGCATCTTGATTATTTCCAAACCCTCATAGACTTACATGATCCCCATAGTCTATATGCACATTTTATCTAAGAAATTAAGTATTTTCCAAGACCAAATTAAAACCCTAATCAAATGCCCAAAGAAACAAATTAACCAACCACATCATTATTATGGTTTGGTTGATTAACCAATTATATACAAATCCATTGACCTAATTCTTCCAAGGATTATGGTCCACATAATACACCACCATTTAATACCATGGATCCTTTCCATTATGCCTTGGTCCTTCTATGGAATAATCAACAACAATGCACTTAGACCTCTAAATGATGCCATGAACCAAAGTATCACATAAAATATCAAAGGTCATATGACCTCCAACATCCTTTTTAAATGCACATAGATGCCACACTACATATTATTTATTTCAAGATTGATTCCTTGGTGTTATAATGATACTAATATTTTCCCAGTGTCAACTAATTAATTTATTGATAAAAATTAGTCCAAAATCATAAGAAAATAAAACCAAAAATCAACCGAATTGTACAAAAGACTACATGGTGAGACTCAAGATGAAAATCCAATCAAAAATATTTTTTGGCTCAAAATGGTGATATTATTTTCATCATGCTTTCAATTTTACCTATATTATCTATCTTCATCACTACACACAAGCTTTCCATACCAACTTATCTAATTTGAGGCAACATTTTCAACCATGTCAATAAAATACATCATCAATACCTAATAGCATCTAATTATATCAATGATAAATGAATATAATGCTAAAATAATTACTTTAAAATTAGTCTTAAATAATAAAAATATTATTAAAAATCATCATTATGTCCACAACATAGTGTCAATATAACATAACAACTCAAAACAAATAGTCATTATCAGAATTTCAGGTATGGATGGTCATAACATTCCCATATCTTGTGTGAATTATTTTCTTGGATTGATGACATTTAAACATGTCCTTGTGTGTATTTATATACAATAGATGATACTTTAACATGTCCTTGTGTGTGGCTCTAAGCCTTCCATGTATATTTCTATGCTTTTGAGGTAAATTTTAGCATGTCTCTTGTATGTGGCCCCTTGATATTCTCTTGCATGCTTTGTGTACTTTACATGTACTATTTGTTTATGTGCATCATGGCCATGACACTTGATTTTTTGTTTACTCAAATTTTGATGCCATGATGTATATCATGGATCTCTCTCCAAGTACTAATTATATTTGAATACTCATTTTACATCACCTATTTATATACCTAGTTGTTAACATATATCTATAAATTCTCAATATGTATGCTTATTTATACATGCATCTCACACTAATACATTTCTCGTTATATATATATGATGATTTCATGTTCCTCCATGCTATCATTCCTACTTAGATTTATATCTTTTGCATAGATTTTAATTTTGAGTTAAGTTATTCACATACTCAAAACTCACCTTCAAATAAGGGGCATAGACAAGGATTTATTTTAGAGATCAAGTATTCACAGTATAGTTCACAGATAAAATTTCACAATCCTCACACAATAAATCATGGATCATGCCCAATAATCAATCATAAAGTTTGATTGGACATGAAAAATCAATTTAGATAGGATCTCCACCCATTATTTTCCAAAAAGGGTTGTAT
Source organism: Torreya grandis (assembly GCA_037957365.1). Classification (NCBI taxonomy): domain Eukaryota; kingdom Viridiplantae; phylum Streptophyta; class Pinopsida; order Cupressales; family Taxaceae; genus Torreya; species Torreya grandis. Next base: position 3,829,581 of record JARHVA010000712.1, on the reverse strand, counting down.
TTTCCTAAAACATAGGAAATGATCATTTACATAATCTATTAGAGTCTCAAGGCATTCAAAATAGTCTACAATGGGTTCCATTTTTAGTTTCTAGAAAACACTCCTTTTTTGCTCAATTTGAGGGCATCATGTGTGACATGTTATTTATGTTAACACACAAAAAACTTGTTTATAATTATAGTTATTATTATCCAATATCATAATCCATATGCACCAGATATCATATTGTAGGCATATGTGTGGCATATGACTTCCTTCTTGCTTAGTCTTTTACACAATATTTGTAAATGAAATGGAAATCCATGTCATTATTCATTATATATAAATAATACCTAGATTATAATAACTTTTATCAGTAATTTTACACAATTTTTGTGCCATTTTTATACCATAAATTAGCCTTATTCCATTTATAGTGGTTGGTTCACCTTTTTACACTAGTTTTTACACCTTAACAATCATATTAGGATCCATATAGGGATTCCAAACTAATTAAATATTTTGGGTATGCAACTATGGAGACAATAAAACATTGAGTTATTATACATGATCATATATTGATGAGTATTAGGGAATCTCTTCAATGTAAATGAAATATCTAAGGGTCTCATCCTCTATAGTCACTAGTTTTGTAGCAGGAAAACAAAATGGTTCATGTACCCAATAAGGTGTATGTATGTTATTTATATCATTTATTGATATTCATATTAAATTAAGGAATAATTCTATATATGTTTTATTGTAGGCTTATGTGAATCATAGTTCAAAATTATGGCCTACATTTAGGACTTCACTTTATAGGTAAGTTTAGGTATGCATTTTCCCTTCTACTCTAGTAATTTTAATTTGTTGTATTACTAGAATAAAAAATGGGGACTTTAGATAAATAAATAAATGTTTAAGATAGAATATTCCACTTATTTCCATTATTTTGACACACTTATCTCATAACCTATTTTATGGCCTTTTGACCACTTTATTTCACTATCTGTGTGATGACTCACTCCCTTAGAAAAATCAAATCAAGTCACAATTTCCCTATACAGGCCACTTAGCAACTCAATATCATTATCATAATTAACCATATATCCATATTAGTAGTTATTTCCATTAGGATAATAACACCCCATCTATATAATAACACACCCTATTATTTCCCATCTTGATATAAGCATCCTCCCACACATTAATGACTAATTTCTAAAATTAAAAAATTACCAAAATGTCTAGTGGTAAGTTGAGAAATTGTCATCCAAAGGAATTCAAAAAATACCACTATAAAAGCACATTTTAAGAATTTTTTTGCACAATATGTTTCCAATAAAAAACAACATAAATCTACTTTCACATTGTGATAAAATTCCCTATTTTTTTCTAGGTCTAGTTACATAAAACCTACTTAACCCTAAATTTAGATATGTGTGGTATCTAGGGTTATGCGATTATATTACCTTTTACACAAGGGGTGGTGAACTAGCCTAATAAGTAGGATACTTAAAAAATATATAGATAAAAAAATATTATAAATTTGTAAGACTTAAAATGATAAAAATAGTAAATAACATCTATTGATAGATATTGTAACTAATTAGAAACAAATAATACTTAACTACTTTACTATGCACATTCAAGTTTGGTCTGAAACATGCTAGAAGTAGACTTGAATATGATCCTATAACTATCATTAGATTCTACAAATATTCTTTTAGTGGCCTCATATGTTTGCATTAGATCAAGATAGTTGCATCAAAGTAGGTGTTTAATCCTTCCTTAGGTGTCCTATATAGAATACTTACTAGATCTAAATGTGACCAATAAGAACATTATAGTTTATTCTTCACCTTTATTCTAATGTGTTTAGATCATGTACATAGGATCTCATTCTTTGTAAAATGATCAAACCCTATCTCTTCATCTTTAGAGTGATTGTGGGAAAATGGGTTAGTGAGCTCATAGTGTTTAGCTAACCCAAAATACCCATTTATTAATGGGTTTTTCTTACATATCCAATATTCTAAATAAGGCCTTCGGATGATATAGTTATCCTTATGCTTTATATTGTATGTGTATAAGGGTGAAATGTGTGATAATTAAATACATATAATGACTTAGATTGTAACTTATAAAATATGGCTTAGGGGATGATCTTTGAATGCTTCATACCTGTGCAAATTGTATGCAATCATAAATACATCAGATCCATAAATAAATCCTAGCTCAGAGAATAAAGATCTTACTTACACTTTTGATTGATAATATATTAGATAATCAGTAACATGACCAATATGGATATATTAGACTAAATTAGGGGATCTCTTATCATAAATAACATCACTAGGGAGGGTTCTCAAGCCTCTAGTCAATCAAAATCATGAAATAACCCTAACTAGGTCCTATGTTTTCATATTCACTATACTAATAACAAGTAAAGAAAATAAATCTAATCTAGTGTTGACCAAAGATTATGGTAAAAAGAGGAGGTAATAAACACCAAAATTAAACATGTATAAAAGATATATAGTCATATCAATGCATATAAAATACTAATGCATGAAAGAGAAGTACAAATGCATATCTATCTAGAATAAAAAAGTTATGAATAATTAAATTTGAAGATAAACCCACTGAGCCTCAATTTATCCCTTCTCCAAGGTGATTTATAAGAGGTTTTTATGGTATGTAAGGATGATAAGGATAAATTGGATCTATGCTACACAACCTATCAATGCATCCAAAATACCTCTCCACAAGATAAGATCCATATCTCCAAAGAAAGTATGATAACCTAAGATTGATCCTCAAGTAGGACGGTGGATAATAAGATGAAAAATATATCTTACTACTTATTATCTTCTCTAAATAATGTTGAAATTATCTTGTATATATAACCGAATTTAACCCTAAGCTATTCCAAAAAAATTTCCAATAGGGTCAACCCAATTGACCTAGTATCATTATTGACAAAAACTCACTAGGTCATAGGCTAGGTTATCCAAGAGCTGACCTAAACCCTAAACGAGTCTCACTAATAAGAGTACAAGGTCAACAAGGTCAACCTAGTCATGTAAAGTATTGAAGGGGTTTTTAGGTTAGGAAAAGGGGTACAAAAATTGGAAAATGACTGGAAGAGTGTACAAGAGAGAAGAACAAGCTTAGGGAAATGGTTTTTAAGAGACAAGTGTGTAGATAACAAGTGGTAAAATGGAGAACAATACTATGAAGCACTAATGGTCTACCCACCCCTTTCCCAGTGTACCCCTTAAGGCATGCACTCAAAGAAATTGAGACCTGATGAGTTCATACAAGATAAAGGGTGTGAGTAACTGATAAAAGTTTGAAAATATTATGTGTATATATATGCCCCATTCCAATCTCATCATGTGTCATGTAAGTGTAATAGGGGATGGTTATTAAAGAATAGAGCATGTTGACACATAACATTGATGCTACATAAAATGTAGTAAGGAGAAAATAAGATAAATAAAAGGTTAGAATTAAAAAACACATACATTTACTTACCTTAGTGATGTTGATAAAGAAAGAGATGTGAGAAATGTGAATGCATCCAATGTGAGTAACATTAGGTAAACTTATATAAATTAGTCCAAAAAAGAGTGAAAAATCAAAATTATTGTAATATAGTCATATATTAGTGGCAAAGGTTGTCTATGATGTCACAATTATATAACTTTTTATGGTTCAAAAAATGATTTAGTAAAAATAAAGATATGATCAAAATAAGGAATCTGATGGTAAATATTTGAAAGGTAAATAATTGTGAATAGTAACTTTAAATATTGTGAAAAATAATTAATTTGTTATTTTTTGACTATTCTAAGAGAAAAATAGAGCTTTAAGAGACCTAAAAAGAGCTGAAAGAGCCAAGATGGTGAGGAGATGATAGCTGAGATGAAGAGGATGCCTAGCAGCTGTAGTGGGTACAACACAAGTATGTAATTGATAATTTTAAATTTGTTTTGAGTATTTTATTTTAAATTAAGTGTTTTATATAAATTTTTAAGTTATATCAATTTTATAAACCAAAATTAACCCCAGTAAATTACTAAATAAACTAGACGTCAAATGAGGGATTGGGTTTCAAGGAATTAGAGTAAGAAATATTGAAGGCATTTATTACAAGTGGGTTAAAGAGTTGGTAGTTTTAAATAACTAACTCAACTTGGTTGACCTATTTTTTTGATAGGGTCAACCTAGTTAGTATAGGATAAATTAGTTGTTTGGAGAAGACTTATGACTTAGTACCCTATTACCTACTTAGTTGGTCAAGTCAAAGTGTTGACTTAGTACTAAAGGAGGTAAATGAAAGGGTCAACTTAGTTTGTTGTCAAAATGGTCAAATTAGTACTATTGGGTCAATTTAGTATGTTACTAATTGGTTGGTATAGTACTAAAATGTAGGAATTTGGCTAATATAGTACTTTTAACGCTCTGGGTGCTCAATTAAGTACTAAAAGGGCCAATTAGGCTTAAAATAGGTTAAATTGATAAGAAATGAATAGATTAAGGTAAATTAGGTTTTATTTTTTTAAAATTTAAAATAATTTATTTTTATTATAAGTGGCATGAAAGTCCAATACATCTTTTATTGTTTGATGGTTGTAGGGGCATTAGAGATTTTGGTAATTGGTGGATGCATCTTGGCTACTAAATAGTTAATAAAAGGTTGGTGACACCAAGATAGGTAATAAATGGTTGAAAATGATCAAATGGGGAGATTATGATTGGTTAAACTAGGATAGTTAATAAATGGTTGTACTTTTTCATCTTTATGATAGAATATTAATTGTATAGATAGATAATATATAGATTGTGAGATATATACATGATATAATATCTATTTGGTTTGAATTTTATAGATCCTATGGATGATGAGTAAACTAGGTAGGGATCCCTAGTAAGGGGATCACTCCATGATATTCTATATAGGGTACTAACACCATATGACCCTACCACATTGGATGATCCCATGGTACCATCTACCCCAGCTTAGGTGAGCTAGTTAGACTAGCATGGGAGGCCATAAGGTGACTATGGGCATGTGGAGATGGGAAATAGCCACCAAAAGAGGTGAGAGGGGAAGATCCATAGGCATGGTTGGCCTTATCTTAGGAGAGACTCATGTATTTGGCTACCACTATTTAGTTAGGATAGGTATAGCCCTAAATGGCCAATCTATTGGGATAGGTAGTAGGATTGAGATCTTAGACATCCTATTTACAATGTACTATTTAGAGGGTATTATTTGAGGCATCTATTGGAAGCATGGCTAGGCCATGAGATAGACATAATAGAACCCATCCTTAGAATAAGAGTGACTTATTATTGTATTTTATATCAAAAAAACATTATATATATAGATATCTTATTTTGATAGTTGGATATTTATCTTATGTATTTTTATTATGGTTGTGGTTGTGGATTCATGGATATATTTATTTCTATCATATGTATTTTTATTTTATTGTATATTCTATAGGATATATGTGTTATTTTTTCTTTTCTGTCATTATTTAATACACATGCATGATTAAAAAGAAATAGGTGAAAAAAACTTGGAAAAGTATAATTAATAAAAAAATATACTACACACTATTTCACATTGGGAAATGTGTAATAATAAAATATGACTAAATATAAGAAACTAAATAGTGGTAAACAAGAGGTCAAAAAGTTGTTTTTAAATCATGAAAGAGATTTTGGCACCAAATTAAAACAAGTAAAATCACACTAAATCATGTAGGGAAGTATGAAAATAATGTAATAAAATTGAAAGCATGTTAAGAACAATGGTAGAAAAATAAATCAATTAAGTCAATCAATCATACTAAATCACATTGGGAAGTATAAAAGAGAAACAAAATTGGAAAAAATGGTTTGAAATTAATCACACTAATTTAAATTAGGAATTATGAAAAACTCAAGAAAAATGGTTGGATTCTTACATGCAATCAAAAAATAAGAAGATAAAAGTGAAAGATAATAAAGTAGGCATAAAACATACTAAATCAAAATGGGAATCATGTCAATGATGTGTAACTCATAATCAATCACATCTTATCTCATATTTGACACATGTAATTTTGTTGTGACTTGGATATTATAAAATTTTGCAAGGAAGGTTAGGTCCTATCCATGGTCTTTCATTATAACTCAAAAAGAGAACATCAATGAGGTGGAGTTAACATGAAAATATTGTAAAAAGGGATGTTTGTAATGGTAATGTGAACATTTTTGTAATTTTTGAGGAAGGCCAAGTCCTATCCATGGTCTATCATACCTAGCCTACCATACCCCAATAGACCTTGGTTCTATCATGAGGCCAACGATGGATTTTGAGCCTCAATTAAAGAAAGGAGATGTGCTTAGAATCCCATATTTTAGTGTGATTTGACTTTTGGTAATTTTGAATATTGCCTTTTAGATCATTGTCTTTTATTAAATGTTTTTGATTTTGAATGTTTTAATGAATTTTAAGATTCCTCCTTCATATAGACCTAGAATGACCAATAATGAGAAATATATTGATACACATGAGCTTTAGGATTTGGCTAAAGGAATTTAAGTATCCAAAGACAAGATTGACTAGAATAGTTAGGCTTAACTATGAACCAACATGTTATCTCAAGTCTCAACCATGTGTATGATTAGTTTACAAAATGTAATAAATGGGAATAAAAGGAGATCCAAAGTGGATCAGTAGAAAGGATATTATAATAAGAGGAAATATTTTCTAACTAATCACATGGTAAATAAGGAATGACTAAAAGGGGCAAGGTTTATATAACCAAGTAATAATAATTATCATCTATGTGTATAGAGATAAGAAAGCAAACAATAATAAAAAGGAACAAGGTAATCATAAGAAAATGAACTCAAGAAGAAAATAAAATGAAATGAGGAGAAAGAAGTCCATAATATAACATAATGACATCATAAGTAATATAAAGTGTGGAACCAAAGTCACTATGTAAGATAGATAAGAATTTGACATAATGTCAAATGATATAAAATAGATAAATGTAAAGTTAGAGAACATTTTCAATCAAAAAGAAAAATTAATAACACCATGCATGTGTTCATAATCATTGATATATTTTTCCATACAAATAATCCATAACATCTGATAATTCTCTATGAAGTTGAATGTGAACTGTAGATAATGTCTCATCAATAAAAGTTGGGAAAATATTTCATGTATAATCTCCTTGATGAAAAATGTAGGAAATATTGAAGGATCATAATGATTAGGGCTATCATTTAGGTGATGCTCAGAAGAATACATAAAAGTGGTTGTATGCAATTGAGAATGTATCATGTCCATAAATCAATATTAGATCGGGTGGAATAGAGCACACCTACACTTTTGATTGGGGGAATACAATTATTAAGCATGACCAATGTAAGGATACACTCAACCTGATTAGGGGATCACTCGTCACAACACACCATGTGAGTTAGGGTTACAAAGCTTATAGTCTAACACAATTATACAATAATCCTCAAAGAGTCCTATGATTTAATGTTTCACTAATCTAATAACAAGAAAAGTAAATTTGATCTAGTATGCACCAAATCTTGTGGCAAAAAGTGGGGGTTAGAAATAAAACAAATAAAAAACTAAACTAAACATGTATAAAAGACATATACTCATGTCAATTTATATGTAATCCTAATACATGAAAGAGAAGAATATAAATGCATTATATATCTACTCTTACAAAGAAGGAATAAAGTTAGGAATACTTACCTTTGAAGATGAACACACTAAGCCTCAATCTCCCCCTTGGCCAAGGTGCTTTACAAGATATTATCATGGTATGTAAGTATAGCTAAGATAAATCAGCTCTAGGCTACACAACCTATCCAAGCATCTAAAAAAATTATCCATAAGATGAGAATAAAAATCCAAATAAAGTATTGAACCCTAAAGCTTTATTCCCCAAGTAAAATGGTTAATATGTAGATGTTCATTCAAACTTATTCACCTAATTCTTCTCTCTTATGAAATGGTGGTAAATGACCTTGTATATATAGTATTATCTTACCCAAAAATAATTTGGACATGTCAATTTTGCTAGGGTGACCTGGTTGACATAGCACATTTTTAGGTATAACTCTCTAGGTATGTGTTAGGTCAGTTGAGAGGCAAAAAAACCAAAATAAAGAAAAAATCCCTAAACTATGTTAGGTCAACCTAGTCAACCTAGCACAACTGATAGGTCAAAAGGGTGCTAAGGCAAAAAATGAAGGATAAAGCATAGCAAGTGATAGGAATAGGTATAAATAAGAATAATAATCTTGGGGTTAAATGGTTTTAGGAGGCTAGTGTGTAGATGACAAGTGGCAAAAGGAAGAACAATCTTACAAAGCATCGATGGTCTACCCATCCCTTTCTTAGTGCACCCCTTAAGACATGTACTTAAAGAGATTGTGATTCAATAGGTTATAGCAAGATACAAAGTGTTAATAATTAATAAAAAATTTAAAATATTATGTGTATACATATGCCCCAGTCAAAGCTCATCATGTGTCACATAAGTGCAACATAGGATGGTGCTTCAGAATAGAACATGATAACACACAACACTAATGCTAAGTATGATGTAGTGAGTAGAAAATAGGAAAAATGAAAGGATATAATTAAAAAACACATAACTTTAACTTATCTTAGTGTCTTAGATAAATAAGTAGATTTTAATAATTGAAGGTGTCCAATGTAGAGTATACTAGGCAAACATGTAGAAGTTAGTGCAAAAAAATAGTCAAAAATTAAAAAAATGGAAAATAGACATATGACAATGGAAAATAATCTCTACATCATCATGATTCTAATGAATTTTATGTTTTGTAAAATGGATGAGCAAAAATAAAGATAGAGGCAAAATAAGGAATATGTTTTAAAATAAATGAAAGAATTGAGTTGCTAAAATAGTGTTTTTAAAATAGGGAAAAAGAGAATTCATTTTGTATTTTGAATTATGAAAGAGAGGAAAGATAGCTCTGAGACCAAACTAGGATAGGATGTTGAGGGGATGCCATGTTAGATGAGGAGGACACCTAGAGGAAATAGTAGGTGCACTACAGGTATGCAACTATGGATCTCAAACTAGTTTTTGAAATTTATATTGAATTAAGTGAAATTTTGATAAAATTTGATTTTAAGTATTTATATATGTCAAAATTGAGGAAGCTTAGATTCTAAATGTATAAAATAGGAAGACAAGAAATGGGTTTAAAAGGTTTAGGAAGAGAATAAGTAAAATGTACATTTTGTGAAAATTGTATCGGGTCAGCATACATAATACACTAGGTCGACCTAGTAGGATAAAATAAGGCAAAATCCATATGGTCAACCTAGTAAGTATGGGTTGACCTAGTGTAAAGTGCATTCTAAAAAGCTAGAATGGAGTGAGTAACTAGTCTATAAGGGCCATAATGAAAACGTAGTACCATAGAGGGTAAGATAAGAGGGTTAACTTGGGATTTGAAATCAACTATGACAAAAATAGGGAAATTTTGGTCAAATTAGGTTGACCAAGGAACTAGAATAAACATGGAAGACCATACAAAAAGTTGAAAGAGGACTAGAATGGCCCAAAATGACCAAAGGAGGGAAAGAAGGACCAAGTAAGTTATACATAAGATAAAATAAATAAAATTAATAAGTTAAAATAAATTAGGCTTGTTTTTAATTAAAGTTGTAAAAATGATGTGTAAAGAATATATTATGATTCTACATGACATGAAGGAACTAATACATCCTTTTTTATTTATTGGTTTCAAAAACAACTAATATTTTAGAGGTTGGTGGATGTGTATTGGTTTCTAGACTTATTACAAAGATTGATAGATGGAGATAAAGCTAGACTGGTAACCATGGGTCTAGGAGGTATAGCTAATATGTGTAGGTTCCCCCTTAGTGTTGACCTATTAGTCATGTTCCTAGGATTATGGGAATGATTAATTAACACCTTCAAATAGGAGGTGGATGGGGATGTCATAGAGGTGGGTATCACACTATGGGATGTCCATACCATCCTCATGCTACCCATAGTAGGAGCACCTATGATCACAAGGATACCAAATAGCTTAGAAGAGAAGAGAGCTTTAGCCATGTAGAATATAGGCCAAAATATGATATTGAGAAGATGGAGAGTCAATATGGATGATGTGTATACATCACAAATTTTATACCTCTAGAAGGTAGTGATAAGCCTTGTGACATAAAGGGTGATCTATCACAAGTCAAATGGCAAGGTATCATTGTTTGTGGTAGATGTGAGAAAGATGATACTAGAGGAAGGATTACTATATATCTATTTTCTATTATCTAGGTTCATCTTATACATTATTTATTTGAGATGATTGTTAGAGGGTAGAAGACTATGGGACTGATAATACTACTGATAACATAGATATATGAGAGATTTCTCATGTATCAACTAGTTGCATTGCCCTATGCAATAGATGATGGGTCATCTTAAGTGTGGATATGGAGAGATGACCAAGTAGCATAGGTCATACCCCATGTGCCAATACTACAGTTAGTGAAACATGCGTATATAGTGTGGTGGTCATATGGGAACATAGAAGCTACATGGGTAAGCTGGTACATAGTTATACTAACACTAAAGAGGAAAGATGTGGTTAGACACTATATATGGTGGAGAAAGCCACATATGATGTCATGGGTGATAGGATAGATGGACCTACTTTATTTAGTGATTTTGATAATGATTCCCAATTAATGGGATTAGCATGTGGGGTAGATATGAGGGAAGAGAGGACTCAAACCACTAATAGTGAGGCCAAAATTGAGGCCATGTTAGTAGTGAACATGGACTAGTCAAGCACAATGAGTGGTATAGGAGGAGGTATAGATACTAAATGCACCACTAACAACCCTATATCAAAATGAGTAGTGGCCATTGAGGACATAGTGGTGATGGAGATAGGAGAGAGTGGAGATTATAGACATCTTGGATGAACCCATAGATGAGTTAGAGGAGATGATAGAGAGAATACTTAGATAGAGGTTGAAATGGACATGAGCCATGATAGCCAAGTTCAAGCTAAGGAGGCAACTTATCAAGGAGATACTAAGAGGCTATGCAGACTAGGAGATTATACTAGGTGATCATGTAGATGATGATATCATGGAATCTAAGACATAGATAGGTATGAATATGGTTGAATTATTTATTAATTTTTTATTTTGTAGTAGAGAGATATAGATAGATATTATTAGATATGATAATTATCTAATATCCATTTGATGTGACTTTATAGGCATACTTAAAGATGAGGAGGAGATATGGGGTCCCTAGTGAGTGGATCACTCCATGACATATTTTATGAGATTTTATAGCCATATAACCCCATGATAGTAGAGAATCTAAGTGTATCATTTGCCCCAACTCATGTGAGCTATTTTAGACTAGTTGGTGAGGTAGTGAGGTAGATATAAGTGTAGAAAGAGAGGATATATCCACCAACAGAGATGGGTGTAGGAAATAAGTAGGCCTAGTAGGCCTTGGTAGATGAGAGATCTACACATCTAGACATAGTGACATAGATGTTGTAGGCATATATAGTGATGCAGACTCAACTTATATAGGCACATATAGCAACGCAACCTGAGTTGGTGTAGGCACATGTGTAGATAGCATGCTTAAAGGGAGAGGTAGAAGGATTAAGATCTCATATGGCCTCATTGTAGCATACTATTTAGAGGAGTCAGACCAAGGCCTTAATAGGCAGTGTAGCTAGGCTATGAGATAGACATGATAGAGTTGAGCCCTAGTACTAGGTGTTTCTACGCTAATTTCACTTTCACATTCAAAAGATAGAAATGAGAAACTAAGAGATGGTCTAGGGTTATAAGATACCCAAATATAGTCATGCACACCAAAATTAGACATTGGAAGGTACTCTTCTTTGGTTGTGGAGGAATGACACCTGCGAAGAAAAAGAGACTAAACACGAAAAAATGTTAGACGAAGAGATGGTGGGCTATCAAGCAAATGCTTGATCCTAAAAGTACGAAGAATTCCTTAAGGGATATCAACCCACTAATAAAAAGTAGAATATTTGACTGAAGTAGAAATAATGAAAGACAAAATGAAAGCAAATAAAAGACAAAAAGTAGAATGTGTACCTGATATGCAGCAAACTACTCTGCACAATCACTGGTGTCGATCTCTATGCTGGCATCGATAGGGGTAATGACTGGCGTCGATCAGGGCAATAGTTTTGGATAGGGTCTGGTCAGGTCTGGATAGGTTCTTAGGATTTGTAGAAAGGTTGGATGTTTTTATCTGAGGGTTTGGGAAGCCAGTTTAGGAGTCAAAGGGATTGTTTGGGGGTTTATGTGCAAGGGGTATGGGCAGAGTTACAGACTGTATACTCTACAGAGGGTGGATAGAGGTGATACAGGTGGAAGTAAGGTTGGGGCTATAATCTGAATCTAAATCTGGGTAATGATAGCAATTAAAAACAATAACTAGAGATTAGAATAAAAACACAAAATAAATGCTTACCTGTTACGCGTTGAAGATAAAAGTCAGAGACATAATTGATGTTGTCATTGTGTCACAAAAGTTTGATGTAGCAAACCTCCAGCAAGATGACTGAAGTAGAATACCTATACCAGAGAGAGAATGCAAGAGATTGATTACAGATTGGTTGGGTGCAAGAATTGGTTGATCCCTCGAATGAAGAGGTTTGCTGATTGATACAAAGGAAGGTCCGATAACTGATCAAGAAATGGATTGGCAACCGAATGGATAATGGATAACAGATAATGGTTCTTGCATTCAGGTTGAGAACACAGTGTTAAAGATAATCGACATCAACAGGACTGCCAATGTCGGCCGATAAGTGACCGACGTCAGTGACGTTGGTTGGGTTATGACCATTGTCGTCAGATGCAGAATGGGGACAAAGGCTAACTTTAGCTCTCTGCTCATTTTTACATGCTACCAGGGTCAAGGCTTGTGGGAAAATGGTCGATAAGGGTTGAATAGGCATGGAAAAATAAAATGGGGGTTAAGGGGAGAACGACAAGGGTTAGACACAATTACAGTGTCTACATTTGCCCCTTTTTGGCTTGTTGGTTGTTCTGGACAAACTGCAAGACAAAAATAGGAGTTGGTTGCCCCAAGTGTGGGATAAGGTCGATTCCATCTTATTGGTTGTTTAAGTGAACTGTAAGACAAAAATAGGAGGGTTGGTTGCCCCGATTATGGATGAGGTATTCCCCCTCAAATCAGGAGTCAAGAGAAGGGAACTTGGAATCAGGTGTTGATTTGACAAAGAGTGGATGAAAAGGGGTGAGGGTGAATGCTGTAAAAGTTGTGATTGCACGTATACCACTTCATGAGATAGTCAAAATTATCGCAGGTCAAGGGTCGAGGAGTGCCAAATTTGAAATAATTGGGCCCCAGCATTTGGCCGTCTGTTGATTGGGTTATTCAATCTAAGCTGTAGCTCCAATGGGTCATCGTGTTCCAGGTATCTCAGGCTCAAGAAGTGCTCTTAGAAACACAAAAAAGTCACAAGTAGTGTGGATCAACTGGTTTGCGATCCTATACTTGTGAAGGTCAAAAATAGTCTGCGCACAATTTTGCTAACCAATCATGAGGTAGCATACAGGCAAAAAACAACCAAGGCAACATTGTCTTGGAAGTGGTCAAAGTCAGAGGAGAGAGGCATGATCTCCAATGGTCATTGGTCAAGGTGGATGGATGGATGAAAGGATGTGGCTGAGCTAACCTCAGAAGACATTGTGTGATCTGAGTGTTGCCTACATAGCCCTTGTGTGAAGGGCCTCAGGCCAATGTAGTTCTCCCTAAAAGGGAGTAAGGGTCAAAGGGATGGAATTGGTCTTGGTTGAGGGTAAGGTCATGGTCAAAAGGAAGAAAGAAGGTTTGTTCATCAGATAGGTGAACAAACGAGGGTGGTTGAGCTAACTCCAAAAGATGTCGTATCATCTGAGTGCTACCTATATAGCCCTTGTGTGAAGGGCCTCAGACCAATGTAGTTTGAAACTAGGAGTCTGAGTGGTAGACAGGTGGTGAAAGTGGTTGATAGACTGGTCAAGGTCAAGGTCGAAATGATGAGGAGAAAAAAGATGTTATAGCCTTTTCCAAATGGTTTATTCTATAACATTGGTGATGTGGTCTTTCATCCCTAGCAATTTTCCATAGTCGTGATGGACATATGCTAAAAATGAATTAAGGTCTATTTATGCTTCAGCAAGTATTGGTTTATGCTTAACATAGATTGCGTCTGGTCGATAGTTTCCATGTGTATTGGTGTCCATAGAAACTAGTGTGAATAGGTTATGCTGATGTGACAGGTCTAAAAATGTTGGGTTGGCTTGGTTGGATTTGACAAGTGATGAAGTTGAACGTGACCAAAGTGTAGAAAAAGTGAAAGGCATATTACTCTTTCATTGACACGGACCAGAAATGATAGCATAGATAGGGGTTATTAGAACCAAGAGCCCCATTCATGCATGACATCATTGACCATATGTTGTGTTAGAGTGGTAATCGAATCACTTTGACATTAAAGTGAGCTCGAATTCCCTTGAGCAGGTGATAGGAGGAGGATAGGGTAACCCATTTTAGGGTAGAGATAACTTTGCCCCTTTTATAGGAGACCCTGAAACAACTACAAGCCAAGTCCATGATTTATTTTTTTTAATTTATTTTTTTTTTAATTTTTGGTGCAGACTGATCAATGCGGGAAGTCTACATAGAGATGTCATCTGCTTGGTGATCATTTGCGAAGCTAATCAATGTAGGAAGTTGCTAAGAAATATTGTTGTTGGTAGCAAGAGTTAATCATAGCCATCCTTCGAGGGAGTGGTCTATATTTTGCTTTATATATAAGGGCTTTGAATAGCTGTCCTTCGAGGGAGTAGTCTATTAGCTACAGTAATGATAGTACAGCTATCCTTCGAGGGAGCAGTCTGCCTTTTGATGTGATTTGGTGACCTTGGATATTTTTGACATCTTGATTTGTTTTGACAGAAATGTGAGCCATGGACCAGACTATAGAAGGTCAAGGGTTCCCTTTTATTAGGAGAAAGCATCCATACTGTATAAAAGGGGTATATAGGATTTGTTAAGCGGAGTAGGGTTGAAAGGAATGAGAACTAAGAAGATGGGGATTGCTTAAGGGATGAGCTCAAGATAAATGTCAAGTGGATGAGTACTCGACTACAGTAGAATGGTCACAAATGCAATGCATTAAGAGGCTCAGGTTCTAGTTGTTCGTTGAGAGAAGACAAACGATACGTCCCTAATCCATACTTGTGTGTGATAATGAAAGGTTTGAGCCAATTAGGGGAAAACTTGCCTCGTTTACTTTGCTCCATATTGGTCACATGTTGATTCTCTTTGAGGGTGAGGTCTCTGATATTGAAAGCTCATTCTCATAGATTTTTGTCATAGGCTCGCTTGATGCAATGTTGATAGACATGGAGATGGTTGAGGGCAGCAAGATGGCACTCGTCAAGTAACTCAAGTTGAGCTAAGTGATCTTGATGAAAGTCATCATTAGAAAGAATGTCATGTAGAGAGATGGGATCTGTACTTTGAGAGGTAGGATAGCCTCTATTTTGTACACGAGAGAGAAAGGGGTAGCACCCGTGGAGGTTCGAATGCTAGTGCGGTAGGCCCACAAAGTGAAGGGAATGTGAATATGCCAATCCCTTCCAGTGTCGCTGACCACCTTCATGAGAATTTTAGTCAAGATTTTGTTGGAAGCCTCAACTTGCCCATTTGCTTATGGGTAGTAAGGCGAAGAGAAACTGAGCTTGATGCCAAATGAGTCGTAGAGTTTTTGGACAGTCTTGTTTTTGAAGGACTTGCCATTGTCAGTGATGATTTTATGAGGGACACCAAAGCGACAGATGATGTGGCTACTGATGAAGTTGATAATCTTGTCAGCTTTTGTGGAGATGAGAGGAATGGCTTCCACCCACTTGGTAAAATACTCAGTGGTAATGATGATGGATTAATGACGAAGAGATGAATGATGTTAGGTTGTGGAGCTAAAAGCTTCACTGATGCAGACACGGAGGAGGTTGCAGGAGAGTTGCTGAGTGTCAGAGACACTGGCATCGGTCAGGCCAACTGACGTCGACAGGATAGGGCAGGAAGGCAACCGACGTCGGTCAGAGATCGGCCGGCGTCGGTGACCCCCAGGTGGATAAGGACCGACGTCGGTTGCCTATGTGGTTCGGACTGCATTTATTACAGGCAGTTAGCTAACGAACCAAGTGTTTGCATGATGAGTGCTAATTTTAGACTCATAGCTGCGGATCTAATTATTGTAATTAGATGTCTAATTATTGTTTGGATGAGATCTATATAATAGACTCATGGTTGTATTGGAAAAGTGGGCTAGTTTGAGTTGAGCAAAGTTTGCTCCTTCTGTGTGTGAGGTGAGCAAGGGTGTTCCTCCTAGTTCCATAGCAGTACTAGGCATGTTGGTGCTGATTTGGAGAGTCAGCTGGATTCTTCAGGAGTGTAGGATCTTGGTCACAGTTGCATGGCCTATATAGGAGATCTACATGGTAAGTAAGATCGTTGATCTACAGGTGTATGTGTGTGCAAGGTCAAGGTTCACAGGTGAGCAAAACCGTTATTTGATTTACAGGTGTGCAAGATCATATAGACAGCAACACAATAGGGAGCAGTATCAGGTAGGATCTACTTGGAGTACAGGTGTGTACTCGGATAGAGCAAGAGAGGAAGGCAATGGAGTTCCTTCCATAAGTATGGTCTGTTGAATTGCAAGTTGTTGCAGATTCATGGGAGATCTACTTGAAGTACCTTGAGTACTTGTGGAGCATGTGGAGTGCTTGTGGAGTGCGTGGAGCACTTGTGGTGTGCGTGGAGCACGGGAGGTGAACACCAACTCTGTATTCAAGTTGGGTGTTGGGACCTGTGAGAGGGAGAGCTTTGGGGAGAAGATTTACTGTTCACTTGAGGTGTGGGAAACCTCTGTAAGGTGGTGGAGAAGATGTGGGATATTCTCTATTGTATTCTTTTTTGTATAAAGTGTTAATACAAGTTGTGTATTGTCTCTCATATGCTGTGTTATTTTGAATTCTAGTTACTTGTTGATTCTAGTTATTTTTGCATATTAAGTTGCTTGAAGTTTGGTAATCAATTATATGCTTTCGGTGTTTCACATCCCTGAAAAATGAGGGTTAATCTCATAGATGAGATCTATGCCCCACTGAGAAAAAGGCTAGAAATCTTGAGCAACTTGCAAGGTGTGACTAGGAAGATGAATCAAGTTAGAGTGCTATTGACACTTGATGCAACACTGAACATAGTCGCTACAGTCTTGATGAAGGGTGGGCCAATAATAGCCCAGATGAAGGATGCGCTTGGCAACTGAATTCCCACTGAAATGTCCACCACAAATCCCATCGTGGACTTGCTTAATGGCCTGAGATGCTTTAGTGGAGGTGAGATAGTGAAGAAGGAGGCCATCGAAGCCTCACTTATAGAAAAGACCCCCTAACATGGTATAGCGAGTGTTACGCTTGATAAAAGCTTGCCGTGCATTGTTAGAGAGGTTGGAAGGAATGACAGACAAAGATAAGAAGTCCACAAGTTGCTTATACCAAACATCTCGTGGGCTAGAGTCTATGGTGTTGACATGATTAATGTTAGGGGAGATATAGGAAGGCAACGGCACATGATGCACCATGACAAAAAGTCTGGATGCAAATGAGGAAGATGGGATATGCAAAGTGAGAGAAGCCATGGTGTCAGCAAACTTATTCATGGATCGAGGAACAGTCTGCAAGAGGTAATGGTTAAAAGATGCAAGGAGAATGTCAGCATAGTTTTTGTACCTTTGCAAAATTTTATTTTTATAGAGGTATGAACTGTTGACTTGATTGACGACAAGCTTTGAGTTGCCAAAGATGTTGATGGACTTGATGCTGAGAGAGAGGGTGGTCTGAAGTCCCAAAATTAAGGCCTCGTATTCAGCCATATTATTGGTACAATTAAAGTTGAGCTTGAAAGACAAAGGCATGGGCTCACCATTGAGTGGGATGAGAATGACTCCCACACCCCCACCAAGTTGACATTTGGAGTCGTCAAAGAACATGGTTATTTGGTAGACAGTGTCATCGGTGGAAAGCACAGCGATAGACTCATCAGGAAACTCACACTGCGGAGGTTGATTGTTGGGAAGAGGGGCATCCACCAATTGATCAGCGATGGTTTACCCCTTGATAGATTTCTGTTGGATGAATTTGAGGTCAAACTCAGCAAGCAGCATGAGCCACCAAGCCATATGTTGATGTTGATATGGCTTAGAGTGCATAAACTTAAAAGGGTCGGTGTGAGTGATGACAAAGGTTTTGTGGTTAAGAAGATAGTGTCAAAGCTTGGTAGCAGCAAAGACTAATGCCAAATAGAGTTTCTCGGTATGAGTATATCGAGTTTCATAGTCGACCAGTGTTCAAATGATATAGTAGACTACTTACTCATGATCATGGCACGTAACGAATGGTTGGTGATAAAGATATAAAGGTAGAAGGGTTGATCATCTTTAGGTGGAATGAGGATTGGTGGAGAGACCAGATAGCATTTAAGGGCTTTAAAAGCCTCTTGACAGTCCTTATCCCATATAAAAGAGACGTCCTTCTTAAGGAGATGATGAAAAGGTTGGCAGCAGTCAAAAAGCTACGAGATGAAATGGCGAATGGACTGGAGCTTCCCTTGTATACTATGGAGCTGCTTGAGATTGGTCGGGGGTGGCATCTCGAGGATAGCGTGGATCTTGGTGGGATCTATCTCGATGCCACGAAAAGAAATGATAAAGTTGAGAAGCTTGTCGGAGAGGACCCCAAAGACACATTTCTTGGGGTTAAGGTGGACATTGTATTGAAGAAGGTGAGAGAAGATGATTTTGAGAATGGTCAAATGGTCACGGTGAAGCTTGGACTTGCCGAGAAGGTCATCCACATAGTCCTCCATGATTTTATGGAGGAGATCATGGAAAATGTAGTTCATGGCACGTTGATATGTGGCACCTACATTCTTGAAGCTGAAAGGCATGACTCGATAGTAGAAAGTCCCCCATGGGGTAATGAAAGTGGTCTTGTGCTGATCTTCCAGAGCAATCAAGATTTTATTGTATCCTGAAAACCCATCCATGAGAGATAGCATCTCATGGCCGGCCATGAGATCAACAAGCTGGTCAATGTTAGGAAGAGGAAAGTCATCTTTGGGACAGGCTAGGTAAAGGTCACGATAGTTTGTGTAGATCTAGATCCCCCCAGTCACCTTGGTGACTGCGACGATGTTAGAGACCCACTGCAGATAATCGATGGGCTGGATGAAGGAGACAGAAAAGAGGTGCTAAAGCTCCTCTTTGACAAGGAGGGCAATGTGAGGATGCATCTTTTGAAGCTTTTGCCTAACAGGCTTAACCTCTGGTTTGGTGACAATTTTATGGGTAGCGATGGTGGGGTCGATGCTAGGCATGTCACGATAGGTCTAGGCAAAGGCCTTGTTATGGCCTGAGAGGAACTGGGTATAGTCAAGCTGCTCCTGAGCATCTAAAGATTTTCCAATATTTAAGACGTGAGGAACATCAGAAGAAGGGAGGTTGATGTCAATGGTTGATTCATTTAACATAACTTGGGTCTCAGAAGGGAGAGAGCGTTGGATGAAAGAGTCATCGGCACCCATGTAGGAAAGAATGGCGTCATCATCAATGTAATGGATAGTGTGAATGGTTGCTGACTCATCTTCTATCATGCTGGGAAAAATGAGAGGGAGAGACCTGGACACCCCATTGAGCTGATAAGTCAAGGGTTCCAGACGGATGGTGTTTATGGAAAAAAAAACTAGGAGGGATGGAAACCACTGACTTCGTAGGTGGAGGAGGAATGGGTGAGCTTGGAGGAGATTGGTCAATGGTTGGTTCGGGACAAAGGTCTGTAGGGGTCTGAGTGAGGTCATGATATCCCAAGCCATACCTTTTCTTGGCATCATCATCATTGAGTGGTTTGATGGGCTGATGGGAGTCTTACTCATAGCGTCTGAAGCCAAAACCCTTCCATGCACACCTGTAAAGGTAAATGTGTGTAAAGGTAGGGTTGCCAGGAAATGAGAAGTTTGATGTGAAAGGTTGAGGTGAAGAAAGAGGATTCCAATTAGTAGGAGCTTGATCAAGGCCCCCATAGACAAGGTTGGTTTAGAGGTGAGGAGGACCATAAGGCACGATCATCCCAATCTGATGGTCATAACTAGGGCTATGATGAAGGCGTCCATACTCTTGTGGAGTTTAGAACATGTCTAAGGCTAGCAAGTGATATTCCCCCAATGAAAGTCTTTGGAAGATGTCTTCCATGGGATCTGTGGTCGTCGCTTGAAGGGGAGGTGTGAGGGCAACTGCCGATTGCGAACTGGTTGAAGCTTTCATGGATGTAGGTGGTGCCGAGGTTGATGGCTTGATAGGAATGAGAACATCATTTGGATGGTAGGTGGTGTTATAAGTTTTGAAGGGTGAAGGGTTAGTGGGAATGGTATGGACTTGCCCATCATGCTCAAATTTCACACAATGGTGTAGGGTGGAGGGGACACAAGCCATGGCACAGATCCAGGGTCAGCCTAGCAAGATGTTGTATTGAAACTCTCCTTCGATGATATAGAAGAGCTCCAAGACTATGTGTGGACCAATGCAAATGTGAAGGATGACTATGCCAATGGTTGTGGTAGTGGTGTCATTAAAGGAATGCAAGATTGCGTCAATTTTGGAGATGCAATTCTTGGGAAGAGCCAATTATTCAAAGGCATGGGTGGAGATAATGTTGATGTTGGCACCTCCGTCGATCATAACGCATTTAATGCGTGTCCAATCAACATAGGTAGTGATGAAGAGGGTGGTATCTTGATCTTTTGTGTTGGATGTGGGAATCTCAAAATCGCTAAATGTGATGGAGGTAATAGGGGCTAAATAGTGGACAAGGGCAGCAAGTGGCTGGGGGTCCTCGGGTTGAACCTCCACTGCCTGTAGGGCTCTAATGAGGGCTTGACAATGCTAGGGTGAGGTTTGGATGAGGTTATAAAGGGACATCTTCATAGGCATCTGGTGAAGTTGTTTCAACATAGAATCATGAATTGCCCCTGAAGAGGAAGAAGAAGAGGTTTGAGGCGCGCCAAGGATAGAAATCTTAGGCTTGGGTAGTTGAGGTGGCTGGACGAAAGGGTAGGTCCAAGGAATGGTGGATTTTTCCTTTGCCTTGTCCTTTTGTGACCTTGTGGTTATGTGAATGGCATTGATTTCAAAGATAGGGGGTGAAGGAGATGAAGGGGTAATGGTCTACTGATGAGATGTTGATGGGTCTGAAGAGGTCAAAGGGTTATGAGAAGGAGTCAGGGGTCGGTCGAGAGTGTCCTCAAATAGAAGAGTGTCTTTCTCTAGATAGCAGTGAATGACGGTCTTGAGGGCATAGCAAGTCTCGATATCGTGTCCTGGCATATGATGATATAACCAAATCTTTGTGTCATCGAACCAGGAGGGATTATACCTGAGAGGTTGGAAAGGCCTAATGGGTGGAAGGGTTATGCTGCAAGTCTACAAAATTTGATGCAAGATCAAAGAGTATGAGCCCACTAAAGGGTTCGTGCTCGTCGATGTGTGCAATACTGGTGACTTTTGCTTGGGTAGAGTCAGAGGAGGCTTTCATACCACCTTTTAGATTGATGGTGCAGTGACAGGTGGAGATGGTACTTTCTTTGTGAGAGGTACCACCCTTTTGGGAGAGGGTAGGCTAGCGGTAGGCAAAGGAATCAAAGGAGGCAATTGGTTTTGATTAAAAGTCAGAGTGGGAAGGACTCTGGTCAGGGTTGAAGGATGGGGGCCCAAAATGGAGGGCAATGATGACAGAGGAGGAGGCATTCACCTCTATGGTTTAGCAGTCTTCTGTGACTTGGGTTGAAGACTACTATTGGTCAAGGTCTGGTCTAGGTCTACTTCCACTTGCGGATGAGTGAGGTTGGAGACAGGGTGAACGCTAAGTGACTTGATAGGTTTAGATGGGGTAGATGCGGGTTTTGGTTTTAATGGGGTCGGTTGAGGCTTAGAAATGGGAGTCTAGTTTTTGTTAAAGGTCTTGGGAGATTTTGCCATGGGAGGATTAGCTACATGAGACGAGAGGGTACGGGCATGTTGAAGAGCTGTGAGATGCTCCCACAATCCCTGATGCTCCACTTTCCTAGAAGGGAAAAGTTTGAGTTTCTCCACTAGTCGGGAAAATGGTTGAGAAGATGTGGGATGAGGTTTGGGTTCTTGAGAAGATGTGGATGGTTGTGGGGTTGAAGATGAGACTGGTGTAGTGGTCTCAAACCCAAGGCATGATGGAGTTGTGACAGGTTCATCTATGGTTAGAGATGAAGGAGAGGTAGGTTCTTCCCTGGGTGGAGAATAAATCAAACAATGAGGCTCCTCAAGCAGGTAAAGAGCAGGGATGATTGTGCCCTACACTTATGATCAAGGAGTAGGAAGGGTTAGGTCCTCCATGGGTAGCAGGAAGGAGGATGGTGAAACTGGTGGTGCTAGTAAGGTCGAGGCATCCTCCAGGATGAGAGAGGTTGATGGAGAACTAATCGGAGAAAGAGGTTCGTCCACATGTGATGGACTGATGGATGGACTCACCTCTTGAGGTTGGTTGAAAATGAAGGGTGAGACCGTATTGACTGTTCATATATTGTGTTCATGAATGTTGTCAGTCAAGGTCTGGATATTGTTCTGAGTTGGTGGATGATTGGGGAATGGTTGCTTAAAGATGTCGATGCCCTGATTAGGTGGTGCATTGGGATTGTCGAGGATGAGGTCACCCTTTTCCAGCATGTCTTGGATGATGTTTTTAAGGGTTTTACAGTTGCCAGTGTCATGTCCTTTAACACAGTGGTAGTTACAAAAGTCATTTTCCCTATACCATGCAGGGATGGTGCATGAGGGATCAAATTGTGGAGGTGGTCGGATCTGGGGGAGATTGAGGACCCCTTGTTTGATGAGTTTTTCCAGCACAAACACGTATGATTCTTCGAGTGGAGTATACTGTCACTGTATGTATCTCTATTGAAATTGGTGGGTGGCACTCTGAGATGTGGATGGCTCAGATTGATTAGTTGAAGGTGAAGAGGAGGAAGATCTAATGACCACAGTGTTTGTTGAAGCTTTAGATTTAGGATTGGATGAGGAAGGCTTAGAAGAGGGGTTATTGGTCTTGGAGTTGGGATTCTTGCTCCACAACTTGACTTTATTTTCCTCGACGACACGTAACTCATGTTTACGGGCCATCGTGAAGGCTTCATCAAAAGTGTGGAAGGTCTGAACCCTCAAGGTGGAAGAAAT
Source organism: Torreya grandis (assembly GCA_037957365.1). Lineage (NCBI taxonomy): Eukaryota > Viridiplantae > Streptophyta > Pinopsida > Cupressales > Taxaceae > Torreya > Torreya grandis. The sequence goes on along the minus strand of JARHVA010000712.1, from coordinate 3,806,151 downwards.
ATGTCTGGCGTAGGCTTGGGAGAAAAGTTCAATAAGCTCAGGTTGGGGTAAAGAAAAGGAGAGTTGATTGATAAGGCCCCTCCATCGAGCAATGAAATTAGCAATGGATTCATCCTCATATTGGCGGATAGAATAGAGGTCTATGATTGAGACCTTCTTGGTGATGTTGATAGAGAAATGATCGAGGAAGAGCTGAGCCAGCTGAGTGAACGTGAAGAGGGAATGGTTGGTAAGGGAGCTGTACCAGTCAAGCACAGCACCTGATAGAGACATAGGAAATGTGCATAAAAGCAATGCATCATTGTGGGAGATAAGGTAACATGCATGTCTGAATGCCCGTAAGTGTTGTTGTGGGTCTTCCTTACTTTGAAAATGAGAAAACTTAGGAAGTTCCCACTGGCTAGGATATGGTCAGATCAGGACGAAAGGATGGATGGGCTCATTGCAAATTTGTTCGTATGAGAGAGTATTGTGTGAGTCAAAAATGGAGGTCTCTAGGCTGGACATCTTATCCATCAGCATTTTGATGATATCTACTGATGGATTGGCAGGTGGAGTGCCCCCTAGATTGTAAGGCACTTGAAAGAGGCTAGAAGAGGCATATGACATAGTCAGTTGTACCAATAAGGGCACAACGTATGGATGACTAGTCGTGGGGATAAAAGAGAAGACTAAGGATGGTTAGGTAGAAGGCATGGCTAGACTTGATGTTTCCATGGGGGGTTGGTTAGTGGTAACATGGGCCAATGGATAGGTAGCCACCCTGGTGTTGATAGGGGCCAGGGTAGGCGGAATAGAGACGACCAGATTCTGAAAGGGGATAGAAAGTGGTTGAGTGGGCTGAGGTTGATAGGGGACTAAAACCCCAGTGGAAGTGGGCCCAAAGATGGAGGGAGAGGCCACACTTGGATGGTTGGTCAAATGCTGGTCATTGGTCAAGGCAATATCCTGGGTGTCAAAAGGTTGAACTACGAACGCTATTGATATGGCTGCAGTTTTGAGAAGAGAGGTCGGCATTCTGTAGATTGGATTGCCCAAAGAGTCTCGCATTCAGCTATTCACAAGATAGTGCTGCAAGGCTTTGATGTTGAGGTCTAAGAATCGTGTAAAATCTTGGTCCCCTTCTGAGACAATAGGCATCTGGGTCAGGGATGGTCTAGTAGGAGTTCTTTCAGTCTCTGAGTGGAACTCCATTATAGGACTGGTTATGGACGGGGTAGATGGAAGTGGGTGATGCCTCGCGTGATCGACTAGAGCCTTGGCTTGACTACGAAGTCAGAACCATTCAAGGCAAGAAAGAACATCCTCATAAGCTCAAACAAGCAAATAAGAACAGAAAAGATGAAGAACACAAGCAGATCCTAAAACCCTAAGAGTAAATTATTAGGATTATAGTGGCTTATGCCTTAGAATGTGTGTAGAGGAAGATTGGTTTTTGAGTCGGGTTCTAGAAGGAGTAGTCTATGGATGGTTTTAGGTTAGTTATGGTGCTCAAGAAGTCTATGTTAGGTTTTGTACAAGGCCTGGTGCTAAGGAGCAAGCTCCCCTCACTTCACAAGTCCAGTGATAAGCTGGGCCTGCTTAGCCAAAATATACTTCTCCTAGAGATTAGACTCTGCCAGAGAATAGAGTGGGCTTTCCCCTTGGTGATGAAATCCACATAGGATCACTGGGACAGGTAAGGTATCCGCTGGGGGATGAAATCCCAATCAGGCCTTGTCTCAGTTAAGTTAAGATGTTTGTTTTGTGCAAGTGGTTTGGTCGTGTAACATCAAGTGGACTAGATTAATTCAATATGCATTTATTAATTACTAAGTGTGGTCTAAGAAATGCAAGCAAACAGAAATGAAAGTGCAATGCATTTTAAGCCCAAGTCAAAATGTTTGTTCGTATGAAGACGAATGGAGAAAGAGTCGAAGAATATGAGTTTTAACTAGTTTAGAAGTGCAAGAAAGAAAAGAAAAGTTCTTTTTATTCCTACTTATGATGTCGTTTAGAAGAGACTAAAGAGGCGAAAAGGAAGGAACCTAATGCACCTATATGAACGAAAGAAAGAAAGAACCCAAGGAAGGCCCTAGGGTCCCACCGGGCGTGCCAGAATGTTTCTACGCTAATTTTGCTTTCACATTCAAAAGATAGAAATGAGAAAATAAGAGATGGTCTAGGGTTAGAAGATACCCGGATATAGTCATGTGCACCGAAATCAGACATTGGAAGGTACTCCTCTTTGGCTGTGGAGGAATGACACCTGCAAAGAAAAAGAGACTAAACATGAAAAAATGTTAGATGAAGAGATGGTGGGCTATCAAGCAAACGCTTGATCCTGGAAGTATGAAGACTTCCTTAAGGGATATCAACCCACTAATAAAAAGCAAAATATTTGACTGAAGTAGAAATAATGAAAGACAGAATGAAAGCAAATAAAAGACAAAAAGTAAAATGCATACCTGATATGCAGCAAACTACTCTGCATAGTCATCAGTGTCGGTCTCTGTGCTGGCATCGATCAGGGAAGGAAGCCGACGTCAGTTAAAGTGCCAGCATCGGTAGGGGTAATGACCAGCGTCGGTCGGGGCAACAATTTTGGATAGGGTCTGGTCAGGTCTGGATAGGTTCTTAGGATTTGTAAAAAGGTTAGATGTTTTTGTCTAAGGGTTCGAGAAGCCAGTTTAGGAGTCAAAGGGATTGTTTGGGGGTTTATGTGCAAGGGGTATGGGCAGAGTTATAGACTGTATATTTTGCAGAGGGTGGATAGAGGTGATATGGGTGGAAGTAAGGTTGGGGCTATAGTCTGAATCTAAATTTGGGTAATGATAGCAATTAAAAACAATAACCAGAGATCAAAATAAAAACACAGAACAAACGCTTACCTGTTACGCACTGAAGATAAAAGTCAGAGACATGATTGATGTTGTCATTGTGTCATAGAAGTTCAATGTAGCAAACCTCTAGCAAGATGACTAAAGTAGAATACCTATACCAGAGAGAGAATGCAAGAGATTGATTGCAGATTGGTTGGGTGCAAGAATTGGTTGATCCCTCAAATGAAGAGGTTTGTTGATTGATACAAAGGAAGGTCTGATAACTGATCGAGAAATGGATTGGCAACTAAATGGATAACAGATAATGGATAATGGTTCCTGCGTTTGAGTCGAGAATGCGATGTTAAAGATAATCGACGTTAGCAGGACTGCCGATGTCGGTCGATAAGTGACTGACATCGGTGACATCGGTCGGGTTATGACCATCGTCGGCAGATGCAGAATGGGGACAAAGGCTAACTTTAGCTCTCTGCTCATTTTTATATGATGCCAGGGTCAAGGCTTGTGGGAAAATGGTCAATAGGGGTTAAATAGGCGTGGAAAACTAAAATGGGGGTTAAGGGGAGGACGACAAGGGTTAGACACAATTACGGTGTCTACTCTAGGGATTTAGATATGGTTGTATATGTATTAGTTTTGTTTGTGTATGTTGTCTTTATGATGGTTATGTTTGTGGATGCAATTGGATATATTTCTTTCTAGCACATGTATTTAGCTTTGTTGTATATTCCATAGGAAATATATGTGGTTTGGTTTCTTTTCTAGAGTTATAGAGTACACATGCATGGTTAAAAAGAAATAGGTGAAAATTACATGGAAAAATATAATCAATCAAAGAAATGCACTACACACTAGTTCAAGTTGGAAAATGTGTAATAATGAAAAATGACTAAGTATAGGGATCTAAGAAAATGGAAAACAAGATGGTAAAAGGGGATTTGTTTTTAAGCCAATGTAAAAGATTTTTGCACCAAATTAAACCAAGTAAAATCATACTAAATATCATGTTGGAAGTATGAAAAATAATGTAAAAAAATGGAAGGCATGTAAAGGGGCACAAATGATAATAAAAATAAATCAAAATTAAGTCAATCAATTATACTATATCACGATGGGAAGTATAAAAGAAAAATAGAATTTGGTAAAATTTTCTCTTAAATTTATCATAGTAATTCAAGCTTGGAAGTATCATAAATTCAAGAAATGGTTATAATCTTACATGCACTCAGAAAATAAGAAGATAAAGAGAAATAATAATGAAGTAAGCATAAAACATACTAATTCAAGATGGGAAGCATGTCCATGATGTGTAACATCATAATCAATAAAATCTTATATCATATTTGACACAATTTTGGAAGGTGACTTGATTATTGGAAAATTTTGTGAGGAGGATTAGGTCCTATCCATGATCTTAAACTGTAACCCACAAAAGAAAAACCCAAGGGGTACCAAATCAAAATTGTTAAGTAGAAGGGTAAGGAATGGTAAATCAATGATGTGGGTAATAGGATGAAAAATATGGTAATTTATGAGGGATATTGGGTCCTATCCATGGTCTTATAAACTAACTCATAAATTATATCCCATGGGGAGTGATCATTAAGCAAAACATTTTTTTCCAAAAGGAAATATGAAGGAAAAGGAATGAAAAAGGGGGTGTAAGAAGCAAGACTTAGGTGGATTATGAGAAGACCTTACGAGATAAGAGGAATAATAAGGAGATGAAAAGACACTAAGTGACTAGTGGTCATCTATGTACAAATAGAACTGACTTGCTATAGATATAAAGCTTTCTAGGAAAATAGGTGTTCTACTAAGATCAACGCATGATGGTAGATTGGTACAAGGAAAAGTAAAATGTACCTACCTTCCCACAATGTGTTCCTCACTCCTAAATTACCCTTATAGATTTATTGATCAACTACAAAGACTAGTCACTTACATGAGAAAGTAGGTAGCACTAAAAGTTTTTTTTATTCTCCTCTTTTAATCTACCAGCCTACCACACCCCAAAGGACCTTGGCTATACTATAAGGCCAAATATAGAGTTTAAAATTCAACTAGAAGAAGGAGATGTGCTTTGAATCACATCTTTTAGTGTGATTATACTTTTAAAAATAATTTTTCCTTTTTGATGTCATTACCTTTTATTTAAATGATTTGTCTTTTAACTTTATTTTAAAGAATTTTTAAGATTCCTCCTCTATATCGATTTGGAATGACCAATCATGAGAGAGATAGTGATAGAAATAAATGAGTTGTAGGATAAGGCTAAAGGAAGCTAAGTAACCTAAGACAAAAAATTGACTAGAACATTTAGGCTTGACAATGAACTTAACATGTGATCTCAAGTCTCAATTGTGTATATGCTTATTTTATGGAAAAAGAAAGAAGGGAAAAAGGAGATCCAAAGGAGGACTGGTGAAAATAAATAGTAATGAGAAAGATTTCTTGCAAACTAATCACATGGTAATATGAGATGGTAACCAAAGGGAAGAGGGTATGTGTTACCATGACAACTATATGTGAAAAATAATAATAAGAAAGCAATCAATAATAAAGATACAAATGAAGAGTTTTGAGAAAAAAACTCTAAAGGAAAAGAAAGCAACGATAAGGGAAAAAATATCAATGATAAGGAAAAGGCAATTAGATACAAAATGTAAAATGATAACATAAGATAACTATAGTACAATAAGAAGGATAAATATGATATAATATAAGAAGAATTTTGACATAGTTTCAAATGATATAATAAAATAGAAATAAGATTAGAGCACACTCCCAATCCAAAGATAAATGAGAAACACCATGAATGTGCTTATAAATACTTGTAAATTTGTCCACACACATTATCCAATACATAAGATAAGTCTCCATGAAGCTAAATGCATACTATAGATGATGTCTCATCAATCTTTAGTGAATATTGGGAAAATACTTCTTTTCTAATCTCCTCAACTAAAAAAGTAGGGATACTCAAAAAATTGTGCTAAGAAGGATTTTAGGCAAAGGATAGTTAGGAGAATGCATGGAAATAGGATCTATAGGAGGAAAAGGAATCACTGGTGGAAAAGGATCCATGGGTGAAGGACTCATGGGTGGAGAAGGATCCATAGGTGAAAGAATCATATGTGGAGGCACCAAAGGTGGTGAAGGGACCAAAAGAGGTAATGGAACCACTGGAGGTGGAGCCATGAGAGAATGATGAGGAGCCTTCTTATGAGAATGAACTTTAGGAGGAATGGTATTATGTCTAAGGATGAATATAATGTGATCCTTAAGATGTTATTGAAGAATGCATCAATGATAAATGTGATGCATGCGACATAGGTGCCATATAAAATATACCTCACCATACTTAGGTAAATATTTAGGAATTACCTTCAAGGGAGGTATGGCTTTGTCTGAGTATGGGGAAGAAGGATGCAAGGTATCAAGGTATTGTCACAACTTATGAAAATGGGTAGAAGAGTGATTTTATGTGCCATAGAAGTAATAGATATGCTTGTGTGTGGTCTTAGGAGCACTCACAAAGGAGCTAAAATAGGAGCAAAAGAAGATGAAGAGGAATCATTAGTCCATTTGGTAGGCAAAGGATCCATCTTAGACTGTAGCATCAAACCATCACCAAGGGAGGGTGATGATGAGGAAGGAGTAGAACTAGGCTCAATAGGAAGAGCACTAATATGATACGTATGAAGAGGCTCAACATTAGTAAGATCAAAAATAGGTTCAATTATAGTAGAAAAGGAATGAGTTTAAATATAATTGGCCCTATTAAAGTAGGGGTAGAATTTATACAAGTTCTAAGAAGGATTGCCCTAGGTGTGTCAAAGTGATAAGATTTTGTCACAGGATGATCCAAGAGCATGGTCCTAAGTGGCTCCTCAAAAACTAGAGGTATTGGTGCTATCTCTAACCTACAATAAAGAGGAAAAATGAAAGAATTAGAAACTATAAATTAAGGATAATGATGAAATACATGAAAAGACTCAAGTAAAGAAGAGTGGTAATGAACAATATCGATATCATGGTCCTAGACAAGTCCACCTAAAAGAGGATCATCTAAAATATATCCATCATCATAATCTAGAGTATGAAGATCGATTATATAGGTTACAATGACCTTATCATTAGAGGAAGATTGGTGAATAGAGCACCTAGTCTTAGTTAATACTACGAAAATGTCATCACAAAGAGGTTTGTGATAATGAGGATAAAAGGAAGAAGGAGAATATGAAACGAGATGAGGTGAGAGATCAAAAGTTTTGGTTTTTAAGTAAATATCATTAGAATCATCATCAACAAATTATAAAAGTTTATGAGGAATGTTACCAATGATCTTAGGATGCCAATTGTAACCTCTAGTCAAGTTGACTAGAAAGTTTAGATGTTGTAACTCACAGAATGGAACACTAGGCAAAAGATCAAGAATAGAAATCTTGAATACACCCTGATCTTGTAATTGTTCAAAATTATGAGGTTTAGTGTCTCCTTAAATCTTTTAAATGGCTCCATTATGAGGAAATTTAATGCATTGGTAGGTGGAAGATGTGATCTCACATATGCTGAGTCCACGACCTACCAAAAAAATGTTATATGAAAGGGAAAAATTGAAGATCATTACTATTACATGAATGGTGATAGGTGGGATGATAATGAGAAGCCACACACACATTAAGGGAGTCATTTTTCTTTTATTATATCCTTGATAGGTGATACATGTATACTTGAGATTACATTCAAAATATCTAAGAGTCTTAATGAAATCAAGGGAAGTGACATATGTGATATAACCATCATTGATCAAGGCTCTCTTAACTTGGATATCATTGATATGTATGCTAATAAATAATGGAAGATCATTTACACAAAGTAGAATCTCATTTGGAATCATAGATACGATAGGAAATCATAAAAAAATAGAAGTGTCTATAGTTTCATCAATGTTAAAAGACATCACTTCACATTTCTATAAGATACTATCCTCAAATCTAGATAAAGTGGCCTCTTGTCCTACTATAGGATGGTGAGGGATATTCATCTTGAATAAGAGTTGCATGAATTAATTTATATGACATGGAGATGTCCTCATGAGTTTAAGAAAAGGTATCTAATATGGAATATTAGTAAGTTATGTAATGAGATCTCACTCATCATAACCCATAAGGATATTTTTATATATAGTTGCATAATGATTAATAAGTTATTTGGAAGGTAGATTAAAAGAGAATTGAAATTTATGTTGATAAAAATTTGAAGCTTGAGAAGAAGGTTGTAAATCATTTGGTGATGAGGAAGTATTTGTTTTAGATTGATCTGGAAGTTTAGAAGAAGTGTTAGTATAAATTGCATTATTATTAGTATTAGAAGATGATGGGAGAAAAGTAGAGATATCATGGGATGTGTCATTAAAGGGAGAATCATAAATTAGATCATCAAAATAAATAATATATTCTCTACCCAACTAATTTAAATGAGCTACAAAAGAATCTTGGATAACATGACATGTCTTATAAAATGGAAGCAGAGTGTAGATAGGTTATGAATAAATGAAAGCCACCACTCTTAACATATTGGTCATGCTAACCACATTCTCTTTAGAAATTTGTGCAATAAGACCTATTACATTTTTTGGTGGAATAAGTGGGCTTATCTTGACCTTTTTGGATTGTTTGATGATTAGGCAAGGGGTATTTATAGATAGCTAAATGAGCATTTTCTTGATTTAAGGCTTGATTTTTATCATGTTATTTATAGTCTTTGAAAGCAATCTCATAGGATTGTTGACACTTATGGATAATGGAATCATGATTGAAATTTGGGTCAAGAAGAAAGTCTATAGCTAAATTATGGAGATATCTACAAGTATCATGAGAGTGACCCCAGCTAGCATGAAACCAACAAAACTTATTAGGATCATACCATGATTTCATAGGTCATGTATCATCAATCTCTCATGGAAGAGACCTAGGTAGACATTTGAGAAATTTCATAGAGGATAAAGGCTTATGGATATTAATGTTGTTTGTTAAGAAATGAGGATTAGTGTATTTTTGAGAAGGAGATGGTTCTAAAGAAGTGGTAGGAATGAGAGCTTGAACATTATGAATGGTGTTAAATGAAATGGTAATACCATCATTGGTAATATTTTATTTTTTTTCTTTACTAATAGTCAAGGGCCTTCTTAAGGTTGGGGTGTCTCAAATTGACACATGTGGAAATTTTGTCTTTTGGCTTGATTAATATCTTCCTCTAAGATATGTGGAGAAAGTATATGGACTTGAAATTATAATCTAGGAAATAAAGGATTTGTAAATATATGAAAGAGATTTTAATCCACCATGATATGTTCACATTTATTTGACAAATTCTTCCATCTCTTGACAAAGGCTTAGGAAGTTTCATTTTTGTTTTGTTTGTAATTGATGAAATGGGCAAAAGTGTTCTCTAAAAGATCACTAGTTTGAAATTATTTTACTAAAGCATTTACTAAATCTTCCAAACTAGTGATGGAATGTGTTCTAAGTTGATTATACCAATCCAAGGCATCACCTATGGGGGTTTTGTTTAGGATTTTGGTAATGACAAAGGTCTTTATCTTGACCCAATCCTTGTAAATATTTCCAAATGTCTTGAGGTGAAGAGTAGGATCAGTTGATCCATTGTAATAAATTATAGGTGTTATACATCCAATGTCAATGTTAGAAATTTGGGTGTTAAGGGGTTCATTTTTTAAATGCTTGATGGATTTATTGACTAATGGATGTCAAGGAATTAGATTACCTTGATAATATCAAAGAGGAGGAGGAGGAGGAGGAAAAGTTTGGTTATGCATACCCCAAGTCACTAGTTGAGGATTCGATTAAAGATTAAGAAGGTGGTTTTGCATTCTCATAGTTTGATTTGTATTATGAGCTTAGAACATGTTCATTTGATTAATAATTTTCAATAATAGTCAATTAGTTTTATTATTCTTATGAGAAGTAGTATTGTTGTAAGTGTCTTGGGTACCACTACTAGTATTGATATGAGCTTAAGAAGAGCTGTGAGAATTTAAAGCACTAGTTGCAAAATTTGTTTATGAAGGTAAAGATGGAATAGTAAATGGTTGAGAATATGAATCACTAGAAGTATGAGTGCCTTGGGTATAAAACAAAGTACCAATAGATGGATTAATAATAGTTAATTTTACGAGAGGCCTAGTAGATGTAGAACCTATCATCTTAATTGAGATACTAGGCATGAAGGTGGAAGAAGTTAAATAAGGAGATGTCATAGAATAAGAAGGATTTAGGATTGAAGGAATAAATTGAGAATTAAATAAATTGGTACCCCCAAATCTATTTGATAAAGTGGGAGTAGGAGAATGAGGCTCTTCAACTTGATGGTTAATAATGAGGTTATAGATGGTGGAAGGATCCTTCCATCTATGTTAAGGGAATTATTTAATAAAGAAGAACATTTCATGAGTATACTCTAACTCAAGATGATCCTCTAATAGAAGAGGAGGTTTTTCCTACAAAGGGGTATGAAGAGGGGTCCCATAGTTCATCCTATGGGTTGTAATATGAACATTACTATCATTTACAAAAAGATCCCTACTTTGTCTATGGGAGACCCTATTAGGATTTGTGAATTCCATCATGTATATTGACTATACTTCAATGTTATCACCAAACAAAAATTCCATGATGAAAGGAAAAGAGACAATATGAGAAAGCAAAGAATTAGAAAGTGACTAAAATATTACTAGGTTGACGTGATCAACTTAGTGTAAAAGTAAGGACTATAAAATTGTACAGGGTCCATAAGGTCAACCCAATTTAGTGAATAGTGACTGACAGAAAGAGGCAAAGATGCTATAAATAGTACATGGTCAACCAAGTTGACCTATTATAGTGTACATGGTTGAAAAAGGTACATGTTTGATAGGGTCGACCAAGTATAGTACATAGGGAAGAAAAACAAAGTTGATAACAAGCTATGAATTGAAGCAAGATAATTGTAAGTAATATAAGAAAGAAATAAGTACTAAAATGGAATCATATGTTCAATTTAATTGATGTTGGCCAATCCAATTGAAGCACACAAATCAAAATCTTGCACTAATGTTGGCTAAATCAAGCTTTTACACACACAATTGATCAAAGAGCAAGCAAACAACTTAAAAGTAAAGCTAGCTACTTTTTCAACCTAGAATGTTGATTAGAATATATAAAATTATTTTAAATGTGAAAGGGATATTGGCTACAAGCAAGGTACTAGATAGAAATCTAAGGATGGTTTTAGGTAATTTTAGGATGAAAGGGACTATGATGTCAATGATACACACTTGGTATTGAGGCTTAACCCCTCACTTCACACATCACAAAAATAAGGGTAATGGGTGCTTAGCCAAAATATACCATTAACCATGTTTTATACTTGACTAAAGCATAAAGTCAACTTCCCCCTTTGTGATGAAATCTAAGAAGGTAAACCTGGGTAGTCAAATGTTTAAATGCTAATTGATGTTTATGTGGTTTGGTCATGTGTGTAAAATAATAGAAATAGTGAAACTAAGTGATTGATTGAAGATATTGTAATTAGACTATGTGAAATATTCAAAGTATGCAAGTAACCTAAAAGAAAGATGTGATTAATATATATGTGTAGACACTCAAAAACTACACATGTTTAGATGTCAAAACACCTAAAACCCCTACCTAACCCTAAATCCTATTGACCACCTAGGTGACTTATCCCACTTATTAATTTGTTAACCTAACTTTATAATTCACCTCTCTTTTAACTTGTTTTCATCTAGACTTTCAACTACCAATGATCAACCTAACCATCAATTATTATCCTGACCATCAATGGTTAGGTTTTCCAAGCCTACTTTAAAAAACATTACTAATTGTATGAGATAAGTATGGCTACATTTATTAACTTTCCTTATTTGATGTTAACAAGATTTAAAGAATCTTAAATGGAAACTTTATCCTCCTTCACAATTAGAAACTTTCTCCTACACATTTAGTAACTTCATCCTATAAAAGGAGAGAAGTAGTAGGAGAAATAGATCTAAAACTTTATCAATTTGTGTCCAATCTATCTTTCATATAGGTATCCAATGTCCTTTAAGAAAACAATAAGCATCAATAGAGACCCAAACCTCTGTCAGAATCACTTCAAAGGCCAAAGTAATGTCACTCTATCCAAATTGCTTTAGCTTTCCACCATCAAGTTATAGGTATCTTGTACTTATTTTCTTTGATCTATTTCATTTCTAACCTCCCTACCTTATCTATACCTATTTTTATCTTATTTTCCATCCTTCAGATCCATAACATCCCTCTACTTGACCAATTACCTAATCCACCATTACTTTTCTAAACATTTCTAAAATTTCATAAGCAACTACCAATGGTTATCCCAACCATCGATGGTCACCTCAACCATTGATGGTCACATAACCATCGATGATTATCCAACCACCAATGGTTCACCCAACTATCAATGGCCATTTTTGTAGAAAATAATAAGTTACTTTCACCCCCTTGACCCCAACCAAACCCTATTTTATATGTTCCTACCTATTCACAAAGACTTTTATAATTTTTTGAACCTGACCCCAACTATCCTAGGATGAGTATTAATGTAATTTTGCTATATTTAGTCATTTTGTTTTATAATAAATTTAATTTAATTTAGTCTTACATGAATTTAATTTCTATTTATTGAATGTAAGTATTCTTTTTTTTCATTTATATCAACTTGATTATTATAAAAATTAGATTGATAGCCTCCTAGGAAGTCCACTCAAACATTCATCGAACAACCCCTTTTTTAGTGTCTTTATTATCTATAAGTTATTCTTTCTAAGCTAAAGAGGATTTCCCATCATCATCTAGGTCACGTATGCACCTTATCAGATATCCCTTTACACACCCTATTACTAGCTTCATTACTTGCTTCCAAGTTAAGAAATGAGTGGAAAAATAATATAAAACATTTTGGCATGCCCGACGGGACCTAGAATCCATTTTTATTCCTTTATTATAAGCTCATTGAATGAAAAATGAAATTTATTTTGGGCTTAAAATAAACCTTTTACATACATTGATTGTTTGCTTAATTTAGTTCATCTAGTAACTTGAAAACAAATTAATTAATCATAGCTTTCACTCTTGTTATCACACACCTTTACCAAACCACATAAATAATAAACACATCAAAACATACTTGAGACAAGGCCTGACTAAGATTTCATCACCTAGTGATAAACCTTACCCTTTCATGTCAATCCTACTTGGAGGTCATTACCAAGGGGAGAACCAACTTAGCTCGCTGGTTGAGTATAAACTTTGAAATTTAGTATATTTTGGCTAAGCACCTGACACCTTTATTGATATGGTGTGTGATGTGAGGGGGTAGGCCCCAATACCAAGCCATGTACTGAAGATCAATACATATTTGTCTCTTGAGTACCTAAACATAACTTGAAACTAACCTTAGATTTTTACTTTAGCACCTGATCTACAAACCAAATTTCCTCTTTGCACTCTCTAAAGCATAATCCAAAAGTGATTTAGAAATAATCCTAGGATGTTAAATACACTTTAGTGTCTTTTTTATTTCCTTGAGTTCTTTTCTTTTGCTTGATCTTTATTTGAGGTGTGAGTTTCATCATTTTATCTCTTATTTTATCTCATGGTATTTATTAGACAATAGCTAAGGAGTCAAACCAACAAAAAACTACCCTCTTCTTCTATCTCCATGGAGTATACTTTTGATGCTAAGGGTTCCCCTCATTTTTTTCCCCCTCCCACTAAGCCTCTAATTATTGCTAAGGGTGATCTAGATTTCACCACCTTCCTTGATAAAAACCATGTGGCTCTTTAGCATTACCTAAACACTTTATCTAATAGTACCCCTTTTTCTTCAATTCCTCTTATAGATTATCCCTATGCTATTCCTCCCCATATTTTGCTGGGTTTCACCTCAACCCAACCCATGCTCACCCAAGCCTCTTCTTCTTCCAATATCCCACCTACTACCACTCCTAAAACTCCATCCAACATCCCAACTAGTAACCAAACCCCTACTACCCCAACTAATACCTACAACATTGGATCAACCTTACCTTTTATCACTTATATTCCTTCTACTATGGGGGTATATTATACCCCTTTTTCTACCATTCCCCTTAGTTCAAATAACCCACCAATTTTTACCCCACTTTAGAGTTTGGTACTTTCCATACCTCAAATACTTCTACCTATTAGCACTAGAGTTACCACCCACCAACAACCAACTACTACTTTCATACCTCTAACCCAATCTACATTTGTACCACCATCTACCAACCCAAACATACCTATAAACAAACCCATATCAACCCCCCAACAAATACCCATGACATCTTACCCATATATTTCTAACCCATAAGGATACATAACACAATCCACCCAACCATTTATGCCAATCAACCCTTATGTGTCACCATCCCAACTTCCCATAACCACTAACTAATATTTGGATTCTTCATCACCCTCTATCACTTATCCATACATTATTTCCACCCAACCTCAACAAATTTTACCACCTAATTATGTATCTTCCCAACTCCAAATAGAATTGATCAAGATGTTAATAGACAAAATTACCAACTTGGAGTCATCTACCTCCAGGTCTCATAACCTCTTATCCTATGATCAAATCTATAATGAACACATCCATCCATTCTTATCCTTATCAATGGGAATTACCAAAGTTTTCCAAATTTCAAGATAACGAGGATCCCCAACAACATTTGATATCATTTCATCATTCTTGTTATTTGATCACATATGATGATGCTCTCCAACTTCATACCTTCCCCATGTATTTATTAAGACCATCCTTTGATTGGTATAGTGCTCTCACCAAAAACTCCATCTTTTCATTCTCTAAATTGGACCAAATACTTGTAGAGCACTTCTCAGTAAATATATTTGAAAAGGTTTCTATTACTGACCTCTATTCTATTAGGTAATTTGATGATGAATCAATTATTGATTTTGAATCTTGATGGAGAGGTCTCATCAACCAAATTTCTATAACCTTACCCCAACTTGAGTTGATTAAACTCTTCTCTCAAGGTTGTGCCAAACAAATTTCCCCCACTCTTAAAGTTCAAACTTTCATAATTTTTTATGAGGCATTCACCATGGCACATAAACATGAAAATTGAGCCATTGACAAATGAAAATTGAAACTATAGAACAAGAATTCTAGCTTTAAATCTGATGAACCTCCTTCCACCAAAACCACTAACCAATTCAAACATCAAAATACCAAGACAAAAGCATCCA
This sequence comes from Torreya grandis, assembly GCA_037957365.1. NCBI lineage: Eukaryota > Viridiplantae > Streptophyta > Pinopsida > Cupressales > Taxaceae > Torreya > Torreya grandis. The sequence continues at coordinate 3,790,982 of JARHVA010000712.1, read as the reverse complement.
AAAACTTAGTTGTCCTCAAAATTGCTCCACCACCAACTATCAACCAATCCCATCAAACCAATTCTCCCAACCCTTCCTACCAACAAAACTAAAACCAAAATTTAGCTCCTCCAAAACAATATAATCCCATGGGGGAGTCTTATGATTTAGTTTTGGACAATTTTCTCAAATCTAGCCTCATCCAAATTCCACTTATAAAATCACCCCAATAATTTTATGCTTTTCTCCTTGTGCCTGGTTATTATAATGAGAATGACCATTGTACATTTCATCAATTATTGGACATGACATAAACAAATGAAATACCTTCAAAACTCTGGTCTAAAGCTTAATTCATAGTGGAGAACTTGTATTTGATAATCCCAATGCACCTTCTAATTAGTCCCTTGACATATTTTATAAACCTTTTCATAATCATGCTCGTTTCACCCATCACCCTGACAACAAACTAGAGTCATCTCACTCTCATGAGGCACATAAAATCAACATTATTATTAATGATCCCATTATTGAGGAAACCACTGTCACAACTACCTTTATCACCTTTTCACTCATAAAAGTAGTGGACTTACCTTCCATTACTTTGGATACCCAAATGATAGAATTAACCACCCCTCTCTCTTCCCCTAATGAGACCTTAGATTTATCCACCTCTTTATTGATAGAAACACCAAAGGAGGTGACCCTTGCTTTAGCCATTTATTTTTCCTCCACTCCACCCATTGAAGTACTAAACCTACCCTCCATTTCTTTAGACAACCAAAGAAAGGAAGTAACCTTTTTCATTCCTTCTCTTGAGGATGCTACACCTACCTCCACCATCATAGAACAATTTATTCACTCTTTGGAAACCATCCCACAAGATAAAGTTACCTTATCCATCTAACCACTAATTTTGGAACCTTCCATCAATAAAAAAAATAGAGGAACCATTACCTCTTCTCCACCTAGGTGCTTAATCTTTGAGACTAATGACTAAGGAACCAAACCCATAAACAATCCCTTTTCTAGACTAGTTCAAATTCTAGAGTTCATGTCTCAACCCAACTTTGATAGGGCCACATTTTGGCATCATCTAGGGATCTCTTACCAAAACAAATCTAAATCCTCAACCTCACTTGAATCCACCCTTAAACCCATTATTACCTCTCTACCAAATACATCTTATTCTAAAACCATAAGTGAAACATCCCAACCACCTCCATCACCTTATGCCTCTCTTCCCAAACCTATCAAGAATCTACGGATTCTTCCCACACCTACTTGTACTCACCCCTTATTAAGGTTAGACTTAATTCCATCTAGTCCATTGAATAATCCCCCAACTATATCAAATAAGAAAGTAGAGATACCCAAACCTTTACCTCAAACTAGACCCATACCACCTCCTTCCCACTTATCCTCTATCTTAGGACCCCATCATTCTACCATCTCAATTACCTATTTTTCCTCTAGTAAACCATCTCCCTTTTCTATACCTACACCTACCCTTACCAAATCATGTATTTCTCCTTCATTCTTTAATAGCCTATCCACCTCTACTTTCCCACCTATATCCAACCCTCATCATCCAAATATTCCACTCTCAAATCCTTTATCCAAAAATCAACCATAACTAAGCAATCCCAACCACCAATTAAAACCATTCCACCACCTATAACTTCTAAGGCAAAAACTACATCTAAGAACACTCACATCCCTTAAACTATAAGGCCATCACTTCTAACACCTTTAAATTAATCTTATTCAAACATAATACAAAGGTTGTTACAAACTTATTCCTTTAGATTACCACCTATAAAACCATTCTACCCTTTCAATACCAAACCTTATTGGTTCAATGATAACTTGATCTGTGCATACCATAAGGCACTGGAACATGACATGAAGAACTACAAAGCTCTCTAAGCACTTATCCATAGCATATATGATGAAGATGATCTGTTATTAAATGAACTTCTTTTACATCCGTTACCAATACAACCATCAACTACACCTATCCAACATTTACCTACTCCCCTGCTCTCACCCAAGAGTGAGGACGAGGAACCAAATTAACCATCAAACTTGATAACTCCCCACATCCACACTATTCATATGGTTACCCAATCATAGGCCAAACAAAAGGATAATGGAAAAACCAAAGTCTACATTCTTGGGACATACCCTTTAACACCTCAGCCTTCTAACCAAACCTAAACACCTACACCTTTACCTATGCCACCACCAAAACCCAAAGTATCCATTTTGGGAGCCTCTTCTTTCAACCCTTCTAAATCCATCCAATGTATCATGTTGAAACAGCTTCACCAGACACTGGTGAAGATGAGCCTTTATAAACTAATCAACACCTTGCCTTACCCTCATCAGACACTGATAGAGGTTCTAAAATTTATAAAGGTTCAATCAGATGACTTTTAACCTCTTACAACTTTTGTTAGACCCCTCTAACTTTATACCTTTGTTACCTTTTAGGATTTTGAAATAGTTCCTATTCATCTTAAGAATTTTGATCCTCCCCTCTTTATCATTATGTACATCAATCAAACCCACATCAAAAGGGTGATGATTGATGGAGGATATAGCATCAATATTATTTCATCCCATTTTTATTACCAGCCTCAGTTGCCTAAAAACATCATGTAAAAAAGTACATCAATCTTTAACTTCTTCAAGGATACCATAGACACTACCTTAGGGACAATTATCCTCCATATCCACTTGGGACCTCACACCATTCCTAAACTATTTTACATTATAGAGGGTGATTTCTAATACAATGTGTTACAAAGATTCCCTTTGATCCATGTCATGATTTATTTCCATTCTACTTTACATTGATGTGTCAAATTTAAACACAAAATTCAAGTTATTACCATTAAATCTGACCCTAGTCCTTTCAACTTTTACAATATGACATATCAGCCTAATGACTTTCTTCTTCCTTCTTCATCCACCTCACCATCAACTACTAACAACATTACCTCAATGTCAACCAAAACTAATAACACTCCTACCCACAATAGTGATGAAGCTTTAACTATCTCATCTATCCCTTCATCCCAAATTTTCATACAAGACCCCTTGGAATCCATATTTCAACATCTCTCCCTTAGGGAATATCACCTTTTATCCTTGGATGCTTTCCATAATTTGAAAGAGTATGGGAACCTCAAACATCACCCTTCCTATGATCCAATCATTAGAACCATCATCCCTTTTGGGATCCCCAACAGTCAAACAAATTTCATCTATGAGGAACTTGATCAACCACTTCTTGCTCCCATCACTACCTTTTCCATCTAACCATTCACCTCCAACTTCTCTTAGCTTAATAAACCAGACTTTGCTAAAGCTTTCCATTATAGGTGTACTTTGAAAGGGTTTGGTCTTAGCCTTTATGAATAGAGACCTCATGAGTTACCCATAATCAAAACTCAAAATCCTCATGAGTTATTTGGCCTTCGGTTCATACCACCATAAAAACCCACCTCACCAAAGCCCATCACCACCATCAACAAAGATATTCCATATTCACCAACCCCATCTCCCTCATGATCTAAATAATTTGATATCATCCCATCTAACATTTTTTATCAATACCATTATTTTGGGCCCCCTGACCTATTAAAAGGGTATCCAAATTAAGACCCTTCCTCTCATTCATCCTAAAATGATAGAGCAAGATTTTCCTACCATCAACACCATCCAAAATTATGATGATAATTTCATTCTCACCTTCCTTAATATGCGGGATTTTTCTATTCATAAATCCCTTCCTCCTAAGAACCAAACCATGTTGAAATAATCTACTATCAATGTAAACCTAGGTACTCAAGATAACCCACAAATCATCAAGATTAGCCAATAATTAACTTCTATGGAGCAACAAGATTACCCTTCTTTCTTTTGTGATCATAGCATATCATTTACTTAGTCCTATCAAGATATTCCTAGAATTTAATCTTTTATTTCCCTCCATAACATTTCCACCCATCTTGAGGTTAAGCTAATGTGGTAAAAGTTTCACAGGATACATCCTCGTATAGCCCTTTTTATCGAAGAACTTTAGCATATCTTATCCATTAACTTAATTTAGCCCATTGACTATCCAAAATGGGTTTTTAACATCATTCCCATTACCAAACCCATAGGGGGAATTCACTTCTACATTAACTTTCATGAACTTAACCTTTCTTGTCCAAAGGATGACTTTCCTCTACTGAACATTAACCAACTTGTTGATCTTACAGCTAGCGATGAAATCTTATCTCTCAGTAATATTTTTAAAGATATAATAAAATCTTTATTTCCCACAAATATTAGTTTAAAACTTATTTTATCACCCCATGGGGGACTTTCTACTATAGGGTCATGCCTTTTGGTCTTAAGAATGCTAGAGCAAACTATCAGTGTGTCATGACCTACATTTTTCATGATCTCATCCATAAAATTGTAGAGGACTATGTGGATGATCTCCTTGAAAAATACAAACATTACAAGGATCACCTAACCATTCTCATGATCATCTTCAACTGACTAATACATTATCATGTCAAGCTTAACCCTAACAAATGCATGTTTGGGGTCTTATATAGAAAACTTGTAGGTTTTATCATCTCTCTTTGAGGAATTGAAATCAAACCCACCAAATTTAGAGTAATCTAAGAGATGCCTCCTCATACTAACCTTAACCAACTCTATATCCTATATGGAAACTCTAATCCATTCATCACTTCATCTCATAATTATCAGATAGATGTCAACCCTTCCACCATCTCCTCAAGAAAGACACCTATTTTAAGTGGACCAAGGATTTTCAACAAGCCTTTGATTCAATAAAGGAGTACCTTCTCTCACCACTTATTCACATGCCTCCTAGGGCATACCAACCCTTATACCTTTATATATCCACCATAGACCATTCCTTAGGGGTAATACTTGCTCATCATGATGAATAAAATAAAGAACAAGTTGTCTAATACATTAGTTACACACTTATAGAATATGAGGCTCGATATTCTCATCCCAAGAAAATTTTCCTCACCTTAGTCTTTGTGGCCTCCAAACTTTGTCACTACCTTCTTAATCATAAAACCTATATCATCACTAACAATGACCTACTCAGTTACATGCACTTTAAACCATACCAAAACTAACATATGGCTAAGTGGCTCATGCTCTTAGCTAAGTTTGATCTTGAGTTTCTTCAAAAAAGGTCCATTAAAGGGCAAGTCATCACTGATTATTTATCTAAAGCTCCTCTACTAAACAACCAACCGCTTCCTCTTACTTTCCTAGATGAGTTCATCATTACTCTTTCTTGAGAACACACCTACCAAACGACCATGTTTTTTGATGGCATCAAATTCCATCATAGTGGAGGTGTCAAAGTTATCCTCATTCCCCTTAATAGTTAACCTCTTCCCCTTTCCTTTAAAATTGACTTCGAATGTACTAATAATGTGGTTGAATATGAAACTTTGGTCATAGGTCTCCAAACCGCTCTAGCTTTGAGAGTCAAAATAATCAATATCTTTCATGATTCCCAACTTGTAATTAACCAAGTCAATGAATCTTACCAATGTAAAAATTATGCCCTATTGAATTAAAAACAACTCATATATGTACTCTTAGCATCATTTGATCATTATCTTATCCATTTATTTCCTCAATCTACCAATAAATTCACATACATGATGGCTTCCCTTTCTTCCTAAATCCCATCTCAACCTACCAAATCTAAACTATTTTTCACCATCCATCACTTTAATACACCCTCACATATCAATTCTGACCTTCCCACCATTTTTAGTATGGAATCATCTCCTTCTGACATTTGGTATGACCAAACTTTTAACTACCTTAACTACGGCATTGTTTCTCCCAACCTATCAAGGAATGACCAAAGAGCCTTTATTCAAAGTACCTATTATTACACCACACTAGGGGGAATCCTTTAAAAATTTGGTTTTAATATCCTTCTTTTCCATTATCTATATATTCATGAAGCCTCCCATGGTATCAAGGAAACACATGACATAATACGTGGGGAACACTTTAATGGCCTAGTTGTCACTAAGCATATCCTTTACCTTGATTACTACTGGCCCACCCTTAATTAGGATTATTGGAATTATGTAAATAAGTGTGTCAAATATTAATAACATGCTAACTTACATCATCTACTAGCCCATGGCCTTCAAGTATCCAAAGACTATTGACCCTTCTCATAATGGGGTCTTGATCTCATTGGGAAAATTAGTCCTCATTCTTCACAACAACACCAATCCATTATTACCACCACTAAATACTTCATCAAATGGGTGGAGGCCATTCCTCTTATCTCAACCAAAGCTGAAAACATTATCAATTTCATCAATCACCATATCATATACCATTTTAGTGTTCCTCATAAGATCATCATTGATAATGGTAAATATTTCAGAAAAAAGAAATTCTAGGGTCTTTGTGACACTCTTGTCATCAAGTTAAGCTTTTATCTCCCTATTTTCCATAAGAAAATAGATAGGTAGGAGCTTCTAACATAACCCTCACCAAAATGTTAACCAAAGTAGTAAGTTCTTTAAGTCAAGATTAGTATTTGTACATTCCCTTTGCTTTATAGGCCTATCATACTAGCATCAAACCTCTATAGGTGTTATCCCTTTCTATCTCATCTTTAGGTAGAGGTAGCTTTTCCACTCAAATTCTAGATCCCTTCTCTTCACATATATTTACATGAGATCATTTTTGAGAGTGATTATCATTAATAACTCCTTACATGTCTTGAACTACTTGACAAAAATAGGCTTATAGTACTTAATCATCTTTGTGTCTAGTAAGAACAAATCAAGTGTGCATACAACAAAAACTTGAAAGAGAATGAATTAAATATCATAGACCTCATCCTTAAGGAAAACCAACATGTAATAATATGGAAAAAAGCAAAAGAGGTAAGTTTTCTTTCAATTAGCTTGGACCCTACATTATAACCCATAAATATGGATCAGGAGCTTATCATTTTTCTTATCTTGAAGGTAAATCGAAACCTAAGCCTCTTAACACTTCACATCTACATCCTTTCTATTTTTAAAATGAGTATCATACTCACCTTTATGTCTAACTTCAGCTCATCCCTTGGTTTATAATATTTTCACTTCCCTTCACCTACCTATCCCTATTCTTCTTAGGGAAACTTGATTACAACATAGGACCATGTGATTATCCATCATAGTTATAGCTTAATCCTAAGAATTGAAATCACATATCTACCCATGACATGGTTCTCATGGATACTTTTCATCTCTAATCAGATGGAATCCCATGATCAGTTGTATTTCAAACCACCTTCCTTCACCTATCATTAACATATTATGCTAAAATTCTTGTGTCCATAAAGGTAGAAATCTAACCCTAAATAGACTTGTCCATTTATATAACTAGCATTTAAAATCAAATTGGTGTCCCAAACTATCAATTGGGTCCATATCTCTAGAATTATAAACTACTCCCTTGAAGGACAACTACCCAAGAACTACATTTCTTAAAGATAACTTGCTCCCTTGAAAGATAGCTATAAAAATCCAACTTTAGACGACTCCCATGAAGGATGGATAACTTAAGTTTTTCAAAAATAAACATTTGAAGCTTCCCACATCGATCAGCTTCACCAACCTATCAACACAATAAAATCAACAAGTAACCTTATATCAAAATTAAAGAAAGCAAGCAAGCTGTAATTAGTTTTTACATATGACATTTATAGACTTACTGCATTGATTAGTCTACAAATTATATTAATTCATGGACTTTTCTATTATAGTTTTTTAATCAACTATATAAGGGGCAAGATATCCCACATCAGGTTACCATATTACCCATTTCCCATTCAACCATCCATCTATCACCTATTTTCTCTTCTTAAACTCTCTAAAATAAATGGACTATGAGCTTACTTGACACAAATTGATCATGATACCTTTTTTTTCATTCAAAGTATGCTCATGTGAAGCATTCAAAAGGTGTATTTTCATTAACTCACATCCACCTTCAGTTTTGTTAGGCCTTTGTCAATGAACACTTCCTACCTTTTTCTTACCCTATCATTATTAGTTCATTCAGACATGTGTCTCATAATTATTATCCCTTTCCCACATTTAGTTTTCTATCTACACTTACTTTATATGACCTCATTATATCTCCATTAATCCATATCATATCCAAACATTTAAACCATTAATCTACCACACTAATCTATATATATCATATCTATGCACCCAAACATCACTCACATCATCACTTATATCCTAAACCTTTTCATCCAAAACCATAATCCAAACCATCATATCCATGATCATGACCATGAACAAACACATCATCCATAATATAATCACCAAACACTATCAATATAAAATCACAAGCACATTTTAAATCCCTCATCTTATCATCACATAAAATAGGTCTTGCCATACTATCCATATCTATCAAAACACAAAATAAACCATACTATCCATTAACATGTCATCATGTGCCTAAACTACACATCCACATGTCACCTTATAGAGCATGGGGCATGAGAATCCTCCCATTTCCTCTTATCAAAACATACATGATACACATTCCTACACTTTCAAACTAATGAACCATAAATAAACCACATTCATTACCATATTCCCAGATCATATCAACAAATAACATAAAACATGACGTATACCATTTACTATAAACATTATCCATGAGTCACATCATATATACCAAATAAAAACCATGAAAAATCTATAAAATGTGCCATCATTTTATTTAACCTGATCATATATACATCATTCATGCATCATCATCAATCACATATCCATAATAAAATAATAAATAAAATCTTTATATGACAATAATCAAAAGCATCCATGATCATATATATACATCTCAAATTATCAGCTTGCAAGCCAATATCAAGATCATGAACATATGCATCATATATTCTCCTTTATCAAGCCCCTAGGACACCACTACCACTAGTCCCACTTGCACCTAAACCTACACTACCATCTAGTGGTAATCCCCCTGATATCTCTTCTTATCCCACTATTGAAGCCCATTATTTTAGACTAGCTATAGATGGACCATGTACTAAACTATCCTTATACTATTCATATTACATCTCTAATGGTAACTAAGCTAGCATTATCACATTATAATATCTCAACTCCTCAATAATAGCTAATTCCCATGTCCTCAAAACAATGTCAGGTGGTCCTACTATTTTTATGATCACTCCTACCCTCTATCGTAGTGAATCTCTCTCTTGTGTCACTAACACAAAAGACATATTTTCCTAATCTTGCTCTGCAATTAGGGTGGCAACCTGACCCTATAAGGTGATGATCTAACCCTCTAAATTGTTTAATTATCCTTGTAACCTAATAATCTAGGCCTATGCCCTATCAGTACCATTATTTCTTGTCCATCCTATGCCACTGCCCCAACAGGATCCACATCTATGGGTTGTTATCACTAATCACCCCATCTAAAATTAGCTATTATATATCTGACCTAAAACCATGATATCTAACTATCTATAATACTTTCATCATTAATGGTGGCTCTTATCAGTAGCTCCTTGTGGTATAACACAACATCTTATGGCTATGGCTATGGGTCTAGGAGTTAAAACTCTATATCATCCCTCTTGTATCATGAAAATCTAGTGGGTTCTCTTGTGTTAGGCCAAACTTTCTATGTACTTGATCAAATGGGATAAGCTCAGTATTGCCATCCTATCTCCCATAAATCTAGTACCATCTTTATAGTAATAGTGTGTGAAATTTATACTCTTCTCACCTAGGCCAACCTATATATGGCCTCCATACTATGTCGCTAACTACCAAACCCTCCAAGGCATCCCTAAACCACTCAATATCTCAACCTCCACCACTTTCACCTATCAATGCATAATCTCCTCTCCATCTAGTAAAACCAATTGGAAATGGATCTTAGTTGAATCCATCCTAAGGTACCTCCACTAGCCTAAAATAATGTATGTGTTTATATGCCTAGTAGTGGAGCATGAACTTGATGCTAATCTTGTATCACTTATGAGCCTAAAAGGCCCAGAGTTCCCTGTAAATCTACACTAATATCACTAGGGCCCATCCAAACATAGCCTACCCCAATAACATCTCCACCAGGATCCCTAATAATCTATAAGGAAAGTGGTCATCGCTCAAATCTAGCAAAACAAATTAGGACATGGCCATCATCATCATCATGGTGAGTAAACATCTATCTATAGGATCCCTCTAGTATAGTGGTGTATAACTAAATCTACTAGAATGAAATTGAGCATGTACCTTATTTGTACCATACATCAAATCCATATGATAGTTGATCTCTTCACTCTCTATATGGTATATTGGATCCCCATGAATGGGTAGTCATGTGATGTATTGAATTTCCTCCAAGACAATCATCATATCTCCCACCAGTAGTAAAAATGTGTTTGTGGATGGGTTCCATATCTCAATGAGGGCCATAATCATACTCACATGTATGGTAGGTGCTAGTAATGAATCATTGTGCCTAGTCTGATTATCTCCATATGTATCCACTCCTCTATAGTCATCACATCTTGAACCTCAACAAATATCTAAAGGATCTTATCCCTCATCTGAATCTGATCACATGCCTACATAAAAATCACATTAGTAATGCATACTTAGTTTTCCATGTCTAACTAAGTACCCCCCTACACCTACCTTTTTGACCTATTACAACCAGACCCATTACATCTACCTTACATCTATCCAAACCTCTCAAAAAAACCTATACCTCTATCTAACACTAACCCTAACATATCATTTTAACCACCTAATCACTTTTATTTGCCAACCTCTACCTATTGACCCCTCATCTTTTTTAAATATTTCTTCATAAACCTACATCCACTATCTATATATCTTCAAGTGTTTACCCACTTTAACACCTTTGACAACCTTTTAACCACTCTTTCAAATAAGCATTCATCATACTATCAAAACATTCAACACATAATTTAACCCAATTACCACTTTTACAAAATCTAACAAAATTTTCAAAACTTTAAAAAAAATTTAAACCAATTAACGCTTTTATGACCTATCACAAAAATTTCAAAAACTTACAATAAAATGAACACTTTAAAATAAGTTAACAACTTTCAACAACCATAAACACTTTCTAACATTCATACACACTTCTTACACTTACAACAATTTCACCTACCAATAATTTCAAACCTTTCAACATTTCCTATTTTTCCATACATTTCAAACATTATTAACACTTCACATATTTTACAACAACATAACACATCTACACAAGTACTACCATTAAAAAAGATTTCAACAATTTCACAAACTCATTTCATAATATTTCAATATGAATTCAAATATTTTACCCTATTATTATTTTTAACAAAGCTTTCAAACACTTTCAAACCATAATAACTCTTAAACACTTCAACAAAAACAATTTAAAACATCTTAAAAAAACTTTAAATTTCAAACCTTTCAAACTTTAAAATTCAAACACCCCACTTTTTTATCATAACTTTCCCCATATCCTTAAATTATTGATGGTTCCTCAAACCATCAATGGTCCCTTGAGGACATTTTACCCACAACACTTGACCACCGATGGTTGATTTTAACCACTGATGGTCAATGTGTGTAACCATCAATGGCACAACTCAAACCCTAAACATCACAAAACCTATAAAAAAACACTTAAAATCCATAATTCCTCTACCTAAACCTATTTCTAGCTCAATATCTCGCTAAAACACCCCTCCCATATCACTTTCATCCACTCATTTGCCTACAATTAGTAAAACCCTAAAAACCAAAACTAGGGTATCATATTCCCCACAACTAGTTTTGAACCCTAACCAATTATTCACATCCATTCATATCCAACTTTAAAATCAAACAAATTACATTATCCTATCAAATTTAAGGCATAACTTACCTCATTTTATGATCACTAACATGGTCAAAGCCCTCATACCACCACCTAGCCATGTCCTCGTCCACCCTCTATCAAATCAACTTTTAGTCAACCTCACACAATTGATTACCCAATCAATTACTTCCAACTCAGTAATCTCAAAGCACAAATGACAAAATGCAAAAAATACCTAGAGTGAAAATGCCAAAATTCAAATGGTAAAAATGAAGTTCTTTTTTAATTTTCATCTTCTAGCTTTTAGGTTTTTGTCCTGACCATCGCTGGTTGACTATGGGGAAATCCCTGACCAAACGATCTAGGTCCCCCATCTTTTTTCAAAATTTTAGAGCACCCCACCTCAATGTTGAAAATTTGGGGAGATCAACCTCATCTCCACACACTGTAAACTTGACCTATTAGGAATTACCCTTCTCTAATCAACCGTTTAGACCGTATCCACTTTGACATTGGTTGTTTTTTACCTAAACTTTCACATGATTTATGCTGACCTTGCCTTGATCATTTTGACTGCACTAACCAACCTTGCCATGTTTAAATTTTTCAATTCACACGATGTCATGTGTGACTAGACCATTTTTTTATTTTATGGGAGCACTTCCTACCCCATATAATTGTGAACAATGCCAACCCTATCTAGATGACTTGATAGGACTAACTTTATTAGATTTGACCAATATTGTGGCTTGATTACCCTATCATATGTTTCCATAGAACTTGACCTTATGCATGATCTTGACTATCACACTTAGTTTCACTTTGTACGTAGGTTTACATTTCAAATACCCAAGCCCTCATGTTTCACCTACCTCATGACTCACCATTTATCATTTATCAAACCTCAACCCAATTTTAGTTTTGCCTCAACAACACCTAGTTTGAAGAGGAACACCTCATCCCATACTCAAGGTAATCAGACCATGACCAATAATCCATCTATTTTGTTTTATATCTTATCAATTCAAAGTAGCATAATAAAAAGGGGCAAAATGTAGACCTAAAAAACTACATGGTTCTAGATGTTAAAATGCCTAAAACCACTACCTAACCTTGAAGCTTGTTTAAACCTAGTTGACTTAGACCACTTATTAATTTACTAAATTAACTTTCTAATTTACCTCTCTTTTAAGTTTTTTTCATCTAGACCTTCAACTACTGATAGTTAGCCTAACCATCAATAGTTATCCTGATCATCAATGGTTAGCCTGACCATCAATAATTAGGTCCTTCTAGCTTGGTATAAAAAAACATTACTAGTTATATGAGATAAGTATTGCTACATTTATAAACTTTCCTTATGTGATGATAATGAGATTTAAATCATCGTAAATGGAAACTTTTTTCTCATTCACAATTAGAAACTTCCTCCTACACATTTAGTAACTTTATCCTATAAAAAGAGAGAAGTAGGAGCAGAAATGAATCCAAAAATCCATCAATTTGAATCTAAGCTATTGGATACAAGTATTTAGTGTCCTTTCAACAAAAAATTATCATCAATAGAGACATAAAACTCTATCAAAATAACTTTTGAAGTCCAAAGCACTATTACTCTAGCCAAATTTAATCAACCTTCCACCATCAAGTTATAGGTATCTTGTGTTTGTTTTCTTTGATCTATTTAATTTATAACCTCCCTACCCTATCCATACCTATCTTTATCTTATTTTCCATAATTAAAATTTATAGAATCACTATAATTGACCAATTACCCAGTCTATAATTACTTTTCTAAAGATTTCTATAATTTCATAGGCAGCTTTTGGTGGTTATCCCAACCACCGATGATCACTTCAACTATTAATGGTCACATAACCACCAATGATTATCCCAGCTACCAATGGTTCACCCAACTATCAATCATCATTGTGGTAGAAAATAATAACTTATTTTCACCCCCTTGACCCCAACCAAACCATTTTTTATATGTTCTTACCTATTCATAGAGACTTTTTTGATTTTTTGAACCTGACCCCAACTATCCTAGGATGAGTATTAACCTAATTTTGCTATATTTAGTCATTTTGTTTAACAATCAATTTACTTTCATTTCATCTTACATGTATTTACTTTCTAGTTATTGAATGTAAGTATTCTTTATTTTCATTTATATCAACTTAACTATTATAAACATTGGATTGACAGCATCCTAACAAGCATACTCTTCTTGGATCTAGCTCACACTAGGTAGTCCACTCAACCATTCATCTAACAACCCATTTTCTAGTGTCTTTCTTATCTATAGGTTATTACTTCCAAGTGAAATCAGATTTCCCATCATTTTTTGGGTTAGGCATGAACTTTATTAGGTATCCCTTTACACACCCTACTACTAGTTTCATTACTTGCTTCCAAATTAAAAAATGATTAAAAAAATAATATGGTTAAATCCAAATTTAAAACAAGAGTTGAGAAACTATATGGATAATCATATATAATAAGGTTGATAAGTTGAACCTATACCAAAGAAGCAAAGTCTAAAAGTGAACTAGGTTGGTCAGGTGAACCTAGTTATTTCAAAAAACATAGAACATAAAATTACGTCCATAGGGTTGACCTAATTAACTACACAGAGGAAATTTTGAAGACTACAAACTTGAAAGGAAAGTATAAAAAAATAAATATATAGAAGAAATATAAATTGAATTGAATGGTTTAGATATGAAAAGGAAAATATTGATGATTGAAGACCTTGGGAAAATTAGTAATAACCTAAAAATTGGGTCAAGTTGGTCAAACAAGATATGTAAAAACTTGCTGAAAAAGTGCCAAAAATGCACTAGGTCAACCTGGTCGACCTAGTAAGCTAGACTAGAAGTTTAAAAAAATAGAAAACTTATACTAGGTTAAGCTAGTTGATCCATTTGTCTAAATAGAAGTCTACAAGTTTGGAAACATATATTAGGTTAAAATAGCTGATCTAGCTACCTATTCCTATAAACCTATGCATAAAGATAAATAACTAGGTTGATAGGGTTGATTTAGCATACTAAAGATATGATATAAATAATGAATAGAAATGAAATATGTGAAATAAATATTGAAATGGTTAGTTTCACATCAGGTTCACTAGAATGTATGAAATCAAAAATTCATCATGTCCATAAATCAATCATGGTGTAGACATCATAAATTTTCACACTGTGATTCCAAATGATGAAAATCCCCTAAACCATCATAGGACTCCTTTGGAACCAATTTGACCTTTCAATAAAATAAATCCTAACTATAGTAATTTTGACCAAATGACTTAGCCTACACCTTTAGCCACTATTTTACCTTGGCCCTCGATCACGATGATCAAGATGACCACCAACGGTCACCTTGACCATTGATGATCAGGGTCCACCATCCCAAAATCTAACATGCAAACCATCTACCTTGATTTTCTAAAAATATCTTATCTAAATCTATGTGTGAGCCATTGTATGTATGAGTTAAAATTAGAAGACCTAGTTAACATCATGTTGCACCTCTCCTTCCTTTCCTATAAGAAGAGAGGAGTAGGGAGGTGAAATCCATCTATAATTATTATCAAAATCTCATGCATCTAGAGTATATTTTTGTAATTCAATCATCATCATCAATCTAATCATCATGTCAGAGAGCCAATTTTCTATTATCTCCCTTCCAAATCATCATGTATTATTACTCTATTGGAATCATTCTAGGATCCACCAATAGGCCAACCACCTCAATCAATCACTAGATCAACTTCCAATAAGATAAGTATTTTTTTTATATTCATTTACTTTATTTTTTTTTTATAATCAGCCCAACACTAACCCATCTCTTGGAATCCAACTTTGTGATCCCATCAACTATCTATTTACCAATCTAGACATATACGTAGTAACCACCAATGGTTGTCCCAACTACTGATAGTATGTCTAACCACCGATGGCCACCTTAACCACCGATGGTCACACCAGCCTCTGATAATCACTATGGTAGAAAAAATAGCAAGTTATTATCACCTTCTCACTCCCAACCAAATCCAATATTTTATGTCCTTGCCTATTCATAGATCCCTACGTAATTTTTTGAAATAGACCTAACCCATTTAGCACTAGTGTTAACTTGCTCATTACTATATTAGTTATTTATAGTCTATTTATTTATCAAGCATTTCTTGTGTTCAATTTTAATATCTTTTAATTATTGATGAAAGTACTTTATCATCATTTTTATAAACTTAATTATGTAGAAAGTGTGGATTTTCAGCCCTTGAGGAAGCTCTTACTTCTAGGATCTAGCTAGCACTAAGAAATCCACTTAGTTATCTAACTAACCATTTGACTTAGTGTTATCTTATTTTCAGGTCATCCTCCCAATCTAAAGAGGATCTCTTCACAATCATCTGATTCAACATGAACACAATCAAATAGGATTTTCAATCATATCTATATTTATTTTCTTTTTCTTCCATTTTTGAAATATAAGCTAAAATTCACTAAAACATTATAGCACACCTGATGAGACCCTTGTGTCTTGGGTTTTTTTATTTGCATCTAAATATTCTTATCTCTATTTTTTTCTCATAAATAAAATCAAAAGTTTCTTTTGGGATTAAAATTAAGTACATACATCGATTTCTTGAAATATTACCTCACATAGTTTAACTTAAAACAAATTAATCCTATTGTAGCATCACTCTTTGTTGCACACACTAAACCAAACCACCTTCATCAATTAAACATCAAAAAAACTTGAGATAAGGTTCAACTAGAATTTCATCACCTAGCAATCGCCTTACCCTTTCTCGGCAATCCTACTTGGAGGTCATTGCCAAAGGGAGAACCAACTCATCTCTCAAGTTGAGTATAAACTCTAGAAATTTGTATATATTAGCTAAGCACATGACACTCCTATCATTGTAGTGTGTGAAGTGAAGGGGTAGGCCCTAATACCAAGCCATGTATTGATTCCCAATATAGATTCCTTTTGAGTGCCTAAACAACCTAAAAACATCCATAGATTTCTTCTCTAGCACCTATTTTACAAGGTAAACTTCTA
Source organism: Torreya grandis (assembly GCA_037957365.1). NCBI lineage: Eukaryota > Viridiplantae > Streptophyta > Pinopsida > Cupressales > Taxaceae > Torreya > Torreya grandis. The sequence continues at coordinate 3,773,969 of JARHVA010000712.1, read as the reverse complement.
TCACAAAAATTCTTGGAATCTTAAGGCATAATCCAAAAGAGAGACTAAAAGTAACTTTAGGATCTAATGTGATTTTTAGGGTGTGATTTATTTTCCTTGATCACTTCTTATCTTCTATATATTTGAGTGGTGATATTATTTATGTATTTTCTCCCCCTTTTCCCTTTATGGTTCTAACTCATCAGCAGTAAAAGAATATAATAAAATTAAAAGCATCACCAAACCAATCAAAATCTTCTACCTCCTTACCCATGGACTACATTTCTGAGTCAGTAGACTCTCCTCACCCTTTAAAAAGTCCTCCTTTCCCTCGATAAGTTCCATAAGGAGATTCAAACTTTGTCACCTTCTTAGATAACAACCCTATGGCCCTTCAATATTAATTTAACACCATGCCTCACCATACCCCTTATTCAGTTCTACCTATGGACCCACCTTATGGCATGCCTTTCCACCTTATGGGAAACACTTCAATTACCATAGTCACTACTCAACCATTGACTACTCAAGCCTCTTTAACCACCAAAAATCCTATTGATACTAATACAAAAGACCAACTTACCCAATGTATAAGCACCCTTATACCTTCCACCCTGACCAAAGAATCCTCTACCTTATGAGTAACCCAACCACTAGCCACCTATACTCCCCTCACCATGGGAGTACCTACCACTAGCATTATCAACCTTTCATCAACTACCCCCAATTTGCTAACCACTATCCCACTTCAAAATATCTTTCTACCAATACCTTCTACCTTATAACCAATCACTACAAGAATCACTACCCTTCCTTTGATAACCAACCTAACCACCATTCCTACCCAATAGGTGCCCATTGAACCAAACCTAAGTTACATCCCTAACCCATAAGGGCATGCACCTCTACCTATTACCAAACCACCTTCACCCACCTATCTTTACATATCTTCCACCCAACCATCAGTCTTTACATACCAATATGTGGTAGCTCCTCAACCTCCTACCAGTTATCAATATGTTACCCAAAACTATAAAAATATGCACTTTACAACTTTCTAGGTGCACAACCCCAAGTAGACCTAATGAAGATGCTCATGGATAAGATGACTACCTTAGAGTCATCCATTTCTATATCTCATAATGTCTTATCATATGATCATATTTATAATGAGTCCATCCATCCATATTTCCCTATCAGACCATATCCTCTTCAGTGGAAACTTCCCAAGTTATCCAAATTTTAGAGTAAGGAGGCTCCCCAACAACATCTAAGGGAATTCAAGCATGCATGTTATTTGATTGCCTATGATGATGCCTTCCTTCTTTGTACCTTCCCTATATCCTTATATGATCCAACATTAAACTGGTATAGTTCCATGACCAAACACTCTTTATTCTCCTTCACCTAGCTAGCCCAAACCTTCTTGGACCACTTTTTGATAAATATATCCAATAAGGTTTCCATCACTAACCTCTACCCTATCCAAAAATTTTATGATGAATCTATTATGAATTTTGTAGCTCATTGAAGGATCCTAATCAATCATGTTTCCTTCTCCTTACCCTAACCTAAATAGATAAAACTTTTTGCTCAGGCATATACCAAGCACATCTCTTCTACACTACATGTTTAAAACTTTAGAACCTTTGATGAGTCTTTTACTATGGCACGTAAGCTAGAAAATAGAGCCATTGATGAAGGAAAGTTAAAATCAAAAAATAAGAACTCTACCTACAAAACTGATGATTCATATTCCTCTAAACAAGCAACCAAACCAATACCAAGACCAAAATTAAGGGAACTGTGAACATGGTTATCCTTAAATATGTTTTTTCACCATCTATCAACCAAACAAATTCCTCCAGATCCTTAAAGTAAAACATGAGAAACCAAAACTAGAACACCCAAAAGCAATTTATTCCACTTGGGGAATCTTATGCTTCAATCCCAAAAAAGTTAATAAAGGCCAACATCATACAACTTCCTCCTATTAAACCACCTCAACAACTCAATTATTTTCATCTTGTACCTTGTTGGTACAATGAGAATGATCTATGTGCCTTCCACCAAGTAGTATGGCATGTTTTTAGTAAGTGTAATACCTTCAATAACATTGTCCAATCTCTCATTGATAAGGGGGAGATTGTGTTAGATAACCCTAATGCACCTCAAAACACATCCCTTGACATCTTTAGGTAACCTTTCACAAATCATGCACCTACCAAAAATGAGAGCAATAAGGTTGGTGTTCTCATGATACCCATACTATTAACATGGTTCTTGGCATGCTCATTGCTAAATAACCTACTACCCAACCTATCTGATTCTTGCCATCTCCCCTTGTTGAGGTAGTGGAGTTACTTTATCCTCCTCCAGTTATCAAGGTAGTGGAACCATTAAACCCTCTTTTTACTAACATATTAGAACAAGTACCCATTTTACCTTCTCCCTTAATAATTGATCAATTTACCACCCCTTTAGAGATCATTCTCAAAGAGGAATCTCCCATGTTTGCACCTCCCATAGAGGAGTCACCCATCCAAACCTCACATCTTTTGATTGAGGAAAAAGATGAGGTTACCAGCCCTCTATCTCAACCTATGGGTTTATCTTTTAAGTCCACTATTTAGGGACCAAAACCAATCTATAAACCATTCTCTAGGTTAGTTCAAAAATTATAATTTGTCTCTAACCTTGACATGGATTGAGCCACCTTTTGGTAGCAATTAAGGCTAAATTATATCACCAAGTAGGAACCTCCAACCACACCTTTAGCAAACCAACCCACCAATCCTATTATTGAAACCCCTATCTTACCACCCAAACTGATAAAAACCTCTACCAACCTAATAATTCCTCAATCATCTAAGGCAATTAGACCCCAAACAACCAAATCACCTTCTCTAACAAAACCAACTAGAACCTTTGCACCTTCTCTACATATATCCTTAATCACCCATCCATGAAAGTAGAGATTACATAACCAAACCCAAAAACCAACCACAAAACCAAATTGACCAAGGAAGTGAAGCCACCAAAGGGCCTTAGGGCTAAACTCCTACCTCCCTCAACCTTTCCCTCTATCTCAGGACCTCATCCCTCCACTCTGATTAGGAAGCTGATTATCTTGACCAAAACCCAACTACCACTTCTAGTTACACTAGCACGCTTGCTTTTTGACACACCTATTTTCACCAAACCATCAATGACTAAGCTACTTACCTTGAAACCTCCTACATCCACTCTATTAACCTCTACCTTAACAAAACATAAACCATCAACTAATAACATTACCTTTCGCAAACCTTCTACCACCAAGCCTATTACCAAAAAGACTTCCATCTCACCAACCAAGACCAAAACCCCTAAACCCTTTCCACATTTAATTGAGTCATACTCTAACATTTTAAAAAGGTTAGTGCATGCTTCTTGCTTGACCTTACCCCCTATCATGCCATTATACCCTCTCATCTCAAAACCCATCTACTATAATTACCACCAAATGTGTTCCTATCATACGACACCAAGACATGACATGGAGAACTACAAATCTCTCAAAACTATTATCCATCAATTCTATGATGAGAATGATCTATTACTAGAAGAAACTCCCATAGGCCCATTACCAATTCAACAACCAATAACCACTAGCCAAAACCTATTATTCACCCACTCTCACCTCAGAGTGACGAGGACCCAAACAACTCTCCTAACTTAATTACTCCCTCTATCCATACCATCCACATGGTCATGAGATCATAATAGAAGGATAAGGGGAAGGCCAAACTATCCACTCCATGAACATACCCATCTTTCACCTCCCAACCAAACTAAAATCAAACACCTTCATGTTTAACCAAACCCAAGGTATCTATCTTGGGTACCTCCCAATCCAACCCTTTTAAGTCTATTAGGAGAGTAGTTCTCAAGAAAATTCTCTAGAACCTGATGAAGATGATTTTATATGATTTGATTACCACTTCACCTCATCATCACCAAGCAATGATCAATTCATTTTTGTTAGTGGAGGTCCAACCTAAAGACCCTTAACCTCTAGTAGCCTTTATGAGTGATCTCTAAATTTCCAACCTTGTAACCTTCAAGGATTTATAAATACTTTCCATTCATCCTAATGACCCAAATCCCCATCTCTTTATTACTAATTACATCAACCAAACCTACATCAAATAAGTCATGATTGATGGGGAAGCTAGTATTAACATCATCTCCTGCCACACCTATAACTAGCTCAACCTATTAGATAATGTCATGTTTGAAACCTCGAATATCCTTTGATCCTTCAATGACACCATGGTCACTACCTTAAGAGTTTTTGTCTTTCATATCATTTTATGACCTCACACACTCCCTAAACTCTTTTATGTAGTAGAAGATGAATTCCAATACAATGTTTTTCTAGGGCAATTTTGGATTCACTCTATGGGTTGAATCCCCTCTACCCTTCATAATTTCATTAAATTTGAGCATGAAGGCCAGGTTATCACCATCCAAGCTAACCTATTTCCTTTCTTAACATGAAATATGACCTACTAACCCAATAATGTACTCTTCGCTCCATCTAACACACCCTCCTTAACCAAATACAATCCTTTAACTATGAAAGAAGAAGTCATACCTCCTTCTGCCAATGAGGCATAAACTAGCTCCCCCATCCCTCTAATAAAATCCCCACCTCAAACCATTTTTAATCCACATTCTAACATCTTTTACTAGATAAATATCACATCCTTGCCTTTGATGCTTTCCCTACTCCCCATGAATATGGAAAAATTGACCACCAACCCAGATATGACCCCAATGTCATAGCCATTATTCCCTTTAGACCTTCACACTATCAAACCTATTTCATCTATGGAGGACTTGACAAACCACTTATCACTTCCACCACCTCTCCTTCACCTTGACCATTCACCCCCTAATTCTCCTATATATGCAAGCTAAGTTTTGCTAATACATACCTCCATAGGTATGTTTGGAATGGATTTGGTCTTGGACAATATGAACATGTCCCACATGACTTGATTTCTATTGATACTAGAAAGCCTCATGAGAAACATGGCCTTGGTTTCATCCTACCCACCAAGAATCAAGATAAACCACCTACCACCACCATTATTGAGGAAGACACCCCTTCCTCACCAACCTCTCCTCTACCTATGTGTGAGGATAATGACATCATCCCACCTAACCTTTTCTTCATTAACATGATTAGCCTCAGACCCTTATCTTATCAAAATGACGGGGTAACCATAACCATCCCTTTGATCTATCCTAATATGATAAGAGATGATTCTCCTACCATCAATATTGTTTAGTTTTAGGATGATGTTTCCATTCTCACCTACCTTGGTGCCCTAGATTCTTCCATCCATAAATCATTTCCTCTTAAGACCTCAACCATCTTAAATGAATCTACCATGGATATTAACTTGGGTACTTTGGACAACCCCCACATTATCAAAATTGGCTAATCACTCAATGTTGAGGAACTTTGGGACTTCCCCTCTTTCCTCCATGACCATAGCATATCATTTTCTAGGTCTTATAGTGACATGCCTAGAATTGACCCACCATTGTTATCCATAACATAGTCACCAATTGTGATGTCAAGCTTGTCAAGTAAAAACTTTGACACATGCACCCTCACATATCCCTTCTCATCAAAGAAGAGCTTCAACATATTCTATCAATTTGATTCAACCCATTGATTACCCCTAATGGGTCTCAAATGGTGTACCTATAACCAAAGCCATAGGGGGACTACTAATTTATGTGTACTTTTATGACCTCAACCTCGCTTACCCCAAAGATGAATTTTCTATACCAAGCATTGACTAGCTAGTTGATCTTATATCCAGCCACAAGATGTTATCACTTATAGATGAATTATTGGGTTACAATTAGATCCTAATTTCCCCCAAATATTAGTAGATAACTACCTTCACCACTCTATGAGGAACCTTTTGCTACATATTCATGCCTTTCAGATTAAAAAATGTTGGTGTAACCTACCAACATGTCATGACTTATATCTTCCATGACCTTATCCACAAGAATGTAGAGGACTATGTGGAATAACTTCTCAAAAAATCCATACTCTGAAAGGATCACTTAGTCATTTTCAAGATCATCTTTAAGTGATTTATCCATTACCATGTCTACTTTAACCCCAAGAAGTGCATTTTTTGGGTCTTGTCAGAAAAAATCCTTGGTTTTATTATCTCCCTCTGAGGAATCTCATACAACTCTATATTTTATAGGGGAAACTCCAATCCATTTGTCACTTTATCTCCTAGCTTTTAGATTGATGCCAACCCTTTTACCAACTTATAAATAAGGATTTGTCTTTCAAGTGGAATAGTGACTATTAAAATTCCTTTGATTCACTCAAAAAATACATTTTATCTCCACCTATCCTCACCCCTCCAAAGGATGATCAGCTTATCTACATGTATATCTCCACCACTAACCACTCCTTAGTGGCAATGCTCACTCAACAGGATGAACAACATAGATAATAAGACATATACCATATTATCCACACACTTATAGAGTATGGGACTTAATACAACCACACTAAGAAACTTTACTTATCTTTAATTTTTAGGGCCACCAACATTCACCATTACCTTCTTAACCAAAAAACCTTTTGTCATAACCAATGCCAACCCATTCAATTACATTCACTCCAATTCATACCAAAACCAATGTATGGCCAAATGGCTCATGATTTTAATGGAGTTTTACCTTAGGTTATTTTATAAAAATTTAATCAAGGGGTAGGTTATTGTCAACCAATTGGTAGAAGCACCATTAGTAGATAATCAACCTCCTCCTCTTGAGTTCCCTGATGAGTCCATCATGACCCTCTCTCAGGAAGAATTTACCTATTAAATCACCATATTCTTTGATGGATCAAAATTTCATCATGGTTATGGATTTGGTATCATCCTTATTCCCTTTGATGGTAAGCCTCTTCCTTTGTCATTTAAGCTTGATTTTGAATGTATTAATAATATGATTGAGTACAAATCCCTAGTCATAGGAATTCAAAATATGTTGGACCTAGGAGTTAAAACAATCAATATCTTTGGTGACTCCCAACTTGTGATCAATAAAATCAATGGCTCTTACCATTGTAATAATTATGTTTTATAATAGTACAAACAACTAGTTGACAAACTCTTAGCATCATTTAAACACTATTCTATCCAATCAACCTATGATATACTAACAAGTTCATTGATATCATGGCTTCCCTTGCCTCTCAGATCTCATTGGCACCTTTTAAATATAATCTATCTATTGTTATCCATAAACTTACCTACCCTTTTTATGTCAAACTAGATTCTCCCACCACTTTCAATGTGGAAGAAACCCAACCTAACCTTTGGTATTTGTAGACCTTTGACTCTCAACATTGCCATCATTCTTTATGGGATTTCTAAGAATTCTCAAAGAGAATTTATCTAGAGTACCTCATGTTATACCATTATGGGAGGAATTATTTATAAACATGACTTGTATGGCATCCTCTTTCATTGCCTACATAATCATGAAGTCTCTCATGCTATCAAGGAAATGCATAATGGTATATGTGAAGGATACTTTAGGGGCCTCACTATAGCTAAATGTATCCTTCACCTTTAATATTACTAACCTAACCTTAACCAATACTATTTTGATTATGTAAAAAAGTGTGTTAAGTATCAACAACATGCTAATTTACATCATGCACCTAGCCATAGTCTTTGCATTTCCACCAATTTTTGGTGCTTCTCAAAATTGGGTCTAGACATTATTGGTGAAATTAACCCCCATTATTCATAGTGACACCATTATAACATTGTTGTGATCAGATATTTTACCAAATGGGCAGAGGCTATTCCTCTAGTCTCAACCAAGGAGGAAAAGATTATCAACTTTATCAACCATCACATCATCTATTGCTTCGATGTTCTTCAAAATATTATCATCGACAATAGTAAATTTTTAAGAACAAGTAAGCTCAAGGTCTATGTGTTGTATTTGGCATTAATTTTATTTTATTCTCTCCCTATTTCCCTCAATAAAATGGATAAGTTGAAGCCTCCAAAAAACATCTTAATAATATAATAACTAAAATGGTTAATGCATATGGTTAGGATTGGGATTTACACATCCCCTTCACCTTATGGGCATATTATACTAGAATTAGAACCCCTACAAGTGATAACCCTTTCTCTCTTGTGTTTAGAGTGGAGGCCATCTTGCCTCTTGAAGTCCAAATACCTTCTCTTTGCATATTTTTGCAAGATCTCATTTTTGAGGATGATTATCATCAATATCATCTATCCCAACTTGAGCTACTTGATGATCATAACTTATCATCCCTTACCCATATTAATGTCTATCAATATAACATCAATCATGCATATAAAAAACACCTTATAGTGTGAATATTCAACATCAAAGACCTCATCCTAAAGGAAAATAAACATGTCACCAATATAGAGACAATTAAGCGGGGAAATTTTGATTTCAATTATCTTGGACCCTATATCATAACCCATAAGTATGGATCAAGAGATTACCAATTGTCTTCTCTTGAGGGAAACCCAAAACCTGAACCCCTTAATGTTTCACATCTATGTCCATTTTTTTGTTAAGAAGGATCAAGTTCAACTTTTATTTTAACTTAAGCTCATCCCTCGATTTCTACCACATTTATCTCCCTATTTTAGGGGAAACTAATTAAAATTGAATCATGTGATTATCCATCATAGTCATAGCCTAATCTTGAATAATAGGTACCATGGCTCTACCCATGGCATGATTCCCATGGTACTTTTCACCCCTCTTAGGGAGGATTCCCATGATCTTTATCACCTAAACCTCTTTACACCCAATCAAACTTTTTATGCTTTTTGTTTTTCCTTCATAAAGGTAAACCCTTAAGCTATCCTAATCAAGTCTATGTCAATAAAACTCAAACAAAGAAATACAAAATCAAAATCTAAACTAATAACAATCATCAGTCATTCCTAAGCATTCACAAATTTCTCCTTTGAAGGATAGCTATTGAAAACATATTTTAAATTGTTCATCATGAGGTGGACTAATTCCTTTAAGGATATATATCAAAAGCATTAAAAAAATTGCACAAACTTAGACTACTCCCTTGAAGGATGGCTGAGTAAGTCATTTGTCAAAAGCATAGAAATTTTTTGGAATCTTCCCACATCGATCAGCTTCCCATAGACAAAAAAAAATTAGAAGACACATTATGAAAATCACAACAAAAGAAAACTAGATTTGAAAGCCACAATCAGCTCTCACATAGTAACTTAAGGTGAAATCCACAATAAATTTTCATGGGTAGGCTTCCCAGATCAATTAGTATACACTTTTTATGGCATAGACTTATTTATATTGACTCTTTAGATACCTATAAAAGAGGCATACCAGTCTCACAAGAAGGTTCCATTTCCCCTTTTATACACTATAAGAAAAGGATTTTGAGCTTAATTGACATTATGTGATCAAGAAACCTTTTTAACCAACTAAGGAATGTAGATGAAAAGAATTATAAGGGCTTATATTCATTAAGCCAATCCAAATTTGGTTTTATTTTAGTCCTTGTCAAATAATAAGCATCATTCCCTCTTCCTATTCTGTCATGACTAGTTGATATTTTCACTATGGCATTTGTCTCTTGATTATATTCTATGTTATCCCATCTATTGTTTTTAGTTAAGTTATCTTATGTTATTTACCCTAAGAAAAATAATAACAACCATAATCATCCCATGCATATGCACATGTTTCATAAGCAAATGCATAACCATAATCATAACCATAACAAGCATAATAACACCATAGTATTCATGAGCAATAAATAAATCAACCATTTCATCACATGTCTAAATCTAAATAATGAAGCATATAATCACTAAAATTTAGCATGTCATAAGAAAGCATGTCATAAATCATACCCATAATAAAAGTCATCTCATGCCTATCTAGGTGATTCTACATTAGTGTCTAGCATCCATAACATAAACATAATCTAATAAATATAAACATCACATCGTAAGCATTAAACATCAACACAAATCATAGGCCATGAGTATGATCAATAAAAAAAGAACATATATATAACTCATGAGTCAAATGACATCATAAAAAAACATACACCTATTTTTCTCTCTCAAAATGTACATCTCACTGCATCAGCTCATAGGCTAGAATCAAAATGATATGCAACTCTATATATATATATATATATATATATATATATATAATATGTCATATATATGCCCTAGGGGCACCACTATCTATTATATCACCGCTAAATCCCAGTGCCTACCCCCCCATCATAACTGCCTATCCTTTAAATGCACTTATTTGTCCAGTTTCAGATGTAACTTATTGACTTGGTATCACCATGCTAGCACTACCTACCAAAATAGCTTTGTACTTTCCCCATCAAGGCTCCATTAGGTAGTGAGTGAAGACAATCACATCATAATATTAGAACTCATATATAGTGGCTATGTACCTCTACATATCAATGGTCTCTACTAAACCTACTATACCTACTAGTATTACTATTAATCCTCTAGTATATCTCAGAACATCTTCCTGCTAGGTGACCTAGGCTAGTGTATCTCTATCCTAGTCCCTCTCACCTATCATAGTGTCTAGCTAACCCTATAATATAATAACCTAACCCTAAAATGTTTCCACCTACCCTTATAATGTTATGGCCTATGCCTATGCAATGACTAGTGCCACTCTTGCTTATCCATTGAGGCTTTCCCCATATACCTATGCCTTTTGGACCCCTCTTAGCTAGATCCATAGCCATTGGCCTCTTACCATCATCACCATCACCAAAATCTATAGCCACATATAGATCCTAGTATCATGCCATGTACCCATCTACAAAGCCAATGCCATTTATCTATGGCTTGGCTGGCAACTCCCCATGATAAAGCAAAGACAGTGTTGGATGTGGCTTAGGAAATAAAATATTTGAATCTTCATGCCTATATCTAGGGAATGTACTTGGAATACCCTAAACTAGGCTAAAATTCTTGTGAATCCTATCAAAGGGAATAAACTCTACCTCCCCATCATTCCTACCAATTATCCATCTATAACTCTACATAGATAAGGTTTGCTTCTTATAGCCTAGCCATACTAGAAACTAAACATAGGGTCTCTAGGTAATGTCTCTAATCAGTAATGTACCTAGTGCACCCCTAAACCAATCTACATCATGTGCACCTCCCCCTGTAACTAATACGGTGAAGTCACCTCTCCACAACATAAATCCCATTGAGAATTCAATTTGTGCATATTCCATCCACAGAAACCCCACTAACCTTAGCATTCAAATGTGCTCATAGGCCTAATAGTGTAGAACAAGATTGATAATGATGTCTTACCTCTTGTGGGCCTTGAACCCTGACATCTTCATGTATATTTTCACCAAGAGAATAGGTAGCTAGCCAAATATAATTTTCCCTAGTAATAACTCAACTAGCACCCCTAGTAGCAAGTGTGGAAATCTCCCACGACTTGATTTGAGAAGGGGAAAACACAAAATGGTAATCATAAGCATAGTCATCAATCTCTACTTTCTCAATGCCCTCTCATATAGCATGTTATAGCTAAAGCCACTAGCATTCCATTTGATTTGATCATAGTCATCACTATATAATATCTTAAGGTTATCTTCATGCTCCTCCTACTCTATATGGTAGATTAGATCACCCTATAGAGGTAACTATGTAATCATGTACACATCCTTTGGCAAGATCATCATCCCATTAGCCGGTATTAAGAAAGTGTTTATATCTAGACCCCATCTATTGATGAAAGATATCATCATGGATGTATCCTATGGCATATGCTAGTAGTGCATCATCATTATTAGCCTGCCCTCCTCCATATGTGCCTAGTCATCTAGGGTCATCCCTTAATAGATCTCTATGAATATGTGTGGCACCCAATCATACATCTATATCTGATCTTAGGATTGTAAACATTCATTATCACACAACTGAGTTATCTATACTTTGCCTACTTATGACCCACAGATTTTTATACACCTATCCCTCACATATTTTACTACTTATATATTATCACTTTCACCTAAGACACTTAACCCAACCCTTTAATCAAACATTTTGAAGACCCTACCAAAAATGAACACTTAACATTTGAACTTAACCTTTAACCTTTAAAAACCTTTCCTTAACACTACAAAACTTACCTGACCACTGATAGTCATAGTAATCACTGACAGTCAGTCACCTCTATTGCTAACAATTGTCAACCATCGATAATAAGGGTGACCACCAATGGTCACTATGTGTGACCATTGATAGAAAATCCCAAACCCTAACCTGCCTTTAACCAACTAAAAGAAATCATCTCTTCCCTATCAAATTTCACCCATTCCTATCCCAACCTATACCTTACCGATTCTAACTCCCCAATTTATAATTCACCTATCCATTTTCACCAAAATAATCAAACCTTACCTAGGGTACAAAACCTAAAACCCACCTAGTAAAACAACTATTGCAATCACCCTCAAATACAAACCCAATGTTATAAAAAACTCAAATACTCTATCAAAATGAGGGTATCCCCTATCTCATTCCATAACCACTATTGAGGAGTAAGCCATAGACCCACCCATCCTCATCCACATACTTTCCTACCCTACATCTTCATTGGTCAACTCGATCTACTCTCCACCTCAGCTAATAGTTAAATCCTTCATAGTCATTTTCAAAAATATTTTTGCCATAAACACAAAAATTCTAGATCTCAAGCTCAATAAGTTACTATGAGTGAAATGAAATCCACCTTTTACTTTTAATCACCAAACTTTTAGGTTTTTCATCTTGACCATCAATAGTCAAGGTGATCATCAATGGTTATACTTTGGTCCCCTAACTATTGATGGTTAGGGTCTTCCCATTTTACCATGTTATCTCTGAAAACAACTTTTTTAATGCACAACTCATTAACAACCCACCCAAAGAGACTACCTTATCCACCCAACCCGACCACCTCATCACCTCATCATTGGTCTATTTCAGCCCAAATAACATATATTTTGTGATAACTTTTACCTAGTCCTTTTAACTGTAGTGACAACATTACCATGTTGACCACTTTTTAGACTTGTACCACCTTCTGCATACCTGACCCACTTTTGTCTTTTTGGGAGCACTTCTTACCTTTAATACCCATGTCACTTAACCCATTTATGTTTTTACTAGGAGCACTTCCTACCTTAGATTCCCATGGAAACACAGACATCACCTAAGAGACTTGCATTTACAAGTGTAACTAATTTCCATGCCTAAATATGGTCACATAATCCACTTGTCACTTATCCTTCTAGCACCAACCTTTATTTCACCAACCATGACAACCTAATCAATGTACGATCTTGGCTAATTCCTTTTTTGTCACACTTTATGTGCTTATTTACACTTCAATACCCAACCTATCATCCACCTTCATGATGTACACCTTAATCATCACCTTTATCCACCTTATCAAACCCATACCCAATTTTTTTTTACCTCATCAATTCTTGGTTTGAGGGGGAACACCTCCTCCTATACTCATGGAAACCAAACCTATGACTAGTAATTCATTTTTGTTTTATAGCTTGTTGATTCAGAGATATATAACAGAAAGGGGGAAAATGTAAACACCAAAAATATTCACACTAATGTCAAAAATCCTTGGAACACCTTAGGAACCCTTTGGGACCACTTTGATATTTAGACCACAAACCAATCCTAAGCATAGTCAGTTTAACCAAATGAATTAACCTACCCCTTTAGCCATTCTTTTGCCTCGGACCTCAATCATTGATTATTAAGATGACTATTGATGATCACCTTGATCATCAATGGTTAGGGTCTACCATCCCAAAATCTAACATGTAAACCATGTGAGTTAAAATTAAAATACGTAGTTAACATCTTGTTGTACCTCTCCTTCTTTGCCTATAAAAAGAGAGGAGTAGGGAGGTAAAATCCATCTGTAATTATTATTAAGATCTTATGTATCTAGAGTTTATTTTTATAGGTCAATCATAATAAAAAATCTAGCCATCCATCCATCACATTAGAGATCTAACTTATAGTTATTTCCCCACTAAAGCATTGAGTGATGTTACTCTATCAAAATCCATCAATAGGCCAACCACCTTGATCAATCACCAAATCAACCTCTAGAAAGATAAGTATTTGTTTTATAATATTCATTTACTTTATTTTTATTTTTTAATTATCCTAGCACCAACCCATCTCTTAGAATCCAACTTTATGATCCTATCAACCAGTTAGTTACTAATCTAGACCTACACATTGTAACCATCAATGGTTGTCCCAATTATAGATGGTTTGTCCAATCACCAATGGTCACCTTAACCACTGATGGTCATACCAACCACTAACAATCACTTTGATAGAAAATAACATGTTACTTTCACCCTCTCACCCCCAACCAAATCCAATTTTTTGTGACCCTACCTATTCACAGACCCCTACCTATTCTTTTGAAATAAACCTGACCCATTTAGCACTAGTGTTGACTTGTTCATTGCTATATTAGTAATTTATATTCTATTTCCTTAGGAATAATTTGTTGTGTTAAATTTTAGTACCTTTTTATTATTGATGAAATTACTTTATCATCTTATTTATTAACTTAATTATTTAAATATGTGAGTTGATATCCCCAGAAGAGGATCTTGATTCTAGAATCTAGCTAGTGCTAGGCAAACCACTTAGCTATCTATCTAATTAACCATTTGCTTTATTTTTGTATTATTTATAGGTCATCCTCCCAAGCCAATGAGGAAATATTCAAAATCATTTGATTCAATGCACACACAATCAAATGGGTTTTTTAACCATACCTATTTTAGTTTCTTCTTTTTCCTTTTTTAAAATATAATCTAAAATTCATTGAAACACTTATATTAGATGGGATAGAGCACACCTACACTTCTGATTGGGGGCTTACAATTTTTAAGTGAACATGACCAATGTGAGGATCCATTATACCAAATTAGGGGATTACTTATCATAACACACCATGTGAGGTAAGCTTCAAAATCCTATAGTCTAATTACATCACACAACCCTAAAAGAGTCCTATGATTTAATATTTCACTAATTTAATAACAAGAAAATTAAATCTAATCTAGTGCACACCAAAACTTGTGGCACAAAGTGGGGGTTAGAAACAAAATAAATAAACAACTAAACTAAACAATAATAGAATACATATACTTGCATCAATGTATATGAGATCATAATATATGGAAGAAAAGAATACAAATGCTCTAACTATCTACTCTTACAAAGGAGGGATAAATTTAGGAATACTTACCTTTAAAGATTAACCCATCGAGCCTCAATCTCCCCCTTGGCCAAGGTGCTTCATAAGATATTGTCATGGTATGTAAGGATAACTAAGATAAATCAGCTCTAGGCAACATAACCTATCAATCATCCAAAATACTTATCCACAAGATGAGATTAGATCTCTAAAGAAAGTATTGAAACCTAAATATTTATTCTCCAAGTAGAATGGTTAATAAGTAGATGTTCATTAAAAAAATTTCACTTAATTCTTCTCTCTTATGAAATGGTGGTAAATGACCTTGTATATATAGTAGTATCTTACCTAAAAATCATTAATACATGTTAGTTGTGCTAGGTTAACCTGATCGACCTAGCACATTTTTTAGTATAACTCTCTAAGTTTATGTTAGGTTGGCTAAGAGGCAAACAAACTAAAAGATATAAAAAGTCCCTAAATTATGCTAGGTTGACTTGGTCAACCTATCACAATCAATAGGTCAAAAGGGTGATAAAGTGAAAAATGAAGAATAAAAAATAACAAGTGATAGGAATAGGTAGAACTAAGAAGAATAAGCTTGGGGTTCAATGATTTTAGGAGGATAGTCTCTGTATTACAAGTGGAAAAAGGAATAATAATCTTGTGAAGCATCGATGGTCTTCTCACCCCTTTTTCGATGTACCCCTTAATGCATGCACTTAGAGAGATTGAGACTCGACAAGTTTTTGTAAGATATAATGTGTCAGTAATAAATAAAAGTATGAAATTATTATGTGTATATAGTGGTTTGTATGAGAGATGAAGTGGTCACTATTTGGGAAGGTTCCATAGGTGAGGTATGCATGGGAAGATAAGGATCCATGGGTGAGGGAAGTTCCATGAATGAGGGATTCACATGTGGAGGAATAGTAGGTGGAGAAGGAACCATAGGAGGAGATGGAACCATAGGGGGTGAAACCATGGGGGAAGAAGGGGGAGACTAATTGTGAGATTTTTTTTTGAAAGGAATGGTAGAAGGTATAGGAATGGTTAGGAGGTGATCTTTAAGATGTTGCTGAAGGATATGATAATGATCGGTATGATGTGTGCCACATTGGTGCTAGAAACAATATATCTCTCCATCCTTAAGAAGATACTTAGGTAATACTTTTAGGGGAGGTATAGACTTTTTTGAGGGTTAAGGAATGGTTGGATGTAATGTGTCAATATATTTTTTCAACTTGTGATAATGCATGGATGAATGGTTATCTATGTTGTAGAATCAATAGATACACCTATGAGTAATATTAGTGGGTATACTCATAGGAGGATGTGAAATGGAAGATGAGGGAGATTGGGATAGGGAACAATCTCTAGTTGAGTGACTAAAAACTTTATGAATGTCATAATAAGGTTATTTGGCCCATGTGGATGATGAAAGAGCTAACTATGTTAAAGGCAAAAAACCATCACCAAGAGAAGGTGGAGTTCATAAATATATTAGACAAGGGTCAACTGAAGGAGCAATAGGATCATAAATAGCAAGAGAATGAACTAGAGAGGGAGTGGAAATGGGATCTGAACTGGGCTCTATTGAAGGAGGTGTAGGGTCCACAGAAGGCTAAAGGATAGTCACACACATCTCATGGATAATTAAGATAGAGGGGTGAGTTATCTAGTAAAGTGATAGGGACTAATCATATCATGACCCATGAGCATACTAATATGAGGTTATTAATAAAATGGAAGTGTCTGCACCATCTCTACCCTATGATAAAGAGGAAAAATACTAAAAATAGGAAAAATATAGGATGGAATACAGGAATATATACTAAAATACTGAAGTAAAGAGGAATGATAACTAATAATTTCAGCATCTTAGGCCTAAATGAGACCTCTTAAAAATGGATCATCTTAGCTATAACCATCATTATAATTAGGTGTATGAAGATTAATGGCATAGGTAGGGTTTATCTTGTCATTTGATGTGCTATGATGAATGGAATGTTGTGTCTTAGTTAAGATAGTGTGGATGTCATCATAAGGTGGTTAATGGGAATAAGGCTGCAAAAAAGTGGGAAGCTGAGAGATGAGATGAGGTGAGAGATCCAAATTTTTAATCTTGAGATTGATCTCATCATGCTCATCATCATCATAATCTAAGATATGAAGGAGAATATTCAAAATGAGTTTTGGCTGACCATTGTAACCTTAGGTAGACATGATGGGAAACTTAAATCATTAAGATTCATAAAATGGAATACTTGACAAGGGTTCAAGGGTAGGAATCTTGAATACAACATAGTCTTAGAATTGTTAAAAAATCCAAGGGTTAGTGTCACCTTGAATCTTATGGATGGCTTCATTATGAGTAAATTTGAAGCATTGGAAAGTAGAAGAGGTAATTTATATCTTGTGATGGGTCCATGGCATACCAATCAAAATGTTATAGGATAGATTAAAATTTAAGATCATCACCTTCATATGAATGGTGATAGGTGGGATAGTAATGGGGATCCACACACAACCTAAAGGAGGCATTTACCTTTATTCATATCCTTGACATGTGGTGCATGTGGATTTAAGATTATATTTAGAATATCCAAAGGTTTTGTTAAAATCAAGAGAGGCAACACAAGTTCCAAAATTAGTGTTAATGAAGTCATGTTTGAATTAGATATCAACAATTTGGATACTAATGAACAAAGGAGGATAATCCAAACAAAGTAAAGTCTCATCGAGGATCATGGAAGCAATCCTGAATATGAGGGGAAGAGAAGTGTCTATTATTTCATCAATATGTATGGACATCTCTTTGCAATATTGTAAAATGATTTTTGATTTGGATAAGGGTGTTTCACATCCTTCTAGGGGAGAATGAGGGATGTTCATTTCATAAAAAAACTTGCATAAGATAGTTATGATGACATGAATATGTCCTCATAAGTTTTATAAATAGGATTTGAGATGGGAGACTAGTGTATTTTGTGATAAGATCCCACTCGTCATAAGCCATAAGAAGATTTTTGGAAAGAAGTGCATAGTGTTGAAGGAGGTCCTCAGAAGGGGGAGCTGAATTACATGTGAATTTATGTTTATAATAGGTAAAAGGTTAAATAGGACATTTTTTTAGGTTATATTGTGAATATGGAGTAGGTGATTTAGGTTTGGTTTGAGAATTATTAGAATAAGTATTGATATAATATTGAGTATCATTAGTGCTATGTAAATAAGTTGAAGGGATGGTAGAAATAGTATGAGCATTATTATCCAAGGGAGTTTTTAGAATTGGTTCATCAAAAGATATAAGGTCATTTTCCCCAAATCAGTTAATTAATTTGGATAAGAATCTTAGTTAACATAAAATGTGTGAGATAATGGAGGTGTGTAAATGAGTTAAGGATCAATGAAAGAAACTACCCTTTACATATTAGTCATATTAATAATGTTCTCTTCAAGATTTGGGTCAAGAATATTGTCAACATTATTGGTAGAAGGGGTGGGATTATCTTGTTTATCTTAGTGATTTGGAAGAGGATCTTTATAGATGGCCAAATGAGCATTATCCAGATTTAAAGCTTGATATTTAGTTTGTATTTCATGGGCTTTGAAATCAATGTCATAGGCTTGTTGGCATTGATGAAAGATATAATTATGGTCAAAATTGGGACCAAAAAGGAAATCCATAGCCAAATTACAAAGCTGCCTATAGGTCTCATGAGAATGACCCTAACTAGCATCAAACCAAACAAATTTATTGGATCATACCAAGATTTCATAAGATCAGTGGGATCAATTTCTCATGGGAGAGTCATTGGGATACGTTTTTTTAATTCCTCTAAGGATAAAGGTTTATGAATATTGATATTATTGGCTAAAGATAAATGATGATTAGTGATGTGGTTAGGAGGGCAATGTAGTTCTAAAGTTTGGTTAAGAGAAATAGCTTGAATAGTGTGAATGGTATCATAAGAGTTAGTGACACCACCATTGATAGCATGATGATTCTTATTATTGTGTAACATGTGAGTACCCATAGAAGGTTGGGATGGATTGAATTGATATATAAGGAAATATTAATATAGACATCTAAAAGTGGCCACTAATGGCATCATACCAGAATTTGGATCAATTCTTACCAACCTTTACATATCTAGCCTAATAATTTATGAAGATCTCAAATTTGGCTTCATAAAATATAATTTGGCTTATAAAAAATTTAAATGGGACAAATTCACACATTAATTAATTCAAATCTTTCAAAATTTCAAAAAGCCTAAATAGAATTAATTAAAGTAAAAAATTAAATCAAATGCCTAAATTGAATTAACCATGAGCAATTAAATGAATTATCAAAAAAGAAATTCAAAAATCAAAGAATATCATAGGCACTCATAATTACCTTTTGTGAGTTATCATTTTAGAAAATATCCTAAAATATCCCACCCATGCCTATTCATTGTTAATCAAGACCATTTGACACCTTTTGACTCCACTATAGTTAATTAACTCAAAAAGGTTAAGTTTGAACCCATTCCAAGATCTAAATACATCATTACTCACCTTGGGTTGGGGTTAGTTTATAAACCTATAAATAGAAGCCATTGCCTATGAAGAATGAGAGCTTGGACATAGTAATGTTCTAATGTTTGTTTTATGACAAGTTTGAAAACAACAAAGTTATAATGCAAAAATTGTGAAGTAAAATCCAAGCCACTTTGAGCCATCAAGATACATCAAGAAAGCATGATCCAAACCTTGGTGCCAAGGAAAGGAGCCACGCAACTCCATTTTCCAAAGACTTCTTGAGCACAAGCCAAGAAAGCCAAACAAATAAATCTCTTGGAGCATTCAAGGAAGGTAAGAAAGTTTGTTTTTCTTGAATTTTAGTTGTGCTTTATCAAAAAAAATCACTATGCTCCTCCCTTTGATCTAGGCAAGATACTGTTATGCATGTTAGTGTGTTTGTTTTCATTCTAATTTTTTTCATTGTGAAACTAACATATGATCTAACCACCCCTCTTGGATTACTTTATCATAAATGACACACCCAATGGGATCATATACACCCCACATAGCAAGGAGATGAAGATGAAACTAAAAAATTGACATTTGGATGCTTAAATGTCTCTAAAATTACAAATGTATCTTTGATTTTGTTGTATTTAGGATTATTTTTCTAACTCAGATCTACATGAAGACTGATATTAGTCTAGCCTAACTAACATCAGTTTGGCCTAAACCAACCATGGTTCTTCCCAACTAATCTTGATCCTATGTGACCATCATTAGTTGGATTACAATGGAAAAATGGGTTTAAATATTGCATTTTGATTCTTTCTATCAGTCCTTTTTGTGATTTATTGGTTTCAATAACATTTAAATTTCTTATATAAACTTTGACTTATAGGTTTTCTCAAAATTTTAGCTAATTAAGGCTTAAAATAGCATTATTTATTTTGTGTTAGTTTTACCTTCAGTTCTACATGTGATTGATGATGGTCTTAATCAACTGACATTAGTTCTTCATGACTGACATTGGTTCTCTTTGAGATTTACTGATGATGGTTTCCTAGAACTTGGCATCGATCATTTTTGACTGACCATGATCACTATGTGTTCAAAAATAAAACCCAAGAGCTCCTTTTCCAAAGATAATTTTCTCATAATCAAAAGTGATTCAAAGTAGAAGGCTAATATCTAAAAATTACATGTTCAGGACATGATTAGAACACAAATATTCTAGTTTTGGCTAAAGAAAATTTCATTTTAGGTTTTTAAAAGGAATCTAGTTAAATCTTACACATTTCAATTTGGGCACTAAAATGAACATGTTAAGTCTTGCACATTTGTTCTTTAGTGCTTAAAAGGAGTTAGTATTTAAAATGATTGAAAACACTTTCTTCTTATTACTTAAAACAAATTCTTAAGTCTTGAACACTTACTTTTGGTATTTAAAAATGAACTTGGACTAAATCTTGAACATTTAGATTTTGGGCTTAAAAGAAACATAGATATTTTTGCTTAATCTAGCTTTGTGAAATCCTTTCAATATTTTGCACTTAATCCAAGGGTCCAAGTAAATAACATTGTCACATTTCAATTTGGTGCCTAAAAATTAAACTTCACTCATAATTACTTGTAAACTATTTGTTATTTGTTGTTTTCACAAAAATAATAGCACATGTATGCTCCCCCATCCCCTATAGGTAAATTGTGGAATTAAAAGTATATTTTAATTACATTTAATTCATAGTCCAAGGTGTGTGAATAAATTTTCCTAATCTCTCCCCAAAACTTGTATGGTATTGGGTGATCTAAAAGCAACACTAAAGTCTTACTACTAATATTTTATTTTCATACAATTTGAACTTTTAAGGGGATATCATTACCTCTCATGAGTTCTAAAGGGAAACATTGATCGATGGCTTCACATCCTTGTAGTTTTTTAACCGTGATCTATGGTGGGGTATAAAAATATGGGAACACATACTCCTATATCTAAAGGATTGAGCAACTAACCTCTCCTTTAGTAATAAAGGCTAGAGTCAAGTCTAGTCAACTAAGGGATAACACTAAGCAGTCCATGGATGGTATCGCCATGTAAAGGAATATAACCTTACATGATAATTTTATTGGTATGAACTCAATTTATATGTTTCTTCTCTTATTTTAACCACACTTGGGATCAATTTAGATGATCATAACTTGTATGTTTTATTCAACCCCACTTGCCACACATTGATAGGATTTAGGGTGATATACTTAGTTGTATTTCTATCATTGATTCCTTTATTTGATTAGTGTATTATATCTAATACTTTATTGTTTATGACACATCATGAAAAATTGTATTTTTCCACATTACTTTATTAGTTTTGGAGGCATTATGCCATCTATTTGATACCTTTATTTAACTTATAAGACTTTCGTGTCAAAAATATTGTGTGTCACTTGATTGAAATGGGTACTATTGTGATACCCAAATAAATTCAAGTTTTGAGCCTTAGAAGTATTTGAAACAAATCATTATCACATTTTTTGAGAATGACAACACCATTATGCTACCCAAATTATTTCAATAGACTTGTCTTGTCTTATGTCCAAATTGTCATTGTTTGAAACCAATCATTTATGTCTTGTTGGATATTTGCTTAGCATAGTCATTTTATTCAAATTTTCATAGCTTGTTGGTCATCAAAACCCTAGTTTGCCTAAGTTGAGTTTTGTATTGAATTTTACAAGTTTAGATCCAAACATTGATTGATTTCTATTTAGGCCTTGATTTGCAAGGGCTGATACACAAATATTTCTCTTTTGGGTTGCATAACTTAGGTTATTCCATTAATAAAATTTGGAAACTATATTTTTTGTGACTTTATTTGATATAATCATTCCATATTTAAATGCTTTTTGTTAAGTACCTTATACCAATTTTATCACATTTATGTCTAGAATTAAGTGCCTAATCTTTGCCAAACTATTCCAAGTTTGTTAGATTAATCATCATCCTTTTGTTTCAAGTATATATTTTGACATCATATTTGGCCAAAATTCCTAGCATCAACCTTATTTTTATCCTATATTTTGATGCCACATTTGGCCACAAGTCCTAGCAACTCTTTTCCCTTTCCTTGTTTAGACCTATTTAGAACATCTTTGGCATTAGAGTTTAGCATCTTTTTTTTAGGTCATTTTACTTGAACTTGTTTATGTGAGACATTTAACATTCGAAATTTGATGTTATACTAATTTTATATGTCTTTACATAGATTATTTGGAGATACAAACCTATCCTAGACCAAGTTAGACCAAGTTTGAATAATTTATCCTTTGGACATCATTTTTATGAGTTTGTATAGCTCTACAAACTTTTGTTACTAAGATTTATTTATTGATTTAGATATGTCTAGCTACACTTATGGTGGAGTCATGTAAAATACAATCTATGATATAATGGCCGCACAAAATTCAACTACAAACCATTACTAGGATGATATGGTTTGTGAGGAGGAATTGGGTGAAGACATCTTTGAAGATGATTTTTTTTGTGAGACATATCCATATCCACCTTAAAATAATAAATCAAGAGAAAAAATTCAAGAACCTACTTATGATCTAAGTTAAAAACCCTAGGGGGACAAGGTTGATTTTATTTGGGACGAGGATCCATACCCTTATTTAAATCCTCAATATGGGGAGAAAAGCCAAAGTTCTCAAGCATAGGGTGTATTAATCAATTATTCAGGCTAGTTGTGGTTTTATACTCACCCTCATGTGACCACCCAATCCCCTAACTATATCGATAACCCTCCTTCAAATTATGTGAGCTACCAAGCTCCTCAACATTTGAGGAATACCATTACCATTCTAAGATCCCATCCTTTAGCTTGTTTGAGAAACCACACTCCATAATTCCCTAAAATTATCATTCTAGGACCTTGTACTTTAGCTTATGCAAGTAACCAAGCTCCATAATGCCCCAAACTTATCATTCTTGTACCTCACCCTTTATATTGTGAAAGTAAACAAGATCTAAAATGCCCTACCCATATCATTCTAGGACCTTATCTTTTGGTTCATGATAACAAGAAAAGCTTCACAGTGTCCTACCCATATCATTCAAGGAATCCATCCTTTAGATTGCATCAGTAATCAAGATCCACAATTCCCTACCATTGCCATTCCAAAACCTCATTCTTTGGCTTGTGTGAGTAATAAAGCTCCATAATGCCCTATCATTATCCAACCACTAATCATTTTTCATCCATTTCCAACCATTCCCCACTTTAGAAAACCCTTGCCAATCATCCAATCCCAACTGAGCCAATCAATACCTCTCTAACCAATCCAATCATTTGAGGACCAAGATATATTCAAAATTGGTATTTTATAATTGATTGTAAACCAAGGATAAGGAAACCAATAAATCTAATATTTTTTATTTGAACCAACCATTTTTGATAAGTCAACTTATGATAAATCAACTCTTATTTCTATCCTTGTTGTTGAGGAGTCTTACTCTGATGAGCCAGTCTTTGTTGAGTCACTTCATAATGATTATAACCACCTTTAGAAAAATCATTACCTTGACTATATTCCTATTTTTCAAGATCCTCCCTTAGATAAACTAGTCTTTGAGGAGTTGTCTCTTGACATTTTTTCCATTGTTAAGGAGTCTCACTTTGACAAAGTAGTCTCTGTGGAGCCCATTATGCCATCATAGGTCGTTACTTGTCCAATATCAAAATTTTTTAAAAACATCATTATATAAGCATCCACATTATATTAAAAATAAAAATTGGATTTAAGTTCTATTCTTGAACTAATATCAAATTTAGCATTAGAAGTAGAATCAATGTCAGTCTAAACATTAAATTGAGAGTATATTGAGTTAGAATTAGGTTTAAAGTCTATTGAGTCAAAATCAGATTCAAAATCAAAATACATTCATGGTTGTTAAAATATTATTTGTGTATTCCTCACAAATCAATTTAAATACATTTATTATCCATCTATAGTATTTTAGGATGATTACTTCATCTTTGACACAAGTTATCCTAGTATCTTCTATGAGGATTGTGTTGCATCTCCCTATTCCACATGTCATATCCACCAACCAATTTAGCCATTTTATTGATATTCCATCTCCTACAAGTGTCAATTAGGATAGAAATAATAATCCCTTATTAAAATACATCCATGATGACATATCATTTAAAGAATAGTAGGGAAGCCAAGACCACATTGATGTAAAAGAAAAATAATCTCCTAGTGAAACCTTTTTGGAGATGCTAGGGACAATCAAATTTAAAATTCAACATATTCTAATGAAACTTTTTTGAAGGTGTTGGAATACAATCAAAGTCAAAATTCAATGTTCCTTAGTAAAACATTCTTGGAGGCACTATGGGATAATCAAGACAACTTCATTAGTGAAAACATATTTGAGATGCTAATAGTTAAGCACATTAGTCCTTCACTACTTGATGAAGATAAAATCAAAGATGACATCAATATACTTCTAATATACAACATAATCAAATGGTAACTACTCTCAAACCTAAATAACAACAAGAAATTGTGGTATTATAGAGATAATATTTAGAAGTCTTCAGCCCCACCACATCAAAGTTATGTTGAATCTAGAATCAAGAACATTATGTGTGCCTAAAAATATTGATCTTCATTTGTTTCCCAACCATTATACATTATATAATCATCCACCATTCCATTTCCTAATCAAACATATCAACCAAAATTTATCCCTATTTACCATCTATGGCCACATGTTCCTTTAAAGAGGTTACACATATATCTTGTCTTGACATTTGAAGGAAACATAATCAGTGACCAATGAAGATCACAACAACATCATTGGAGTCCTCTACATCTAGTTCTTGATAGATCAACTATTCAAAAGAGGTGAAGGATAGAAATTTACATGATTGATTATTATAGTTATTCCATATGTTGATCAATATGTGCATCTCCACATCAAAAATAACAATAAAAACATTCACCCAAGCCAAAAACATAAACCATGTCATTTACCTTATTGTTTTCATTTTTCCATTTCCTGTCATTTGTTTCATACCTATCCATTTCCCTTACCACTTGGGTGTAACCCTCCTACCATTTTATTTAATATTCATATGATCCTATCACTCTATAACTTTATCATTCTACCTTTTTTGTTCCTTTTCCATCATCTTATCATGTTTTGATCCTCTCGACCTATCCTATTTGACCTTGGTTCATCCATTGGTTCCAATTTTAACATGAAGAATCAGATCAATTTAAGTAGTTATTTCAAGTATTCTAGATAGAGGTCATATTTTAGAGTAATATGATTTAAGTTTTGAAATTTTCATCCTTAATTTATTATTTTGTTTTATACTATGCTTTGTTTGTGTGGGCCTTATTATAACCACCTAGGGGCAGATTAATGTCTCACCAGTCTTGCTTCTAATTATAATTACCTATGGGAAAATTAGTATCATTGATTTAAGCCGTTGTATCCTAGTTATAACCACCTATGGGTAAACTAGGAGAAATATTTTTTTATTATGCCTTAATATACCAACTTGTCATTCATATGTTGTACGGTGCCATTATACCAACTATGCCTATTTTGTTTGAATTGACTACTACACTAATCAGATTCCTCCATTGTAAGGTGGAACTACTATTACTTCAATCTATTTTTGGACTATGTGTGTCATTATCAATAATTTTTGAGGTTATCTCAGTCCCCCTTTTCCATATGCTCTCATCTTTTTGGGAGTAACCTTTTAGTTTGAATGTTCTCATCATTTTGTAAGCAACCTTTCAATTTAAATGCTCTCACAATTTTATGAGCTTGAATTGTTTAGTATCTCATAATTATAAATTGAGTTGAGATGCTTCAAATCTTAAAAAAAAATTAAAACCATTTATAAAAACCAAAAACATTGACCACTTATTTTCCTTAAGGATTCTGGGAACCCTTACTAAGTCACAAGAAATCACTTGTCATTTAATTTCTCCATCCTTTTTGGCCTTTTTATCCCATGATCACATCATTTTGTGTTCATTCCCATATTATTCTATAATATTCATCATTTTTTATTTCTCATCATGTTTTTTCTATCCCATATTTTGGGAGAACTACATTTAGCTTAAAGTTTTATTGGATATTATGTGCATAGAACTATGTAGGTAACATCCACTTGCCTAGTGCAAATGGAGTCAGCTTGATCACCCCCTTCCTTTTTCTTCTCCCCCATCTTTTTTTTTGTTTGTTTCTCTTTGTTTTTTTTGGTTTTATTTGTGTTTTTTTATTTGTTTGTTTATGTTCCTATTTGTTTGCTTTTAATACTATTGCCTTCATTCAGTGGATGTGCATTCATTAGGTGATTCTTTATGCACTATTCTTGAATCAATACATATTCATGCATAAACATTAACATCATGTCTTTTATCATTGGAGCATTATTTTTAATTGAGTATTAGATCACCAGTCAATTCTTGTGCATATTTCAACCAAGTCCTCATGATGTTTTATCATGATGCCTACCATCAAGTGTTACAGCAAAAATCAGCTTCAAGAGGTCTACACAACAAATTCAATGATGATCTCTCCTTGGCACTAGATTTAAAAAAAATCCTTACCTAATCCAAATAATATCCCAAATATATTAATTAAATAATGAAATACTTTTCCTCCTTACCAGTTTAGACAAGCATCTCCCTACTAGTAGTTTACCTAATTCATCTTTATCCTTTGTATCAATTTGACATCATCCTATTTTCCATCATCTTTCATATAATATTTTCCACTATCAGGATACAATGCTTATAAACACCTTTTGGCAAGTCATTTCACATCATCCCACTTGAATTTCCAATGATTATATCTACCTTCAGGAAAAACATTGCATTTCTACCAATTTGAGGGTTAATGATTATAACTACCTTTAGGAAAATCATTCACTTTATTCCACCCAAAAAGGGCTTATTTTACACAATTGAGATACTAATTATTATAACTATTTATGGGAAAATCATTGTATACCATCCCACATGCATCCTTCATATCATATTTTCCATTATCGAGGTATAATGCTTATAACCACATTTGGGCAAACCATTATACATCATCCGACTTGTATTCTCAATGATTATGACCACCTTTGGCCAAATCATTATGTTTACATCTATTTGGCCCACTCATTTCCTTCTTTTGATGGACTATTTTCTAATCACTCCCTCGAGGGGGCACCCTATAGTTCATCCATTGTCATTGAAGTCATAAGCATATATGACCTTTTTTAATTTGAGAATACATTACTATGATTATAGCTTACAATTCCTTCCAAATAGGGGTAAACTATAGACACTTAAAATTTGCCACCAATGGCATCATACTAAACTTTGGATCAATTCTTACCAACCTTTACACATCTAGCCTAAAATTTTCTAAACATCTCAAATTTGGCTTCATAAAATACAATTTGAATTATAAAATAATTAAATGGGACAAATGCACACATCAAATAATTCAAATATTTTAACATTTCAAGAACCTTAGATAGAATTAATTAAAGTGAAACTTTAAATCAAATTCCTAAATTGAATTAACAATGAGCAATTAAATGAATTATCAAAAAATAAATTTAAAAATCAAAGAATATCCTAGGAACTCATAATTACCTTTTTTGAGTTGTCATTTTGGAAAATATCCCATCCATGCTTATTAATTTCTAATCATAACCATTTGACACCTTTTGACTCCACTAGGGTTAGTTAACTCAAAAAGGTTAAGTTTGAATCCATTCTAATCTCTAACTACACCCTAATTCACCTTGGATTGGGTTTAGTTTCTAAACCTATAAATAGAATCTATTACCTATGAAGAATGAGATTTTGTACATAGTGATGTTATATTATTGGTTTTATGATAAGTTTAAAAATAACAAAGTTATAATGCCAAAATTATGAATCACAAGCCAATCAAACATGAGCCAAACCATAGGGCCAAAGAGAGAAGGAGCCACATAACTCCATTTTTCAAAGACTTATTGAGAACAAACTAATAAATCCAAACAAATAAATCTCTTAGATCATTCAAGGAAGGTAGGAAAGGTTGTTTTTTTTTGCATTTTAGTTGTGCTTTATCAATTGGTTTTCTTTTCTATGTTCTTCCATTTGATCTAGGAAAGATAGTGTTATGCATGTTAATGTGTTTGTTTTCATTTTGATTTATTCCATTGTGAAACTAACATATGATCTAACCACCATTCTTGGATTCATTGATCACACTTGACACTTAGCTTGGTTAATAGCTTCCTCCAAAGTACATGGTGAGAGTCCAAACCTAATATTATAACTTGGGAAAAAGAGCATTGGTAAATAGATGGAAAGGTTGTAATCTACCATATTATGTTCACATTTTTTTGATAAGTTCTTCCATAAATTAATGATATCTTGTGTAGTTTTGTTTCCAAGTTGCTTAAAATTTATAAAATGGGCCAAGGTATTCCTAGGAAGATCATTAGTTTAGAACTCTTAGACTAAAGCATTGACTAAATCTTCTAAACTAGTAATAGAATAAGATTTAAGTTGGTTGTACCTATCTTAAGCATCACCTATGAGATTTTTTGCTAATATCTTGGTAGTGTAAAATGTGTTTAATTTGACCCAATCTATATATAGATTTCAAAATGTTTTTAAATGAAGAGTAGGATCAGTTGATCCATTAGAAGAAATGGTAAGGGTGATACCTCCTATATCGATATTATCAATTTGAGATGTAAGATGTTCATTTTGAAGATGATTTATTATATTATTTATGAAAGGATTTGGATGTGTAGGATTACTATGGGAATCTTGAAGAGGAGGTGGGGGAACATTTTGATTATGTGTGCCCCATAGCATCTATTGATGGTGGGTTTGAGTATGGATAAGGTGATTTTTAATTTTCAACATTTTTTTCCATTTTTTGGTTGAAAATTATTCATTTTATTAATATTTTGTAATAGGATTTTATGGGTTTGAGTTACATTATTGGCAGTATTTAAATCATTTGGATTGGTAACAGTGGCTTGGGTACCACTATGAGTCTTAGTAGGAGCTTGATAATAACTATTAGTAAGTTAGGCACTAGTGGCATAATTTTCTTTTGTGGAAAAATATTGACTAGTAGAGGGATGATAAAGAATATCACTAGAGTCATGATTGCCATGGGTATAAAATGATGCACTAGTGGAATAATTGATAAGAGTGGGTCTTAGAAGAGGTCCACTAGATTTAGAACCTACCATGTCAATAGAAATACTAGGCATAAAGGTAGATTAAGCTAAAGAAGAAGAAATCATGGTATGATAAGGGGTTAAAATAGAGGGAATAGGTTGAGAAGCAAAGAAGCTAATATCTCCAAATCCATTTGAGAATATGAGAGAAGGTGAATGAGGCTCCTCAACTTGACCACTTATCATGAGATGGTAGCTATTAGAAGGATATTTACCTCGATGTTGAGGAAACTCATTGATGAATAAGATCATTTATGGTGTATATTATAATCTAGGTTGATCTTCAAGTGAGAAAAGATGATTGTGAACCAAAGAGGAATGAGCAGGGGTCCCATAGTTTATACTGTGAGTGGCTATATGAACATTGCTTTAATCTAGGATAGGATCCACAAGCTATTTATGGGATAACCTATTAAGGTTGGTAAGATTCATCATATATATTAAATTAAACTCAATTTTGTTTTTAAAAAATAATTTTATGATGAAGGAGAGAGATTAGGAAATGCAAATTTGATGGAAAAGTAAGGAGATATGAAGGGATAGATAAGAGTATAGAGTTGACTAGGTCAACCTAATATTGTAAATAGGGTACAAAAACTAAATTTAAAAAGGACACATATTCAATAGGGTTGACTTAGTACTGTAACTTAAGATAGAAAAAATCTTGATAAGGATATAGGGTTGACTTATTATTGTAACTTGAGAGGCAGATAAGAGTACTAGTTCAACCAAGTCAACTTAGTACTACATGCAGGGGAGTAGATAATCTATAAGAAATTGTGTCAAACATAATGACTATGTATTGAAAATAGGGTAAAAAACTTGCAATGTAATTTAAATAAATAAATTAAAGTAAACACATAAGAAAATTGATCAATGAGGATGATATAATTGAGGCACATAACATAAAACCTTGCACTAACCTTGGCCAATACAAGTATTTACAATACAACATACAATGAGCAAAGAGCTAGTAATCAAGTTGAAAAGTAAATGCTAACTAAGTGGTCATCCTAAATTTTGTTAGATTATAAAATGTTATTTTAAGTGTGATAGGGAATTTGGTTGAAATCAAAGAACTAAAAAGTAATCTATGAATGGTTTTAGGATGCTTAGGCTAAAAGGGATCTTTATTGTCAATGGTATTGGCTTAGTATTAGGGCCTACCCCTTCACTTCATAATTTTATATCAATAAGGATGTTGAATGATTTTAAAATATATACCATTAACCACATGTCTATACTTGTCCAAAAAACCAATTTGGCTTTCCCCTTGGTGATAAAATCCAAGTAGGTAGGCCTTGGAAAGATAAATGTTTAAATTCATTTTAAAATTATGTGATTTTGTAGTGTGTGCAAAAAATAGAAAAATAGTGTAACTAAGTGGTATATTGAAAAAACACCTAATTGGAGTATGTGATCTACTCTAAGCATGAAAAAAATTAAAATTGAAAGTGTGAAGTAATTACTAGCATATATTTATCACTTCCCAATTTGAAACATAGTATAGAGTTAGTTCAGATGATAGTATATGAAAACATTACATAACTGAGTTGAAAGTGTCATTATTGTACTAAAAAATCAAGGGTCATTAAGAACTAAGTGAACTAGGTTGACCTAATATTTTAGATAGAAGATAGAATATAGAACTAGGTTTAATAGGTCATCCTAGTTTATTGTATGATTAAAATTTTAAAGACTGCAAACTTTACAAAATAGAATTGTAAGGAAGACCTAAATTTAAAGAGAGATAAAGTAACCTTGGTGGTTTGGAAGATGTTGAGGATTGTGAAATTTATATTTAAGTGCCTTGAATGTTTCTTGAAAATTCTTTCAACTATGTTGACTGGGTCAACCTAGTTCTACAATTCCCTATTTGATGAAACCTATTAAAATGATTATACTAGCCTGGTTGACCTAGTATGTTATCTACAAGATATATATAATATTATGTCAACCTATTCAATATAGTTTGTTGTTATAGAGATAAACAAGATTATTTTGTCAACCTATTCAATCTAGTAACCTATATCTGATGAAGACCTACATAGAGTCATTTTTATAAAACTATGTGTTATTTTATGCAACTGTGTTAAACCTCCATATAAAAGTTAGAAACTATATCATCCCTATCGACCTAGTATCACAAATATATAAAAATAATAAATAAAATGAATGAAAATTTTGAAATAAAACCTAAAAGAGTTATATTCATGTTGGGTTCACCAAAATGTGTGCAATCATAAATGCATTAGATCCACAAATCAATCTTAGGTCAAAGAAGATAGATCTTACTTACACATCCAATTGAGGATACATCAGATAATTGGGAACATGACCAATATGAATCCACTAAAAAAAATTAGGGAATATATTATCACAAATAACATCACAATGGAGGGTTAAAAATCCTTCAATCAAGAAAAATAATGCAATAACCCTAACTAGGTCCTATGTTTTCATATTCACTATACTAATAACAAGTAAATCTAATAAATCTAATCTAGTGCTCACCAAATCTTGTGGCACAAAGTGGGGGCAATAAAAAACAAAATTAAGCATGCATATAATACCTATACTCACATGAATGTATACATAATCCTAATACATATAAGATAAGTAGAAATGCATATTTATCTACTCTTATAAAGGAAGAACAAAGTTAAGAATACTTACCTTTGAAGATAAACCCACTGAGATTCAATCTCTCCCTTCACCAAGGTGCTTCAAAAGGGGTTATTATGGTATGTAAAGATGACAAGGATAAATTATCTCTAGGCTACACAACATATCAATGCATCTAAAAGACTTCTCCATAAGACAAAGTTTGTATCTCCCAAGAAAGTATGAAACCCTAACCTTAATCCTCAAGTAGAATGGTGGATAAGTAGATGCACAATATATCTTACTTTTTCTATTCTCTAAATAATTTCAAAATGATCTTATATATATAGGTATATTTAACCATAATCCATTCTAAAAGTTTCAATCGACAAGGTTGACCCAGTTAACCTAGTATCATTATTGATAAAAACTCACTAGATCATGGGCTATGTCAGCCAAGAGTTGACCTAGACCCTAAATGTGTTTTACCAATAAGAGTACAAGGTCAACCTAGTTTAGATATTCATGTAAACTATTTAAAGGGGATTTAGGTTAGGAAAATGGGTATGAAAAGTGGAAAATCATTAGAGAAATGTATAAGAGAGAATAACAAGCTTAGAGAAATGGTTTCTAAGAGACAAGTGTGTACATAACAAGTGGTAAAAGGGACAATAATCTTATGAAGCACTAATGTTCTACCCACCCCTTTCTCAGTGCACCCCTTAAGGTGTACACTTAGAAATATTAAGACTCAATGAGTTCTTACAAGATAAAGAACATCAGTAATTGATAAAAGTTTGAAAATATTGTGTATATAAAAACATTAATCATATGACTTTTATGTAAATAGGGATGAATGGGGAAGTTTTTCTCTCTTGAATGCTTGATTGAGTACTTCTTGGTATGTTTCCTTGTGAGTTTGTATGTAATTTCTAGGTGAGGAATGATTGAAGGTTGATATTGTATATATACCAATCCTTTTAATAAATATCTTGCATTAAATAACTTAATCTAACCTTTAAATACAATTATTTTTTGAATTGGATGAAAATTGGGTACCAAACACTTTGTGAGGAAATTGACACTTGCATCAACACTTGTTTCTCTCTAGAATACAAGTGTCCATCAAGTTATAAAATTGGTATATGTCCAAAACATTAAGTGGAGGATAAATATTAGGTTTAGAGATTTTTCATAATATATAAGGCATGATTATTAGAATAAAAAGGGTTGGACTACGAGATAATCAATTGGGCATAGAGATATATTGAAAAACATATTTTGGTAGTGGGCATGTCTAGAACTAAAAGGTACAACCATGATAAATATTTTCCAAGTATATAATACAAAAGTACTATATAAATCATATTTTAGTATCTACATACCCTTTAATCTAGTAATGAAATTGTTATTTTTAAGGAGATAAATGTGTACCTGGTTGTGTATAATTCACCTTTCCTTTGAATGGACCCAATTGAATTATTTTTTGGTGACTGATCTATAGCCAACATCATGTTATTGTATATAATCAATGTATGAAATTTGAAACTAAAATAATTATAAATACTTGAAATTAAGAAGAGCAATGTTAGGAATACACATGTGTGTTCATGCAACCATCTTACCTTTTGACAATTTTATTTGAAAGGATGCATCATTATGAAGTATTCAAGTTAAATTAGGATAATTTTGAACCTTAAAGTGCATAAATATATAGATATTGTAGGACACATACCCCAAATCATGGTGTAAATGTGATTTTCAACATGACCATTGAGCTTGTTTCATCTCAATCATGTAACCCAAATATGTGCATGAAATGGTGAGTGTGAGTAATT
Organism: Torreya grandis; assembly: GCA_037957365.1. Taxonomy (NCBI): domain Eukaryota; kingdom Viridiplantae; phylum Streptophyta; class Pinopsida; order Cupressales; family Taxaceae; genus Torreya; species Torreya grandis. The sequence continues at coordinate 3,739,363 of JARHVA010000712.1, read as the reverse complement.
TAATAAAAAAATACTATATATCTAGTGATGGTGGATGATGTAATAAATTAAAAACTATAATTCTATTAAAGTTAAAAATTTAATCAAATCTAACTTATAATTTTGGTAATATTGAGGGATTTAATCAACTCAATCTTATAGAGATGAAGCAACTATTGCATTAGATTGGCTTGATAACCATACATAACTATCCATCATAGGTATGATATCAATCCATAATATTATTTGAAATATATAAAATGATTTTATTTTTCAAATTTATGTTCCCTTTGCATGGCATATGCACCTCATATATGTCTCAAACTAAAATCTAGTATAGTTAATTACCAATGTATAGATTGTTGATATATATATATATATATATATATATATATATATATATATATATATATATATATATATATATCAAACTTATTGAATTTTAAACTAGTGAAAGTGTGAAGGACATGTTTCTATGGCATTCCCCCATTGGATGTGGAGAATCTGAGATCTAGTGAAAATGTGGAGAACATGTTTCCATAACACTCCCCCATTATAATCTGGATATGTTTAATATTGAATAAGTTGGGAGCTCTTAACTTTTTGTATATTCCCCCACTATAATATGAGACTATGAAAATTTGGAATCCATGACCCTACTATGAATAAGTTGGGAGCTCTTAACTTTTTGTATATTCCCCCACTATAATATGAGACTATGAAAATGTGGAATCCATGCCCCTACTATTATGTCCCCTTACCCCACCCTTTTAAGGTGAGGGTAAATACAATATAGTGGTTACCTTACCTCTAAAGGATAAGATAATTATATAAGTTGTATATGGATCACATAGCATATATGAGTAATATATCTAGGTATTTATAGAATTTAGGTAAGTAGTATGTGACCACATAAATTCCTAATATGCATGATATAGATCATGAGAATGTCTAGAGAGTAACAATACAAAATCAAAAATAAATCAAGAACACACATAAGATTACTCAAACTTAAATAAAAAATAAATGGTCCAAGGAGACCTCAAACAAGGGGCAAATTCAAATGCTTCACAATAAAAGAGACATGACTTAGTCAAATTTACACAAAGCATAGAAATTACATATTCAAGTGCCCACATACAAAATTGAGTGACATATTCAAATATCTAAATAGGAAAGCAAAGGCATAGTGTCCAAAATCAATGGACCATATTCAAATGCTCAAATATGGAATAAATACAAGACAAAAATAAGGAACATGTTTAAGGAAGTGCATAAATGAAATAATGGAATATAGGTAACTAATATGAACATAACATACTAGTTCATAAACTTGTATTTACAAAAAATGTTAAGTACATAGCATATAAATTACACTATGAAAGGTATAATCATGGATATAGGCATGTGTAAGTATATAATTACAAACATGATAATGGTAAGTAATCATATAATAATATAACCTAGGTGTATCATGATCAAATAAGCATATGCCCTCAACATACTCATGATGTGATTAGAGGGAAGGTCCAATATATGTATATGAATATATCATGTGTTTGGGTATCCCTATATCAAACTAAAATGTATGTGTATAAATGAAAATAAATATATGTTATCTACTAACATGGCACAAACAACATACATATAATAAATAGTACAACTAACAATATGTTAAAAGTTTTTAGTATTTTTGAATTTAATTTAAATTTTTTTATGTTTTAGAATATTTGGTTGTTTTTAATTTTTAATATTTATGAATCTTAATTGGAATGAAATGAGATTATTTTTCCCATTTAAAATATAAAATACTATCTAATGGTTTTCTAAAATCACATATGCCCTCAACATACTCATGATGTGATTAGAGGGAAGGCCCAATATTTGTATGTGCATATATTATGTGTTTGGATATGCCTATATCACACTCAAATAAATCATGAACCGTATGTGTATATATGAAAGGAAATATATGTTATCTAATAAAATGGAAAAAATAACATACATATAATAAATAGTATAACTAAGAATATGCTAAAAGTTTTTAGTATTTTTGAATTTATTTAAATGTTTTTATGTTTTGGAATATTTGGTTTTTTGAATTTTTAATATTTAAGAATCTAAATTGGAATGAAATGATATTATTTTTCCCAGTTATAAGATAAAGGACTATCTGATGGTTTTTCAAGATCATATTTTTTTTCATTGATATTTATGTTATATCATTTCTTGTGATTCAATATCATCTAGTAAGGGAATGTATTTTATCATTGTTATAGGTTTATCATTGTGTCCATTATGCAATAATAAAATTAGTTTAATTTTTAATTTTTAAGTAACATGCATATTAATTGTATCAATTCCTAATTTCATTTTGGTTGCCTAAAAATGTCTAAGAAAAAATGTGATATTTGGTTTTGTATCCATTACCCATATGATGGTATTTATTAATTTAGGTTCATGTGTTATAGCTAATTAAATATATCCCAAAATATTTGAGGAAAATATAACAATATCTTACTTCCGAGATAGTGTTACCCAATTTAAATAAGTATGAGACATTCCAAAGAATGTCTTAATTATGTGTATCTATTTAAAAATGTGAGAAATAAACACCATTGATTTTTTCAATAACTATTATATTTTCATGAATTTTTAACTTTAAATAATATTTTTGTGTATAAATGTTATACTTTTTTTATTTGTTTCACTTCTCAAACATAATTTGTGTGCACCCCTCACCTTTTTATTTTTGAATATGGTTTTGCAATTCTAGACATTGATTTGTAATATGTAAAGTGATTATATTATAGCATAATATAGTTATCCATATTTAAGAATGAGTTTGTTACCTAATTTATGTCTATTAGAGGTAAATATATCATCTGATGCTTAAGTACCAAAGGAATAATTAAGTTTGGAATATCTTAATTTGCTAAGATATGGATAATTTGTTGTGGAAGTTTTTGAGAGTACTCCACATTATTAACATGGTTTATTTTCATTGGTTCCTTGTAAAGTTGGCTTAATTTTTTTAGCCAATAGGGATGGATTGAATAATAAGAATTTACATGTTCACTCGATAAATTTTCCTTGCCCTTATCTAAATTGGTTTTGTATCTTCTGGTGATGAATTAAAATTGTATGTATCATGCTTTATAAGTGTGAATAGGTAATGTGAAAGATGCTAAAGTGGATTATAACTAAGTTATTACAATTTTTCATAAATCATATCATGAGTAAGTTCATCATTATCATATTAATCTAAAAAATTTATGTCTTATTGCTCAGTGTTAACCACTAAAGGAAGCTAAAATGTTGGATTTTCATATTGTTTTGGTATCATTGGATCCTTTGGTAGTGGTTATTTATCTTTATGTGAATCTATGTGCACCTAAGTGGTTATTGTTCTATTTATTTCTTGAGGTAAAGGAGTCATTATACTTGACTCACCCATTTGATAGGGTTTTTATATTTTCAAGTGGAATACATTGTTTAGGTGGTATCACTTTAGGTATCCCTTTTGTGTTAGAATGTATCATTTTACAAAATTTTAAGGGTTTGTCATCAACATCCATTATGAATAAGGTCCCATCATGTGTAATTTTAACACATCATTGTAATTTAGATGGGAAAACTTCCATGGTATGGATCTAAGGTTTTCCTAAAATTAAGTTATAGTGTAATGACTAAGACATTACTTGGAATGTAGTTGGAACTATTTTTTTTCCAATGACACATATAATGTGATTTGTCCAACTATTAGGCTAAATAAAATATCAAATACTTTTATATGAATATCTAATTCTTGAAGAATAATTGTGATAATACCCATGATATTTAAGAAATACATGTGACAAATTTGTAGGCTTGAACCATTATCTACTAACACCCTTTTGATTCCCTTGTAATACATACTCATTTTTATTAACAAAGGCAAATATTGGTGAATAATATATATTTATGGTGAATATTTGGGATAAAATTTAATAATATTTTCATTTTTTTTGAGATCTTGCATAATATTTGTAAAATAAGCTGGTTCAATATCACCTGGTACTTAGGTTTCATGTAATGATTCATATAAGATATCCTTGTAGATAGTATATTTATTTAGGAGTTAGAGGGTTGAAATTTTAGCATATATGTTGCTCAATTTTTTAATAAAATCATATTCTTATAATTTGATAATAATTTTAGGATTATGAGGAAATTGTTTGATATTAGCAGGTGGTGTGATAGGTTGGGCACCTTTACCTTTTTTATTAGTGATTGTGTGGATCATGGAATCTAATATAAGTTATGGGTGAGTAATGCATGTGAGATGGTAGTGGTAAATTTAATATGGTCTAGGTGAAATAAAGGGTATGGAGTATGTATGTTGGCATCTAGGTATAGGCTCTATAATATTATAAAATGAGTTGTATAAATAAGTTGGATCCTTCTCCTTTATTAGTTTTAAATTTAATTTATCCACATATGAAACATAACAAACAAGGGTGAATATGAAATAATTTAAGATGAAATAAATGATATATAAAAATCCATGATTAATTTATCTAAAATAAATGGAAATTTGACTTAATATATTTATAGTTTAGAGATAAAAAATTAAAGAAAAAATAGGAAGCCCTAAGTCCATTGGGGTATAGAGACCCAATGTCAAATTCACCAAATGTTTAACCCTAAGTTTAGATATGTGTAGTATATAGGGTTAAGGGTATTAGATTTTATTTTACTTAAATAGTGGTGATAGGGACAATTAATAGAAAACTCAAATAAACAATATTCTGAATTTATACAAATGAGATTGCTAAAAAGAGTAAAGTACATGTATTGATAGATATTGTAATAAATCAGAAACAAGTAATAATTAGTTGGTTTATTATGAGCATGTAGGTATAATATAGAACATGATGGAATTATACTAGAATATTATCCTAAAACCATCTTCAAATTATATAAATATTATTTCTATGGCCTCAAATGCTTGTAGTAGATGCAAATAGTTACATCGATGCAGGTGTCTAATCTTACTATAGGTGTCCTATAAAAAAATAATAAATATATCTATATGAGAATAATTAGACTTTTAATTTTTATGTCACATTTCTTACAATGTCTTTAGATCATGTGCATAGGCTATCATTCTTTGTCAAATTATCAAACCTTATCTCTTCACCCTTGTAGTGATTATGGAAAAAATGGGTTAGTGGGATCAAAGTGTCAAGCTAACCCTAAATACCCCTCTATTGATGGGTGATATCTATATATCTAATTATTTAAAGACAGCATTAAACTGATTTAGCTTTCTTGTATGTGTTGGCTTGTGTGTGCATAAGGGTGCAATGTGTGATAAGCAAAGACATGTAGTGACTTAGCTTGTAACTTGGAAAATATGGCTCATGGGATAATATTTGAATGCTTAAAACCTATGGAATATTAATCCTATTAATGATATGTAAATAGGGATGAATAGGGTAGGTTTTATTACTTGAATTCTTGATTGAGAGCTTCTTTTTATATTGTCTTATGAGTTTGTATGTGATTTTTAGGTGAGGAATAAATGAGGGTTGATCTTATATATACTAATAAATTTTATAAATATATCATGTTAAATTACATAACCTATCCTTTATGATGTGTCTCTTTTGTAAATTGGATGACATTTAGGCACTAGACACTTTGTGGGAAAATGTACACTTGCGCCAACTCATATGTCCACCTAGGATGCAAGTGTCTATGGAGATAGAAATTAGATAAAGGTTTAGAATTAGTGGTGAAGGATAATAATTAGGTTTAGATATTTTTACACATAATAGAATGCCTAGTAATCATAATAACAATGTTAATACTAAGAGATAATAGATTATTCATAAAGAGATAGGATATATGAGCCTTCCACCAGTAGACATGTCTAGAAATGAAAAGTAAAACCATGATAGGTATTTACCAATTTGATAATATTGAGACACTATAAAAATCAAATTTTAATATCTACCCAACCTTAGTATCCCTGAGCTAAATTTTGAATAACCTCCAACATCACAAGTCATTTATGAAGCATTTAATAACACCACAATTGCACCAATATCTATCATTTTGCATTAGTTTCACACATACCCTTGTAGCATGGCATAACTTCATAGAGTTTTATACCTCTTCATATTATGGGTATTTAGGAATCACTTAAAAAATGGATTATTGAGGTAAGAAAAACTTCAATTATTGATCCCTTTTTACTTCATAATTTCACTTTGTCTTCTTGTATATTAAGATATGGTTTTGAGTGGAAAAGGTGTTATCCATTGGTCCTTGCATCAATTCATAATCTCCCATATAGATTTAAGAATTAATTTTTTAAGCAAAAAATAACATAAAATATCATAGTTGTGTTTTATATTATACAAGACCACTTTATTAAGACAATATCACCCCCACTATTATCTAGTTATATCACTATTATCTAGGAATCCTACCAGCTCTGGTTCTGAGTTTGTACTCAGTCAATAGTCTTTCAGTTAGTCTCAAATCCATAAATAGTCTTCATCTCTATTTTCTAGATAATTTTATATTTCTCTTTTAAATTTTACATATTTATTATATTTCTAAATTTAGTAATTTCTAAATCAATTTTTAAAATTTATTACATATTTGTAGTATTCTAATTTCTCATAGCATTTTTTCATATTAGTTAATCTATTTTGCTAGTTTTCTAAAATTTGACAAAATAGATTTGATCTTTTTTTTTTTCAAAAATTTAAAATATTTTTTAAGTAATGCTCCAAAATGTGTGCATGTGATATATCAATAAATAGATATCTAAATCAATCCCCATAAGTTACATTAGAGTACACACATTGTGTTTTTCATAAAATATTATTTTTATTAAGCCAATTAACCTTTTCAAAAATTACATATTTTAAGCTTACTTACTTATACACAATATCTCTTACATATTATTTAGCCTTATAAAAATGTTTAAAATACAATAATAATCATATTTTAATGATAAAAAAATATAATATATCAAAATAATCAAATAATCAATGTATATTTAATCAACACATTTTGCAAAACATATAACTTATTCTTTCAATGGAACACACTCAATTCTCTCATTCATTACATTGAAAGTGTGGAATCCATTAGGTCTATTATAGAATAAATATTAGCACATTCTTATTGATTTATTATGATCCTATATAGATGCACACTACATATTTTTTATATATTTATCATAAAATCATACATAGTAATATAAATATTGGTGGCACACAACATACATGGGCACTCAAAAATCAAGTCAATGACATAAAACAAAGATAAAAATAATGTAAAATCAAATTATATAATAGAGTATAGATTTTTTAAAAGGATAAAATAGATTTAAAAAATCAATCACATGATAGACATTGCCACATTAAAAAATATTATGGTGGCATATGATAGGCATATATACTCACTTTTCATAAAATCAAGGTACAAAATCATGCATACTTAAATGCATGTGCATGGGAATAAATAGTTACAAAATCTAAGATACATGTTCCAAATATAATTATAATTAAATATATAGATGTTTATCATTTTATAATGTTGACACATATTCATATGGGGTATAATACTCATTCATTCTCCATCTTATTGAAAGATCAATGTTCAAGAATGCAAATTTTTAGTTTTCAAGGTTCAAAGAACAAAATATACAGCTCCAATGTAAAATATTCATTTAAATTAAAATATATAAGAAATGCAATTATAATGGGGGCATGACTACTCTTCATTAGTTTTTGATCATGCAAAAATTGAAAGTATATCTTTTTTTAATGGAATGATTCGATATGTGTGGATAATGGACATTGAGTTTTAGCAATGCTTGACATCATTATCATTACTTCTAGTAAACACATTGAGTGTTTATTTTTTAATAATTTTTATGATTAGACTAGGGTTAAAGGTTATAAAAACCTATACAAAAGGATAAATAAAACTATTCTAAAGTAGGCCAATTAATTAGAAAAAAACAAATAAATGAATTTTTTGAACTAAACATTAAGTTATACTAAATATTGAAAATATCTTCAAAAAAGTAATTCAATTACATAAAAACTAGGAATAGATAATACTTATCTTATCTAAAAATATGTAGGCATATTTGAGATATGTATATCAAGATCTAATCATTAGACTCTGCAAATATTATTTGTGTAAGCCTAGACATTTGTGTCAACCTTGGGACACTTACATCGATGCAAGTGTCTTAATGTTAATGAATCTATCCAATAATAAATTCTCATTGTATTGAAGAGTTACCACCTAGATATTTATAGGTTTTTTTCACCTTTGTGCTACTATATTTTATTCATGTGCACATGCTGTATATGATTGTTTATGGATCAAACCTTATCTCTTTACTTTAGGTTTTATTATATTATAAAAATGGGTTATTGGGCTCATGAAATCAAGCTGACCTTAAGGACCCATATGGTATTGAGTGTTATCTACATAGACACTACTCTAAAGAGGGACTCACGCATATGTAATTCTCTCCAAATTGTTGGTTTGTGTGTGCATAAGGGTAGAATATGATATATACAATGGCATGCAATCATCTATCTCGTAACTTGAAAAATACTAGTCATGGGATTCTATTTGAATTCTTTATTCATATAATATGACTTTTGCTATTATTGATATATAAATACATAATAATAGGGTAGTATAACTCAGTGTTTCAATTGATTGAATGAGCTTGAATAGGTGTTTGCTTAGTATTTTCTAGATGGGTAATAAATATTCTTAGGTTTTTATTTATACCATACCTTTAAAAAATATCACAAAAAAGCGTTGGATAAAACAAATAATATTTTAACCCATAATACTTGAAATATTTGAAAATTATATGAATTTTGAGGTATGGACACTAGATAAGAATCTAGACACTTGTATTGAATCAAGTGTCCCTATGTGGGACATAAGTGTCTAGCGTGCTAGGAAGTTGATGAGGATATGAAACTAAAAATAAATTATATATATTAGTTTTTAAGATTTTTCTTACTATGCATGAGATCTGGGTCATCAAAAATTATAGTTTCAGACCATAAAATAAATAGATAGGCACAATGATATAGTAAATGTGAGCCTTTCGATAGAACGAATGTCTATAACTAAAGGGTAGAGCTTTGATTGATATTGTTCTAGTGTACAAGATTGAGATGTTATATAAAATAGATTTTAGTATCTATATTCCTCCTCCCTCCCCAATTTAATCTAATAATGCATAAAGTACTAGTTTAAATAAAATAAATGCATACTTGGGTGTGTACAACATACCTTGACTTTGATTAATCCCTAGTGAACTTGATTTTTGGTGTATGAATTGTAATCAAGAGCATGTTACAATAAAAATCAATGCATATAATCTTAATTTCAAAATAATTGAAATGATTTGAAACTAAATAGAGCAAGGAAGGAGTATACATGTATGTCAATGCAACCATGTTTCCCCTTGATACTTTAATTTGGTAAGATGTTTCCTTATGAATCAATAAATTTAATAGAGGTTTAAAAATAGAGCTTGGAGATTATGAAAATGGAAATTGGAAGGTAATTATGCCCCTAATTTAGTTTAAGGGTGAGTTGTGGCATGGCCATTGATATCATTAAATCTTAATTGCATAACTCAAATGATAGTACAATAAATCCAAGTTTAGTGGTATGATTAACTCAACATAAAAAATATAAGTGTTATTAGGCCATTTAAGATGTTTAATATCAACCACAATAATATAAGGATGTAATAGTTATAGACAATAAAGGCTTAAAATGGTGTTTATTGATAAATAATTTTGAGTAAGTATTTGTAATTGGTTATGAAATTGCATGGCATATGCACCTCTGATGTGTCTCAAACAAGAGTATCTATCAACATGTAACCTCTACTTTGTAACTATGTATAAAATTTGTCATAAATATAAATAATTATTATCCCAAATATGTAAAAGTTGGTGCAATTTATAGGATTCTAACCCAAACGTATATTTGAATCATGTAAACTATAATGAAACTCTGTAAATTATGAGAAGTGTATAAGTGTAGAAGTCATGTCTCTATGATATTACTCCACTAATATGTCCCCCCATTTAAGGTGAGGGAGATGGAATCAAGTAGTTATCTTACCTCAAAAGGATAATATAACTATATAATATGTGTGTGAATCATGTAACATATAGGAGTAGCATGTCTAAATAGATATATCAATTAATATCAGAATATGTGATCAAAAAATACCTAAGATGCATGATATCTATCATGGAAACCTCTAAGAAGTAATATTAAAATCTTAGAAAATAATCAATCACACACACAAGAGCTCCCAATTTCATTAAAAAATTAGGTTTAAGGAGACCACAAAAAAGGGGCATATTCAAATGTTGCACACTTGAAATAATTACATGTTTAAATTTCTTCATATAAAGAAATTAACATGCAATGGCATAAGGGCCAACAAGCAAGGAAAATATTCAAATGTTCAACAAGTAAGATAATAGGAAGTGAGAAAAATACACTAATTAAAGTGAAAATGTGAATAAATGAATTATAATTAGCCAACATAAACATATGATACTAGTCACTACATGTATGTGTTAGCAAAAAATGTCATGGAACTTAGCATATCAAGTTTACAATGTAAGATGTAAACATGAGTATAGAAATGTGTAAGCATTAGTATATAAGCTCATAATGATAATTTAGAGATTATCATAAAGTAATGTAACATATATCAATTATGATCAAGGAAGTTAGATTCCCTCAACATAGTATATCATGTGGGAAGAGGAAAGGTCCATCTATATGTGCATGTATCATGTATCTAGTGTATGCATATATCACACTCAAGTGTGCATGAAATAGAGGAGTATATATAAAATAAATTTTATGTTATCTAATAACATAAATTAATCAACATATATGTAACTGAGTGAGTAAACATATGTGTGGTGATTTTTTTTTATATTTTTGTATTATTTGAATGTTTTTTTAGATTTTTTTTTGGATTTTTTGAATTTTTGAATTTTCTATTTTTTTAGAATATTTTAAAATTAAAAACTAGCCTATGATCTCATCTAAAGGATGAATCATAGGTATTTTTAAACTTGTAATATGGTATTTCAAACTAGTGAGATTTCCAACAAGCATGTATAGGTGTCATATCTAGAACTATAGAATATGCGGTACTTTACATATATTTCATAAGACTCTATGGTTGTGAATAGGTTATAGAAGAAGTAGGGGTTTATTCACCCATTATTTAGTTATTTTTAATTTATTTGGTACCTATATAATTATAACATGTTGATTTTATCCTAGTAACTGGGTGGACCATGTAGGTGTATATAAGGATTATGAAGAATCTGATGTGTATCTCTGGTGCAATTGTCTCTCAAGTATAGACTCCATAAGAAAGGGGATTGCATGTTTCTTACCCTTTCATGGATTATTAAGCTTATTAGGTTTTATAAGTATCCATTCTAAAATAAAATTCTCTTGCTGAAGTGGATGTTTATATGGAATTCTAGAAAATGTGATTACCCTATTGGTATGAATGTATTTAATACACCCATACATTATGAAAGGTAAAATGCAAAGTATGTGTTTAGTGTTTTATATAATTTAATTGTGTTCATGTAATATTTTTGAAATATGATATTTGATTATGTTTTAAAGTATTTGTAGTTTTTATTTTATTTTTATTTAGTGGTGACTTGCACAATCACAATACATAATGGATTCAAGTTGGGAATAGAAATTCTCAACTAAAATGATCATGTGGAAACTAGTATTTTTATTTTTATGCTAACATAATATCTAGTGCATATCTAGAAATATCGATTGTATTTTTTTCATTTTTATCCATCTAACTTGGTTTAGGTACCCATTCTTGTTGTGAATAAATCATAAGTGGTAAAGTATGATTGTATTTTCTAACCTATGGTTTTTTATTCCCCCATTTACACATACAGTGAGAGATTGATCAACTAATGGTTCTTTTCTAGGATCAAAGCGAGAAAGATTTTTTTTTTATTTAGGGTGAACTAGGATAAATACTTCTTCTAGTGGTTTATTTTATAAGGTCTGATAAACCATACATTACTTAGTATGTTTGGCACAAGATGTCTCAATCCTCTTAAAGTGACCTCTAGAATAAGTAGGATAAGGAGACCTTGTTGTCTCTTATTTAAATTTAATAACTCCCCTATTTTAAATTTGTGTAAGCTTTTAATCTAGAGAAAAAAATCATTTTCATGATGCCCATTAATACCATGTTAAGTTCAAAAGGGTTATCCTTTCACATTTTCAAAAAAAATTAGTGGATGGTTATAATTTGGAGGAAGAGTAATCAACCATTTATCCAATATTGTATTCAATATATAATGTGGTGTATCTCTTAACTAATCAAATTTAAGTGGTTGAATTTTAGTATAGGTATATATTTTAACTATAGGAGGTATTTTATATGTGGATTCCTTTCCTTTGTGTAGAACCTTTATTTTTTCCTTTGGTATGAACTCTTGATTTGGATGAAGATATTTGAGGTGGATCATGAACCTTATTATTTTCTTGCTTTTATTTTTAGTAATTATTTTGAACATGTTTACTTTACGTGAAGTTTTAAGGGATTTTATATTAGTATTTATTAGCACGCATTCATATTTCTAGAATTAATGTATAAGCTATCAAAGGAATTAAAAGCCTTATGCAATTATCTTTCTTTTAGTGGAGAAATCAGGCCCCTACTAAATATAAATTTCATTTCCAAATATTATGGTGTATATTTTAATGAATATAATGCATCCTTAAATATGATAGCATAATCTCGAATAGACTCATCATTATTGGTGATAATCCTTTAAAATGATCCAATTGATAAGTTTGGTAGTTTAAAATTATGGAAATCAGATAAAAATGGGTCCTTAAATTTCTTGAAAGTTGGTAAGGAACCATTTGAAAGGTTATAGAACAAATCAATAGCCTCTCATATTAGACTTCTATGGAAGGATTTTAATAATAAGTGTCTATATTTAACCCAATTATAAAAGGAGTGTACATGTTATTTTATGTTATTTTTAGGGTCTATTTTACCAAAAAATTAAGGTAACATAGGCATAAAAAATTGGTATGATAAGGATTATCATAAACATCTAGTGTAAGGGTTTCATATTTTAGGATGTTATCATTAATATTAACATCCTATGAAAGTATTTGTAACTTAAGAATTGTCATTTGTTTCTAAATATCTACTATAGTAGTCATCATAGATACTATGTCCCTAGGAGTAACTTTTGGATAGTTTGAATATGTACTCATAGGTTGTAATTTACCATGCATATGAAACATATAAATTATTCCCTCTTTATAACTCTCATTACACTCTAATATAGGCTTATGACATGTTTGAAAAGTATTAGGTAAAAGAACATCCATATTACATGATGATTAGAGAGAAGTAATGATATAATTTTGGATGTCTCAAAGGTCATAAAACCATCATGGAAAATGGATTGAATACTTGAAATTTCATTACATGAAAGAGGAATAAAAAAGTTGATTTCATTATTTTCATCTATAATTGTAAACATTTTTTTGAGTAGAAAATGTAAAAGAGGGAAAAATAGGAATGTTTTCTATTTTTATTGAAACATCATCATAGGAAGGAAAAAATTAAATTCTAACTTTAATTTTGAATTAAAAATAGAAACTAATAGAATATTTCATGTCATTTTATAGTTTAGATATGTCATTTCCATATGAGAAAGGTACATTAGCATAACTAGGATTTGAATCTAGAGTTGCATTATTGATACTTGGCTTGGGAAATTATTTCATTAGGAAACCTTTAGTAAAGATTTTTTTTATCTTTAATTGTAAAAAGGTTATAATAACATGTATATACACTAATTTGACTAGTATTATCATTTTCATTTTTCCAACCTAAAAGGATAGGCAAAGAAGTAGTAGATGCAATTTTATAATTGAGATCTAGAGAGAGAATTATTTTCACTATTTGCATTTGTATGAGTTCAAGAAAGAATATAATATTTAATTTTAATAATATTTTTAATATTTTTCAAATAATGTAAACATTAATCCTTTGTAACATGATCATAATTGAATAAACAAGATGTAAATTTAGCTATTGATTAATCTTTAGAATGTTATGTGCATGAAATATTGTTTTAGATTAAGGTAAAAACAGGTTTTGAAGGGACCCCAAAACCCTGAAACAAAGATAGAAAGATGAAACATTACGATCACAGGCAAAACCTAAAACCTACTACAAAGAAGTATCATAAACAAGTTTTATATGGACCTAAAACCACCAGAAAGACCACAAGTCATAACCCAGGTTTTACATAGACCTGGCTACACCATAGTAAACAGATTTCAAAAAACCAAGAAACAAGACCAGATAATGCGACCAACTAAAAGAACTAGGCTATTCTTCTAGTTCCAAAATCATTTTCACTGCTTCCTTACCTTCCACAGTAGTGTCCTGAATGGCAATAGCCGCCGACATGGCTCCCTCTTGCATAGCTTTCTTTCTTGAGCTCTGTCTCATCCTCTTGCTAGGCCCCTCCAAGGATTTGATCTCCTCATTAGCTCTTTTTCCAATATTAACAGCTGCAGCACATATGTTAGATGTAACCTCCTCCATCTTCATTATGCTTTCCTTGATGAGTTCCCTTAGGTTGTTCTCATAGTCTTTGAGTTTGATGGGGATCTCTCATCTGTTTTTCCATGTTATTGATTTTGTTCCAAACTGCCTTCTGGTTGTCTTCCATTATTTCCATTTTCCTTTTAAGATCCATTATCTCCTTAATCATCCATGAATCGAGTTGGAGGATAGCCTCTGCTTTGCAATTAACCCATCTCGTAGGTGTGTGCCCTCCTTCATTCTACTTTTTATCACTCCACTCTTTTGTGTTCTTATTAGGACTGTTCCCGCCTTCTTCAATGTGGTCCTCTCTTCCTCTTTTCATGTTTTTTCATTGTTATTTTCAACATTGTTATTTTCAACATTTGGAATAATATTTTCATGTTTTTTCATTTTATAGATTTGAATGTTATGTAATTCAATAACAAATTGTACACTAGATGTTTCTTCAAGAACCTCCTCATTAGTGTTTCACATATTTTTCTTATTTCTTATAAGAAAGATGTAAAACTTGAAAAGAAGTGTGAGGTTAATAGAACCTAATATGTTATGCACATGTTGATCCAGATGATTGTGGAGACTCCTTTTTGTTTGTGTAGGTTGACCTATAGATAAGAAAGCACTAAATAAATGGTTAATTAGCTGGATAGTAGGGTGGATTTTCTAGTGTGATCTGGATTCAAGAAGCACAATATTCTTAGGAGGCTATCAATCCACACTTTTAAATAATTATGTTCTAAAAGTGAAAGATAAATTACTTGCATAAATAATAGAATATACTAAAATCAAATACAAGAAGTGATTGAAAAGAGATGAATTTAAATAATTATAGTAATAAATAATTATATATTAATGCTAAATAAATTGTACATGGTTCAGACAATATATTGATGCTTTGTGATCAAGCAAAAAGTTAGAAAGTGGGATTTGGTTAGGGTCTTATAGGACAAATAAGCTTGTTGTTATAATTAACACATAATGACCATCGGTAATTAGGGTTGACCATTGGTATTTAGGTGACCATAAATAGTTAGGGGCAAACTATCAATGGTTAGGTGATTGTTGATGGTTACTATCATATTTAGCTTGGGTAAAAGAAGTTTATTTGGGATGGATGGATAGAAGTTTTGGAGGGTGGGATAGGAGAGAAACAAAGGAACTAATTATTAAAAATAGATAGTTAGCTTTGTTATTGGTCTGAACAATGTTGAGGTGAGTGGATAAAATCCTATTGTGCTCTTTGGAGTAATTTTGGTAGAGTGATGATGCTTTGGTTGTTGA
This sequence comes from Torreya grandis, assembly GCA_037957365.1. Lineage (NCBI taxonomy): Eukaryota > Viridiplantae > Streptophyta > Pinopsida > Cupressales > Taxaceae > Torreya > Torreya grandis. The sequence continues at coordinate 3,723,384 of JARHVA010000712.1, read as the reverse complement.
TTGATGAATAGCAACACTTTTGATCTCTGTCATGGTTACTGGTTCGCTAGAAGCCTTTTTAGATTAGCTAAGAGTGAGAAGGACACCTACATAATAATTTATGATGCACAAGACTCTAATGATTTATAATTTCCCCCTCCTTTTTCACCTCATCATCTTCTCTTTATATAATGAAAAGGGACTAGTGAAATAAGAGGTGAAATAACAGGTTCAACAAGCTCTTAAACTTTAGCATTAACATGCATTGATTATGCACATAGATTAAATAGATAAAAATAAAAAATCAAGTTCTAATTGAGTGGTAGTTAACCCTTGACATGGTTAAAATTCAACTATCAATGGTTAGGGATAACTGTTAGTGGTTAGGGGTTGATTGTTGATGGTTGAGGTTATGATAAAAAATGGCTAAGTTTAACAATTTCTTTTAGTGATATGTGGGATAATGCTTAGGAAGTGGTCCCTATGGAGTCAAGGGGTCATCTAAAGATTATTTTTACATCTAGATCCATATTTTATGGTTTTTTAATGTCTACATTTTCCCCCTTTTATTATGTAGTTTGTATCAGCAAGTTGTAAAACAAAAAATGGATGGTGGGTCAACGGTTTGGCTTCTTTGAGTATGGGAGGAGGTGTTCCCCCTCAAACAAGGAATAAATGATGTAAAATAGAGTCGGTTATGGTTTTAATAAGTAGATAAGTGGATGAAAAAATGGGTAAGATGGGTGAAATGGTAAATAGGTCATTGCAAGGGGGACAAGTGACAAGTGAATCAGGCCATCTCATTAGGCATAGCTAATATGGGTGTACTTATAAACTTAAGTCACTGTGTAAAAGGTCATCATGTTATCAAGGGTCCAAAAATTGGGTGAGCCTAAGAAAATAGAATAGGTCAAAAGTTTGATAAGTTGGATAAGAGGGTGATAAGGGTGGTTTGGTTGGTTGGGCATTTAAAGGCAAACATGCACATAAAAGGTGATGAAGTGTGAAAAGGTGATGAAGTGCAATATCATAGATCATGCATTGACTAAGATGCTATAGTTGAAGTAGTTGGTAAAAACATGGATGGTACTAAAAGGACAATTAACAAGTGGACCAAGTGAATTCATTTAAGAATGGAGGTTATTTTGTACTAGTAAATGCAAGTCTCCTAGGGAAGGTCAGTGTATTCATAAGTATTCAAGGTAGGAAGTGTTCCCAAGAAGACATAAATGGTTACATGTTTCAAGACTACAAAAGGTCATGCTTCGAGGCACCTAAATGGTCAGTAAATAAAATTAGTATAAGTTTATCAAATATGGTAGTACCTGATGTAGTCAAATTACCAAGGCAAATTTGGGTCACAAAAAGTTTTAAACATGGGCCAAAATGACCAAGTTGAGGTTAATTGGTTTGGTTATTTAGTGGAGAATAAGGTGTTCTCCAATAGGTGCATGGTTATGGATAAAAAACTGATTTCTAATAGGTGTATGGTTGGTGGGGAATAAGGTGATCTCCAATAGGTACATGTTTGTGGTTATACTTTATTGTTTGAAGAAGTTTGGTTGGGGTTTTAATGACTCCAAAAAGGAAAGACATAAACCTTCATAAGTGGTCATGAATGTAGAAGGAGGCTAAAATTCTCTTGTTATCAAAGACCAAAATGGCAAGATAGATGGGCTTAAGAACATAATACCCTTTTATGTATTATATTGGTGTTAGTTTGTTTGCTTAAAATAAGTAGCTTGATCATGTAGTGTCAAGTAAGCTCAAAATCCCTTGATGTTGTAGAGGGTAAAAGGTGAAGATGAATGTTAGGTGGATGAATGGTAGTGTAACCTTCTTGTGGAGATGGCTTTCCCATTTTGTAGTTGACCTAGGAACCATTATAGACAAGTCCATGTTCTAAGTTTGGTGTAGACTGATCGATGCATGTAAGTCTATGAATGGTGTGTGAAAGTGGATGGAAGCTTTCCTAAGATTATTTTATTTTTTTAATTTTCAATTTTGGTCTTTTAATGTTTCTTATTTGATGGGTTTTGGGAGGCTGATCAATAGTTTAGTTTAGCCATACTTCAATGGGTTAGTCTAAGCTTTGGATTTGTTTATGTGTGATAGTTATCCTTTAAAGGAGAAATCTACCATTTTAAACAATTTTTGATAGTTTTGGGTAGTTGTCCTTTAAGGGAGCAATCTGCAATGCTAGAAATTTTTGACCTAGGTGATATTTGGTATCCCAAATGTTAATTATATCCTAGTTTAGACATGGACTAGTCTATATAGGCTAAAAGTCTTTCCTTTATAGGGGCAAAACATAACACAAGAAAGTTAATGATGGGAAAAAAATGTTTAAGCAAAAATGACTGTGGGGATTCATCCTATAAGGGATGAAAAGCTTCCATGAGATTCATACCATAGGTAGAGCCATGTTACCCATGATTAAGAGTAGGCTAAGGCTATGATGGATAATCACAAGATCCTATTTTAATCATTTGTCCCTAAAATAAGGATATGAAGGTGGTTTAAAATATTTTATGATCTTAATTTAGACACAAGATGACTAAGAAATTTGTTTAAAAAAATAATGGGATGTGAATACCAAACATTGAGGGGCTTTGGTTTTGATATGCCCTAGATCCACACATACATGTAAATAGATTGAGATAATCAGGAGTGAATATGTCCCCTAGTTACTTTCCAAAACTTGATTAGACATGGAAAAGATAATTTTGGATTGATAATGATTAAAGGTAAGGTTGGTTAGGTCATAGTTTTTAGGCATTATTTGGATTTAAATGGTGTTTGGTTTTGGTTTGGTTAGGTAGGTTTAGGTGTTGGTTTGGGTTGGATTGATAGGTAGGTTTAGGTAAGGTTTCAAGAAAGGTTCTAATTATTCTAGTGATCATTGATGGTTAGTATTTGATGGATAATGGTTCATCAAAAGACTGGAAGTGGTTGGGTTTTAAATGTAAAAGAATTTTCTTTTTAAAGTTAGGGTTGATGTTGAAGGTTTGTTGAGGCTTTAGTTAAAGGTTGGGTAAGGTCAAGGTAGGTTTAAGGTTGGTTAAATGTGAGGTTGGGTTGATCATAAGTGAGGTTAGGTTGATCATAGGTGAGGTTGGGAAATGATAAATGGTCAAAGCCTTTTAGAAGGAGAATTCCCACAGTCACTTTTTCCATGTATAGTGAGGATAATACTTAGTAAAGATGGTTTAGTAGGGGTAAAGATGACTTCATCCACATCCCAAGGTTTATTAATTGTTAGTTGGTGTGGATTTCAAGTTGTAGGTGGTGGTTTAGACAAGATATCCCTTATGGTGTAATGGTGAGGGAAACATTGTTGGGTTGAATTTGGATAGGGTTGAGGTATAGAAATGATGCTGGGAACATTTTATTGAAATAAATACTAGTTGGATAAGAATGTTTGGTTTTCCCAATTAGGGGTCTTAGGTGAGGTATGGGTAGCTTGGATGAAATGGTGATCGAGACTCAAGAACTCTCAAATGATGAGTTGATTTTTTTCGGGTTGATAGATAAGTTGGTGATGGTTGGGTTAAAATGTGGGCTGATTTTTGTTGATTGATTTGGTTTAGAGGTTGGTTTTATTGGTTGAGGGAGGTAGGATGGGTGGTTGATTCAGTTTGTTGGTTGGGTTTGCTTGTTTATTTGGTAAGGTAAGGTGACAAAGATTTAACCCTATTCAAAATGGAATCAAACTAAAGATAATGTAATTAGATAGATGAAAATGAGTAGATTATAGAAGAATTAAATAGGTTTGGTTTTAGTTGAGGTTGGGGTTAGTTTAGTTTAAGGTGAGGTAAGATTAGTTATAGGTGAGGTTTTTTGAGTTTGGGTTGGCTCTATTAAAAGGGTAGGTGAAGAAGGTAGGTTGGGTTAGGTTGAGGTTTGATCTACTAAAATAAGAAGTGGAAAGGGTAAGGTAGCTTTGATTAGTTCCACCAAAAGGTTAAGTGGAATAGGTATGGTTATTGGGAGCGATTCCACATTTTAAGAAAGTGGAAGAGGTAGGTGGATTTTAGGTTAATCCACTAAAAGGGGAAGTGGAAGAGGTGGGTAGATTTGAGGTTGATCCACTAAAAGGGGAAGTATAAGAGGTAAGTTGGTTTGGGTTTGATCCACTAATAGGGAAAGTGGAAGGTTGATTTAGGGTTGGTCCACTAAAAGGAAAAGTGGAAGAGGTAGGTTGGTTTCCTTAATTGTGTTTTTAAAGGAAATTTGAGAAGGTTATACTTAGTTAACAAGTGTTAGGGTTAAAGTTGATGATTCCTTAGTGATGATGTTAAAAGGAAGTTGAAAAGGTTATACTTGGTCAGTAAGTGGATTGGTTGGGATTTTGATTATGGTTTTCCTGGTTATAGGTGCATTAAGGACCAAATCTAATGAAGGGAACTCATTGTGTCAAGGGCTTTCATAATGGATTTCCATAATAATGGGTGTAGAAAGAGATCAATGATGGATTATTTGAAGACATCTAGGCTAGGTTGGGGGGACTATGGATAATATCTTTTAGAACCTCTTTTTGATATATAAGGTTTTGGATAAACATCTTAAAAGACCCACATATGTCTATTTGTGTGATGATAAACACAAAAATAATTCTCTATAAACCAAATTGGTTTTGGAAGAGAATGATTGATGGGTTTGATTGTAAAAATTCTAATGATAGAAACCTCCAAGATTTTTTTAAGGATTGATTCTATGATTCCCCTAGTGGGGTATACTACCTAGGAAGAGGGTGTACCAATGTCTCTTGAAGTTGTGAGCTAATTGGTTGGATTGATGAAGCTAGATGGTTAAATAAGTTAGATTGAATTGAAAAGTTTGAGTGATTTGATGGGTTGGGTATGCTTGATAAGGATGGTGGGTTGGAAAAATTTGGTTGATAATTATTGGTTTGATTTAGTGAGGTTGGTTGGTTTGATAAGATTGCTAGGTTTAAAAATTTTGGCTGGTTTGATAAGTAAATGAATTAAGTTTATTTAAGAGGTTGGGTAAGGTTTAGGTATTTGATAGATTTGACATGGTTTATATGGTGGGTAGGTTTACAAAGTTTGGTTGGTTCAATAGGGTAGGTTGATAGTTATTAGTTTGATTTGATGGGTTTGATAAGGTTGAAAATATTGAAAAGGTGGGTATGGTAGGTTGGATTGGTATGTTTGATAACATTGGTAAGGTAGGTTGGTTGGGTAGATTTGATAAGGTAGGTAATTTTGATAAGGTAGGTTGATTTGATATCCTAGGTAAGGGTGATAAGATTGATTGGTTAGCAAAAAATTATTGATAATTATTGGTTGAATGGTTATTGGTTTGATTTGTTGAGGGTGATAAATTAGGTTAATAGTGGTTGGTTTGATTGTTTTTGGTTGTATGACTAAAGGGATAGACCAAGTCTTGGTTTTGAGTAAATGAGGGTTACCATAAATTGGGTTGAGGTAATTGATATGAGGGTTGGGGTAGGTAGTCCAAGGTTTGATGAGGTTGAGGTGGTTGATATGATAGTCAGGGTAGGTAACCCAAAGGTTAGTGACATTGGGATGGCTGAGGTTGAGGTTGGTTATGACAATGGTCAAATAGGTGTTAAAAGGTTGTTAGTTGGTTATGATGATGATCAAATGGTTTTTGAGAGGTTATCAATTAGTGGTAGTTGAGATTTTATTGGTTATAGTTGAGTTTGGTTTAGTTATAAGCAAGGTTGGGTTGATTATAGGTAAGGTTGGGTTGATAATGGGTGAAGTTGGGTTGATTTTAGGTAAGGTTAGTTTGATTTTAGGTAAGGTTGGGTTTATTAAAGGTAGGGTTGGGAGCACAAGTCACTCTTTTTGCAATGTAATGTTCTAATGTAAGAGGGTTGTCTTATAGGATTTTTAAAATGTTAGGATCTCTAGGAGAAAATATAGGAGGGCTCCCCATTGGACAGGGAAATGAGATGAGGTGGATGAAGGCAAGATGGTGGGAAATTTTTCCAAGGGGGTTAGATTCCTCACAACTCAAAAAAAGAAAATATAGGAAAAGAAAAAAATTCAAAGAAGATAAAACACACTCTAAATCATGTTAAATCATAACATTCATTTTGTCTCACTTATGGATTACGGATTAAGTTAGAATTGTGTGACTCAACTTGGATTGTAGAGCAAGTACTAGAAAAGAAGTCTATGGTTGGGTTCAAGTTGTGTTTAGGCTCTCAAATGGGTCTATACTAGAAATTAGTATGTGACTTGATATTGGGTCCTACCCCCTCACTTCACACACCACAACGATAAGGGTGTTAGGTGCTTAGCCAAGATATACTAATTACTAGAGAATATACTTAACCAGATAGTTGAGTTTTAGTTTTTCCCCTTGGTAATGATGTCCAAGTGGGATAGACAATAGGTGAAGGTTACTGCTAGGAGTTGAAACCCTAATTAGGCCTTATGTCAAGTGTTATGATGTTTGAATTGGGGTAAGTGGTTTGGTCTATGTGTGTAAATAAGTGAGGCTAAGGTTGATTTACTTGATTAATTAAGTTATGTGAGCTAATTATGCAAGCAAACAATGTATGAAAGGTTAATTTTAAGCCCAAAATAAATTTTGATTTCATTTAAATGAGCATAAAACAAGAAAAGGAGCACCTAGATGCAACTAGGTCCCACTGGGCATGCCACAATATTTAACATTAATATTACTTATTTCTTAAAAGAAAGATGTAAAACTTAAAAATAAGGGTGAGGTTAGTAGAACCTAGAATGTTGTTTGTGTATTGATCTAGATGATTGTGGAGACTCCACTTTATCTAGAGAGGATGTCATATAGATAATAAATCACTAAATAAATGGTTCATTAGTTGGATAGCAGGGTGGATTTCCTAGCATGAGATAGATCCAAGAAGCATAAGATTCCTAAGAGGTTGTCAATCCACACTTTTAAATAGTTAAGTTCTGAAAGTGAAAGATAAATTACTTGCATAAATAATAAAAGCCACTAAAATCAAATACAATAATTACTTGAAAAGGGATGAATTTAACTAATTATAGTAATAAATGATTAGATATTAATGTTAAATAAATTATACATGGTTTAGATAATAGAGTGATGTTTTGTGATCAAGTAGAAAGTAAGAAAGTGGGATTTGGTTAGGGTCTTATAGGCCAGATAAGCTTATTGTTAGAATTGACACATAGTGACCATCGGTAGTTAGGGTGTGACTATCAAATATTATATTATCATTGGTGTTAGATGACCATTAGTGGTTAGGTGACCATCGATGATTACTATGAAATTTGTCTTGGGTAAAATAAGTTTAGTTGGGGAGGTTGGATAGAAGCTCTGGTGGGTGGTCTAGGAGAGAAACAAAGGAACTAATTATTAAAAATAGATACTTAGATTTATTGTTGGTCTAAATAACATTAAGGTGAGTAGATGAAAGCTTGTTGTGTGCCTTAGATCAATTTTAGTAGAGTGATAATGCCTTGGTTGTCGATTTATGAGCAACAACACTTTTGATCTCTATCATGGTTACTAGTTCATTGGAAGCCTTCTTGGAATCATTAGGAATGAGAAAGACACTTGTAAAATAAGCTCTTATGTACAAGAATTTTATGATTTTTAATTTTCCCATCCACTTTCACCTCATCCTCTTCTATTTATATAGGGAAAAGGGAGTGGTGAAACAAAAGGTGCAACAATAGGTTCAATAAGCTATCTAATTTTAGTGTTAACATGCATTTATTATGAACATGGATTAAACAACTAAAAATTAAAAAAGAAAGTTCTAGTTGAGTGTAAATCAACCCTTGAAATAGTTAAAGGTCAACCATCAGCAGTCACGGCTAACCATTGATGGTTAGGGGTCGATCATTGGCAGTTGAGGTTACAGTAAAAAATGGCTAAGTTTAACCATTTATTCTAGAGACTGGAGGGGTAATGGTTAGGAAGTTGTCCCTATGGGGTCAAGGGGTGGTATAAATATTAGTGTGACATTTAGAGCCATAGTTTACATTTTTCTAGTGGCTACAATTAGATTATAACATACATAATTTTGGATAAATAGGAGAAATAGGCTCTGTTAGGAATTAAACAAATTCAAATCAGATTTAATTCACCATAAAATCACATAAAAATATTTTAAATGTGTAAAAATCATATTTAATTATTCACTAACATGCATCACAAAAACAATTCATCAAATCACATTAATAAAAATCAATAATGGAGAGAATAATACTAGAAATAAGACAACACATATCTACCATGGTTCACCTAAAGTGGGATACATCCACTAAGAAAGTCCTCAATAAAATATAAAACAAAACAAGATTAAAAGGAACCTCTCACATAGATAGAATATCTCCTCCTAAATTAACAAATGAATTCATGAAATTGTTGATTCAAATCTATCAACAATTTTTCACATATGATATGATACACCTGCATCTACACAATACTATATTATAAGCTATTATATCACACTTTACAAATAAACACATCACATTGCAAATCAAATCATCCACATTCTAATTTATCTCAAAAGACACATCACACCTATATAATATCAACAAATGAGAAAATCCACCTAACAAGGAGAAATCTCACCATCCTTATCCAATATAGGCTCTATCCATAAGGTAACACATCATATTCCACCTTTCAAGCTTATCCACAAGCTCCATCAAGAAGGAACATGCCAACCTTATCTTTCCTCATCCAAATGGCACAACTTACAATGTCATGTGATAACAATCAACTCCTTGAAACAAGGAAGTCAATCCCACTTCCAATAAATAACTAATCTCCATAAAAATAAGTAAGTCACATGGAAATAAATAAAGAGAAAGATAACAATTAATTCCCTAAAAATAAGGAAATCAATCCCACTTCTAATAACATGAAAGTTAACATGGAAATTATTAAAAGAACATTTCATAATATTCCACTCACATGTGTAGTAAATGAGAAATGTGTTCCCCACATCCTTGGAGCTCTCTAAGCCCTCAAAATGTACCATCATGGTCATCGGTTAGTCCCAAAGTGTTACACACTCAATAATCTCCCACTTGGAGACCATTTTTCCTAAACAGAATCTATCACTTCTCCATGACCACTAAGGCCAACCAAATCTAAACATAGTCTTACTTTGTCTAATGTGACCACCTTGATCATCATATCTATAGGATTTTGGCTAGTATGAATCTTCTCCAGTTTCACCAAGTTGTTCTCCAAAGTTGTCCTAATTAAGTGATAATGTAATTGAATGTGTTTTGTCCTCAAGTGGAAAGTGGAGTTCTTTGCCAAATGAATAGCACTCTTATTATCACTATGTAGTCTCCCAACTTCCTACTCATGACCCAACTCTCAAAACAGATATTTTAGTCAAATCATCTCATTGCTAGCCTCTATGGTAGTAACATACTCTACCTCTATGGTTGATAAATCCACAACCTTCTATATCCTATAAATCCAACTAATTGTTGTATCTCTAATAGTAGATATATAACCTATCATGTTCCTTCTATCAATATCTCCTACCATATATTAGTCCACATAACCACACAAAGTGGTATCTAATCCACCATAACATAATGAAACATTAATGGTTGCTCTCAAATACCAAAGAGTCCATTTTACTACTTGTCAATGCTCATAACCAGGATCACTCATATACCTACTCATAATTCCCATTGCTTTGGCAATATCTAGCCTAGTACAAAACATAACATACATCAAGTTTCCAACTGTTGATGATTAAGGTACCTTGGATATCTTAATCTTTTCAACCTCCATCTTGGGACACTGCTCTTTTGATAATATAAAGTGGCCTACCAAATGAGTACTAATAGATTTAACATCCAACATGTCAAAGCTTTCCAAACCTTTCTTCACATACTTTGATTGGGATAAAATCATCTTCCTCTCCTTTTTGTCATGAGTAATCCTCGTATACCAAATATTTATTTTGCTTCACCCAAATCTTTCATAGAAAAGGAGTTACTAAGTTATTTCTTGAGTAAATGAATATGATGTATGTTCTTTCTTGAAACTAACATGTCATCCACATACAAGCATAATATAATAAAATAACCATCATCAAAATGTTTGATGTACATGTAATGGTTAGAATTACACCTTTGATAACCTTGTTCCAACATAAAACAATTAAATTTACTATACCATTTCCATGGAGCTTATTTTAGGCCATAAAATCTCTTCTTTATTCTGCACACATAGTTCTCCTCCCCCTTAAACTCATATCCTTGTGGCTACTTCATAAACAACTCTTCATCCATATCACCATGAATAAAAGTAGTTTTCACATCTAACTATTCTAAGTGAAAATCCTGAACTACAACTAAACCAATAACAATCCTAATATAAGTAATTTTTACAATAGGAGAAAAAAATTCATCAAAATCAATACTTAATTTTTGTGTAAACCGTTTGACCACTATTCTTGCCTTATACCTTTTTCTCCCTTAATCCTCTTCTTTTATTCTAAATATCCACTTATTTGGAAATACACTCTTTCCCTTAGGTAGCCTTACCAAATTCCACATTTGATTCTCCATGAGAGATCTATGCTCCTCATCTATGTCTTGCTCCCACTTCCTTTTGGTATCTACCTACATTTCTCCCTCATAACACTCTAGTTATCCATTGTCAGTGAGTAACAAATAATTCAAAAAAGGAGAAAAACATTCAAGTGCTCTTGTTACCTTAGAAGAGCTTCTTACCAAAGGAGTTTGGGGTCTTTCTTTAAAAGGTTCCTACACTAAATCATTAGATACTTTGCCATCTACAATGTCATCCAATATTGTGTAATCTTTCTATTCGTGTTTCTATTCTTATAACTAATTCTTATACATGAATTTTTCATTAAATATTACATCTCTAGATTGAAATATTTTCTTATCTTTAATGCTCCATAAATGGAAACCAAAGTCATCCTCATCATATCCAACAAATGTGTATTTTTATGATTTTGCCTCTAACTTGGTCCTATCCTCTTTCTTAATGAGAGCAAAAGCCTAACATCCAAATAGTCTAAGAAAAAAATAATCAACATTCTTACCAGACTAATCTTGTTCAAGAATGCCTCCATCTAAAGGCATTGAAGGTCCTTTGTTAATCAGATAAACTACTATGCTAATTATTTCTACCCAAAACTATAAAGACAACCCTACATGTATCCTCGTGTTCCTAGCACATTCCATTATTATTTTGTTCATCCTTTTAGATACCCAATTCTACTATGGATTTCTTAGAACTATCCTTTGCCTAAAGATTTCATTGTTAGAATAATAATCAAAGAAGGCATTACTACAATACTCATCTCCATTATCTGAACTAAGAGATTTCAATTTGAGACCGATTTCATTCTCAACCAAGGCTATCCACTTCTTAAAAGTGTCAAATACATCAAATTTAATTTTAATGAAATAAACCCAAACTTTCCTAGTTGCATCATCAATAAAAGTGATATAATAATTGGAACCACCAATAAAAGCTACCTGAGCTGGTCCCCATACATGTGAATGCACCAAATTTGACTTGTATTTTTTCTTTGTGGGTTCAACTTTTAGGAAATTAACTTGATTTTATTTCCCATACATATAATTTTCATATAATTTTAAATTAATATATTTTAATCTAGGAAACTTATCTTTTATGATCCACATGCCCTTATGGCTCATATGACCGAGCCTATAGTGCCACATAGCTACATTTCCATCTGTAAAAACTAAATCAAAAGAATCAAAACTATTAGTCAAATATAAAGAACCAAATTTTTTACCTCTCTAAACCACAAGAGCACCTTTGGTAACTTTCCAAGAATCTATAGTAAACATTACTGAACAACCCTCACTACCCAATTACCCCACTAAAACCAAATTTTGTCTCAACATATGCACATGTCTGACATCTTTAAGTAGCTACATGCTCCCATTATACATTTTCACCTAAACACAACCTTTTCCTACTTTATCACATGTTTCATCATCACCAAGATAAACATGTCCTAAATTATCTTGAACATAATCAGTAAAATAATGCCTATGTGGGGTGGCATGAAAATAAGCCCCTAAATCTAATACCCAAGACTTAGAAAAATTATCTATAAAAAGAATTAAGGCATCCTGACATGATTTAATTGATGTCACATTTACCTCGTTCATTTCCTCCTTATTATCATTCATATCTTGAAGTAGCCAATAATCCTTCTTTGAGTGTCCACTCTTCCCATAATGCTAGCATATTATCTTGGATCTAAATCTATATTTTGATCTACCCTTTGACTTTCCATGGTTACCTTTACTTTGTCATTTTACCTCCCTATATTTTTAATAAACCATGAATTACCTGAAGATAATTCACCAGTATTTTTCCTTCATATTTCCTTGCTAAATATCACACCTACAAAATATTCAAAATTTAAGCTTCCCTTGGTAGGGATGGCATTACTCACAACCATAACCAAGCTATCCCATCTATCAAGCAAAGAACATAAAATTGGAAAATCTCTAAGTTCATCATCAAACTTAATTCCAACAAAAGTGAGAATACTTATAACCATATTAAAAACATTTAAATTACTAGAAATAAAACCATTCTCCGACATTTTCATATTAAACAATATTTTCATAAGAAAAATTTTGTTTGAAGTAGAGGGTTCTCATACAACTTTCCAAGATTATCCATGATATCCTTTCTAGATTTCTCATCTAAAATGTTAAATGCAATAGAAGATGAAAGGCATAACTATATGTCTCCCAATGCCTTTCTATCAAGCAATGACCAATCCACATCACTCATACTTAAAGGTTGTTCTCCTTTCCCCTCCAAGGGGAGATGAAATTCCTTCTAATACATGTAATCTTCCATTTACATTTTATAAAAATGAAAAATTTTACCATGAAATTTCTCAACTCTGAATCTGATCTCTTCTCCCATAGTTACCACTCAAGCTAATAACCTTTTCTTTTATTTACCACATTAGAAAAAAAATGCCACCAAAGCTCTGATACTAGTTATTAGGAATTAAACAAATTCAAACTATATTTAATTCATAGTAAAATCACATAACTAGATTTTAAACATGTGAAAATTAGATTTAATTATGCACTAACATGCATCATAGAAATAATTCCTCAAATCACAATAATATAAATTAGTAATGGAGAGAATAAAACCAGAAATAACACATAACATAGATCTACCATGGTTGACCCAATGTGGGATATATCCACTAAGAAAGTACCTAATAAAATCTGTAAAAAATAAAGATTACAAAGAATGTCTCATAGAGAGAATATCTCCTCTTGAATTTACAAATGAATTCACTAAAGTATTGATCCAAATTTTTCAATAATTTTCCACATATGTTATGCTTCACCTCCACCTACACCTACACAATACTATACCACAAGCTGTTAGACCATGCCCTATAAATAAACACATCATATTGTAAATCAAAACATTTGCACTTTGACTTATCTCCAAAGCCACACCACACCTGTGTAATATCAAAAAATAAGAAAATCCACATAATAAGGAGAAAAATTTCCATCCTTATCTAAGATAGGCTATATCCATAAGGTAACATGCCATATTCCACCTTTCAAACTTATCCACAAGCTCCATCAAGAAGGAGCATGCCAACCTTATCTTTCCTCCTCTAAAGGGCACAACTTACAATGTTATGTGATAAAAGCCAACTCCATAAAAAAATTAAGTCAATCCCACATAAAATAAACAACTAATGTCCCTAAAAATAAATAATTCAATCCCACTTCCAATAAAAAAGTAAGCCACATAGAAATAAAGAAAGATAACAATTAATTCCCTGAAAATAAGGAAATCAATCCCATTTCCAATAACATGGAATTTAACATGTAAATTATTAAATAAACATTTAATAATATTCCACTCACATGTGTAGTACATTATAAATGTTTTCCCTACATCCTTAGAGCTCTATAAGCCCCCAAAACATATCATCATGATCATATGATAGCCCCAAAGGGCTCCACACTCAACAAGTTCTTCACAATCCCCTTTGAAACATGTGGAATCATAATTATAAGGTTAAGAAGAAAAAATACATAAATTTTACTACATTCATCAATATTTGCATTTACATTATTAATCTTTTCATTATTATAAGTGTAAGGAACTATTACAATGGAAGACTAGGTATTACACTTTTGGCTAGCCATGAGATCCTCATAAGTAATGTATTGATCATCAAAAAGATTAAATATTAGATGTAAAGGATTAAGATTCTAAGTATTTTTAACATGAGTATGCATTTTAAGGTTTTTAAACCTAAGCATACCAAATATAAATAATGCAAGGCCTAGGTCAATAACGATTAAAAAAAACATCACTTACACTATGCCCATACAAGAAAAATGGATCTAAAAAAATTAATACATAAATATAAAAAAATTATGGAAGGAATAAACCCTAAAGTAAGCCAAGTTTTGTTTCAATTAGAATTATATTATGGTTCCACTATATTTTTAACCCCTTTTATGTTTGTATGAGGGTTAAAGGGTATAATATCCTATACACAAGGTATAATATCCAAAGTAGGCAAATTAATTGAAAAACTTAGATAAATGAATATTCTAAATTAAATGTTGAGTTATACTATATATATAAAATAAATTTTGAATATTAATTTATTTATAAAAAATATTAAAATATAATACATGGATTTTATACAAATGCACAAGTGGATATAAAACATGCAGAGGTGGAAAAAAGTAGGAACAAGATCAAGATCTAGTTGTCATAATCTAAAAATATTGTTTCTGTAGGCCTAGAAACATTTTCATCATTTTTGGGACACTTGAATCAAAACTAATATCTTTATGTCCATGTATACATTTAATAAAAATACTCATTTTATTTTGGATCAACCACCTAAATATTTCTAGTTTTTCTATCATGTTCTTATTGTTATATTCTATTTATCCATATACATTATAGATGACTATTTATTGATCAAACCTTAGCTCTTCACCTAAGGTCTTTTAACCTTGATAAAAATGGGCTGTTTTTATCATAAATTTTATATGACCTAAAATAACCCTCTATCAATGAGTGTTTCCTACATATCCACTACTCAGAAGAGAGCCTCAGACATATGTAGTTCTCCCCTATGTATTGGCTTGTGTGTGCATAAGGGTGTAATATGATATATTCAAGGGATTGAAATTATATAGTTTGTAACTTGATAAATAATAATCATGGGATTATATTTTAATGCCTACTACCTATAATATGACTTCTCCTATGGATAATATAGAAATAGGAAATAATAGGGTAGTATAACTCAGTTGAATAATTAATTGAATGATCTTGAATAGGTGATTACTTAGTATTTTATAGATGGTTAATAAGTAGGCTTATGTTTTTATTTATATGACACATTTTTAAAATATCTCATGAAAGGGTTAGATAAGAAAAAGAGGCTGATGCATAAGATTCAAAATATTTTCAAATTATATGACTTTTGAAGTATTGACACTAGATAATAATTTGGCCACTTACATTGATGTAACTATCCATATTTAGGATGTAAGTATCTAGTAGGTTAGGAGGCCATTTAGGACTTTAAATTGACCTTTAAGGATATATATTAGGTTTTAAGATGTTTTTGCTATGAAGGAGATCTAGGTGATCATAATTGATAGGATCAAAGTATAAGATAAACAATTAGGCATAATGAGATGGAGAATATGAGCCTCTCGATAGAAAAAAGGTCTAGAACTAAAGGATATAGCCTTGATTGGTATTTTTCAAGTTTAAAATATTGATATGATATATAAATAAAATTTTAGTATCTATAGTTCCATTATTTTCTATTGCATGTGATGTCATTCAAGTTTATTGACACTTAATAGTCTTGACATCACTTCTAGGAAACCCATCATGGTTCCCCATTTTTTTGGGAGTGGTACATGGAGTACTTATCATAATTATTAATATTAAAAATAATGCAACTTTCCAAATCCTAGGATTGATTGGTTACATATAAACTTTGAGACTTAACCAGTCTCAACTCTTTAAACAACTCAACATAAGCAACTACATTCTAAGTGCTTCAACAAGTGGGGAAGATATTACCCAATATATTATAAAATCAATATGAGAATTGGTATAGTGGAATCCAATGACATATTTTACTTTCCCTTGATCATTTGAGGGACTATTCTTTTCCCTAGCTATGAAATGAGCAGGACCAAAAATTGTCCCCTCTCCACTTGGCACAAGATAAGCATTCTACAAAAAATCACATAATGCATCACACATGTAGGTGTAATCTCTCCTTGATATTTACCTTTGAAATTTAATACTTATACTTTCGTGTGTGTGTGTGTGTGTGTGTATTAACAACTCCATGTATTATTACATATTCTATCATTATGTAGCCAACATTATCAACATATCTAGTATAAAAGACAAAGTGTGTCATACACACTCAAGTTTTAGTTTTTTCCTTTACTCTAAAAAATTCATTACTATATTAAAGGTGGAAAATATAGACACAAAAATTTGGAAAACTCTTATTCTTTATGTCATGTATTGAAACCTTGTATGCATATATTATTGACAAAGAGTGATCTATCTATTGGTGCATTCTAATTAAGTATTTTATTTATTCCAATCTATGATTTTTTTATTTCTTATTTATATTTCCATTTGATCATGGAGATCTCCAATCTTGGCTCTTTATCTTTTTGGACATGTTTGTAGTAACTAGTTAGGATTATATTATCAACTTACTTATTTAGCATAGACATGTCTAGGCATAATTTTTGGAACTTATTTCAAGTCATGCTTCATTTAATTATTATTTTTATCTATTGATTCCTATCTTGGGTTGGATTTTATGTGCCAATAGTCCCAAATTCAAAATCAACACATATATAAATATGATGGTACTCTGAGGCATTAAGGATGGATTTACTCACTCTCAAAAACTATTTAAATATTTTCACATTTTATATATAGGTATGTTGAAGCTATATTCAAGGTTGAGTTATCATATGCATACTTATGCCAAGTATAAAATAGAATAAATAACATTTATACTTGCATTCATTATTCTAAACACACACATAAGTGGGAGAACTATATTTGAGTTTTAACCCTCTTTGGATTAATATTAATGTAGTGCAACAATTATTCATTCAATGAGAGTTGACCAAGGTCAGTCCAACTCAATCCATTTTTCATTATCCCTCCTTTTGATTCTAATTTGCATTTTATGCATGAAACTAGGGTTCAAGGTCATTATGTTTGATTCACATGATATTTCAAATTTAAAAAGAGTCCACGATCTTAATTAATGCATATGTAGGTGATAAAATAATTATTTTGGCATCACTATTACTAGATACAAGTTTTTCTTCGATAAACATGAGTGCACTATGCTGTTGTCCATTTACAATAGTCATGGCTAGAAATATTATCAATTTATAATTATTATCTATCATTTATATAATTCTTTTTTCTTTTTATTTTTTTATCAACCACCTATCATAGTTAATGCAATCTATCACACCATACCATAGTCCATTTATAGCACACCTTTAAAAATTATACTTATGATTATGTACCTGATCCTAATCCTATATAGTCATCTCTTTTCCTAATTTTAAAAATTATATATTTATAATAGTTAGAAAAAAATGTGTGAGCTAATCATATCATTTCTTCATACTTTCCAAAAATAACAACTTTCCATATTTACCATTTGTCCAAATTAGAATAATTTATTATTATACATTTTTAGTATATGATTTTCTCTAGTCTTACATCTATAATAAAATATAATTTACTTTTTTTATATCAAAATAGGGGAAATAAAAACTTGTATAGGCCAATGTAAATGAGATGTTTGAATTTGAAAACTAGTCATTGGAAGTTCATGGACACTACCAGTAGAGCTAGGTGTCTATAGTAGTCATTAGTTTTTTATTTCTTTCGACACTAACAAAAAATTTAAAATCATGGATCTATAATATGAAAATAGTTTACGTAGGATATTAGAGTATTATTTCACATACTAGATAGACCCTGAATAGTTTTGGTAGTAAATTATGTTGGCCAAGACAATAGATATACAAACAAAGAGGTTAAACTATGTGAAAGTGTTAAATTTGTATGTAAAAGTCATATATATCACATATAAGTTAAAATTGATGTTTTCAATTATATAATATCAAATTTATGTGTCTACATAAATCTTGAAAATGCTTGCTAAAATTTTCCTTATTTCCTTTTGTCCATACATAATATTTAATTTCTTTTTTAATTCTAGGGAAGAATTAGCTATCTATTTCAACCTTTGTTTATGTGTCTGTGAATAACCCATTATATTATTAAAATATAGCTTTAAAAAATCCTTGGGTTCTTCAAGTAAAAAAAACAATATGATCAAACTTTGTTAATAGGCTCCTTAATTTTTTTCTCCACTAGTCTCTAATCTTCTAATGTCTCTAAATGATACTTTACTTGATAAACCACACCCATTTCAAGGTAATTAAACACATTTATTGATTTTGAATCATTCATTTGAAATTTTTCAAACATTCTTATTATCATTTTAAATATTACTAGTTTTACTTTGTTGGTGCCTTGATAAGTATTATACAAACTATATTATGTTTTTTTAGAAATTTGTTTTTTTTGTAACTCTTAAAAATATTGATTCATTTACTACCTCTTGAATAAAACTAAGAATTTAGAAAATTTAAATTCCAAATTTAGTTTATAAGATCATTATGTTCTTGTTTTGAAGAGTTATAAAATAAATTATTTGTTGGATTTTATAACCCATTATCCACTAAGTCTCATAGATTTGTTAACAAAATAATGTCTTCATATTTTTAATCTAAAAATTATAATTATTAGCATTGAATTGTATAATTTTTCAATGACTGAGACTATTTCTCACACTATCCATTGCAAATCAATTTTAAAAAAATTCAATCCTTTGCTTGGTAACTTGACTCTGATAAAAAACATTGTGTGGTACATTTTTGTTATATTAAAAAAATTGATGTATTTTTTTACAAAACTATTAGTGTTCATTATATAAAAACACACACAAATAGACCAAAAATACACACAAATAGTAATTTATTATTTATAAATGTTTTTATACATTATTTTTATTATTATTATTTTTGTTTAACCTTAAAATCTAGATATGGGGGGATCTAGGTTTAAAGGTTATAGATATTCTAGAGCACAAGGATGCTAGACTATCTCTAGATCAAGCCAATTATTTGTAAAACTCATATAGAACATATACTAAATATATTATACTAAGATTCTAAATATATAAAGTACATTTATGTTATATACTAAAAAAATAATGAAAATAAGATACTTAGTTGGTTTGATTCTAATACAAATCTAGATCTAGAATAGGTAGAAACTAGACTAGATCTAGATTCTAGAACAATCAACTTATTTTAAAACATTGACCTTTATAGCTATAGAAACTTGCATTAAACTGGGATAGTTAAGTTGATTCTAATTTCTAACTTAGATGTAGGTTTATATTATAATACCTATTAAAACAAGATGTGACACCCTAGATGATTTTAGGTTATGTGTCTCCTTCACTCTAGTTTATTTAGATCTAGATCATGGACTGTCACTCCTTGTCAAATATTAAAACCCTAGTTATTCATCTTCATAGTGGTTGTGGTAAAAATGGGTTAGTGTGAATATGGTGTTTATTTGACCCAAAGACACATTTTTTACTAATTATTTCCCACATAACCAATACCAATACTCTAAAGAGGGCCTGAGTCTTATGTAGTTCTCTTGTATGTGTTTGCTTGTGTGTGAATCATGCAATGTGTGATAAATAAGTACAACAGTGACCTAACTTGTAACTTATAATATATATATCTTGGGATTTTATTTTATTAATTCATACTTGTCAATGTGTTATCCCTATGATTGATATGTAAATAGGATAAAATATGGAATCTTTGCTCACTTGAGTGCTTGATATAATGCTTTTGGTAAGTTACATTTTGAGTTTCAAGGTATGTGATAGGTGAAGAGTGAATGAGGGTTGATATTATATTTATAACAATTCCTTTGGATAATATCTTGCATTAAATACTTTAGTCTCACTATCAAAATATGTTTCATTTATAAATTGGATAACTTTAAGGCATTGGACACTTGTGTTGGGGTAGGACACTTACATCGACATAGCCATCTGACTAGGATGCAAGTGTTTGGTCAAATAGAAAATAGGTGTATGCCTATAACTTGTAATATAGAATATAATTATTTTTATAACATTCTTGGTAAGATATAAGGTTTGGGTCAATATAGTGATATTGGTCAGACTAAGAGATAAGCAATTAGGCATAGTGAGATAGTGTACGTGATCTTTTTAGTAGTGAGAAGATCTATAAGTTGAAGTTACATCCATGATAAGTATTTTATCATTATACAATATTGAGTTTATATATAATTTATAAATAGTGTCTACATTCCCCTATTTAATGTAGTAATGAAATTATCAGTTTAAAGGAGAAGAAATGCATACATGGGTGTGTATAACACACCTTGTCTTTGCTTGAGTCTAATTTGAGTGCTTTGTTGGTAACTAACCTATAACCAATAGCATGTTATAATATATAATAATTGAATATAATCTAAATTTAAATCATTTAAATTATTGAAATTAAAATAGAACAAGGTAAAGGAGTACACCCGTGTATCAATATAATTATCTTGCATTTTGGAAATTTGATTTGAAATATGTATCATTAGGAATCAATGAAACTAAGATCAGGACAAATATAAAATATATAATTTGCATATATATAAAGAGATAGAGAGGTATTGGAGGACACATGCACCCAACTTTTGAGAAAAGGTGAGTTTCCACCTAATAGTTGAGATTAGCTCAATTGTACAACCCAATCATACTTATAATCTATTGAGTGTGAGTGAACCAAGTCCACTCACACTATAAAACTAGTGGTGTTATATATGTAATCAAGTCCCACCTATAAACTTGTAAATAATGAGTGATTTAATCAACTCAACCATACAAAAATTAAACCAACCACTATAGTATATTAACTCAATATGGTTAGTACAAGTCAAACCTAGTGTGGCATGGCAGTCCCTAAAATTGTTTGAAATTGAAACTAGCTTGAATTTGTAATATTATGAACACATTACATAATGTATACACCCTAGATATGTATCATAATAAAACTATGTGTAACAATGGTAATAATTAATAGAATTCTACCACAAATGTGTATCTAAATCATATAACTATGAATTTCATAAATTTTAAATTGTGTAAGCATGGATAAGTTTTTAAAACATTCCCCCACTATGATATAAAAATTAATATAAGTGTAAATGTGGAGGACATGTTCCTAAAACATTCCCCCCGCTATAATATGGGTATTTTGAATACTGAATAAGTGTGGAGGACATGTTTCCAAAGCATACCCCCACTACAATATGAATTTATGAAGAGATATGTAGGCCATGCCTCTATGGCATGCCCCCAATGATATTTCCCCCCTTTTGAGGTGAGGGGAAGTAGTTACTGGTAGTTACCTTACCTTAAAAGGATAAGATAACCATGTAAACTATGAATATATCATGTAGCGTGGGAACATATCTAGGTAGATATATCATTAAAACATGAAAATTGTGATCACACCAAGTCCTAACATGCATTATGTATATCATGAAAACATATATATATATATATATATATATATATATATATTAGTATTACAATATAAAAAAGCAATCAATCACACACAAAAATCAAATCAAGAGACAAAGTTCTAAATAGACTACAAACAAGGGGCATGTTCAAATAATAAACAATTAAAGGGACATGACTTAGTAAAATGCCCACAAAGTAAAAAATGACATATTTAAATGTTAACATACAAAAATTAGTGGCATATTGAGATTTTAGATTGGAAACCAAAAGCACAGGGGCTGAAAAATGGGTTATATTCAAATGCTCAAACAAGAAATAAAATAACAAGGTAAGACACTTTAGGAAGTTCATAAATGAAATCATAAGCAAGCAATACAAACACATCATACTAGTTGTTGGATATATGTGTTAGTAAAAAATTTTAAGTACATAGCATATCAAGTACACCATAAAATACATAAGCATGGATAAATGCATGTGTAAATACATATATGAGATCAAACATGATAATGTAAAATGATCATAGAATAGTATAACCTAAATGTGTTATGATTAAATAAGCAGATGCCCCAAATGTCAACATGACATGAGTAGAGGGAAGTCCCAAGATCATAAACTATGTAGATCATGTATCTACATATTCATGTAACACATTAAAATGAGGCATGAAACACGTGTATATAGAAATAAATGATATGTTATCCACTAACTAGAACTGACAACATAGATTCCAAGGAGCCAATAGAATATGTCGATGCCTAAAATATGTTTGGATCTTTGATATTTTTATTTTTTGGTATTTTAATAGTATTTTATATGAAATTAATATCCTATGGTCTCATCTAATGGATTGTCATAGGTATCTCCCCACTATGAACATGGTGTAATAAACTAGTGATATTGGCAAGGAGCATGTATAGGTGCAATATCTATCAATGTAGTATTTGTGATGCTCTAAATTTGTATAATAATACTATGTGGATGTGAATTATTAGGAGTAGTAGGGGTTCTTGAAACCCATCTCTAAATGTTATGTGGTTTCTTTGGAACAAAATTAATAAGAACATGTTTAAGTGCTATGGATATCTGAATATGGTACATAATAGGTAAAGATTTCATAGAACCCCCTATGGATCTCTAATGCAATGGTTTCTCAAGTATTAGCCTCTTGGTAAAGGGAATTGCATACTTTTTACCCTTTCATAGAGGAGTGATTATAGGATGTTTGATAATTAACTACCTGGGTATAAATTTATCTTTCTCAAGAGGATGTTCATATAGAATTCCAAAAATTTTAATTAATCAATTATCATAAATGTATTTAACACACGTGTAGTATAGAAGGTGTTATTCAAAGTGTATGTATTCAAGGCAATTTAAATAACATATCAAAGACACTTATGGAAGGTAAAACTATGTAGGTAGTAACCACATATGTGGGACCCACTTGTAAATGTATGTAGATCTCATCAAGAACCTATTGTGAGGTCCCATAAACTAATCTAATTGATCTAATAAAAGGATGTAAATCATGATTTGTATAACTTAAGTATGTGAATAATTTCATGGTATAAATGTGATCACTTAAACCATTAGAAATAATAGCACTATGTATAGGCTAGTGATCAAGGTATGCTCAAATGAATAAGGAATTAAGGTTAGATTCATTATCCATGATCTCATTATCATTAAAGGTAATGGAGGGTCTCTGAACCATAGAAGGTGTATGCCATGTATAGCTACCAATAATCCCATCCAATGGGTGCTCATGATGAGATGGATGAGGGTCCACATTATATTCCATCTGCACTTATGGATCCATCTTTGAAAGATATTGTAAAGGATTGTTAAATATTTTATGATTATGGTGGTCACTAGGTTATGAACCTAATTATTTTGTAGGATTATCAAATTTAATTTTTGGTCATCAATGAGGTCTTAAAAATTATTATTCAAGGTAAAACATATGATCATATAATGCCTAAGGCCTTTGTGATAGTCACAATAAGAATTCACATCTTACCCTTTGTGTAAATGTCTACTCATATCAGCCTCTATAGGATTAGGGAGAGAGATATATGATGACACTCTTAAAACTATAAGAGTAATGAAGTAGGAGACTCAGGTAAGCATATAAATTATCTCTCTAGTGTATTGGATAAGAGAATCTGGCTAGGTTATTTTTACACCACATTAACCATAGTGGTTGTTTATTTTTTAGTCTCAAGAGGTTTGACCCTATAACTTGTTTTGATAGTAAACTTAGAATTAGATGTAGATGTAGTTGGTTTGTTTGCTACATACTCAAGTTTTTTCACTGATATAAATTTCATTTTATGATCACAAAAAAATTGGTATAAGGCATCAAAAAAATTTAAATTTTTAAATAAAATGGACTTGTGTAAAAGATAAAGCAAACTTTACTTGAAAATATATTGAATATTTTTATTTTCCATTGGATTGGTCATTTTATCTAACATTCTTTGTACATTAATACATATAAATTGATAGGTTCATTTGTTTCTTATTTGATCTTTACAATTTGGGCATAGAAAACCTTTTTGGTAATGTCAATAGAGAAGTGTGCCAAAAACTGATCTATAAGATATTTGAAAGTGTTTACTGATAGAGTTGGTAAATCATATAACCACATTAAATAATAATCCTTGAGGATTCTTGGAAATAATCTAGTCAAAAGTTTATCATTGAAGGAATAATCAAGGCATACCACATAAAAATATGAATATGTTTTTTATGATCACCCTTGACATCATAAAATGTGAACTTAGGTGAAACAAAACTATTTGGAAAAGGGTGTAAAGATATATCTAGTGCAAGATAATTATACAACACCTCTTGTGAATCAATAGCATAAGGATATTTCATATAATTTTTTTCATTATTTGTAACCTTATTTTGCATAAGTTTTATAGTTTGGATAAGAGCTTGCACCTCTTGGTAGTTTAGGTTGGATATTTGAGAAGTCACCAAAGGAGGTGTACCCATAAGTTGGGTATATATAGGCATTAAAATCGAAATTTGAGTTGAATAATTTTGGTTTTCCATGTAAGATGTGGTAATAATATTTTTAGAGAACAAATGTTGAAATACATATTTTTTGCCCCCACTATAAGTATGAAATTATAATGCTCTTAAGAGGAGGTTTTTTGGTATATGGGAATGACCCATATCTCAAGTAACATGATCAATATAAGGACCTACTTATTCATATATGCTTTTTTATTTTTTATTTTCTAAATGTTTCTTAGGATTTTATTAAGATGTTTAGGGTTTTGATGAATATGCTCATGAAATAATTCAATTGTTTGCACTTACTCATGATCTATTTGCTCATGTTCATTACTTTCATTACACTCATGGTTTTCATTATCATAATCTTATTTTATTATAACCTCATGATTATGTTTTTCATTATCAAAATTGGTATAATCATGATCCATAGGATGAATTTATTCATTGGTTTTAGACATCTTAGGTGGAAGGAGTGTAATATCAATGTGTTTAATATTATCACCTCCCAATCTAAGGTTATAAATAGGTTGCATGAAAAATAATATAAGAAATGAAAACTTACATCAATATAAAACCCCTTAATTGAGTGAAAACCTTAAGAATAAAAAAAATAATTTATCCAAATTGGGTTCACCAAATGTTTAATCTTTAAATCTAGATATAGGGGATACTAAATTTATTATACTAAGATGCTAAAGATATAAAGTATAGTTATGTTATATATTGTAATAAAAATGAAAACAAGATACTTAGTTGGTTTTGATACTAATATAGATTATATTTTGAATAGGTAGAAAGTAGACTAGATCAGAATTCTCAAACAATCACATGATTATATAAATTTAACCTCTACAGCCACATACACTTATATCAATGAATAAGTGTGTAAAGTTGGGGGACAAAAAAGGGCCTACCCATGCACGTGATTATCTTGAAATTTCATAAATTTGAAATTTTGTAGATAATTTTAGATGGATACACTTAAAATTTTAAAATTTTAAAATAACATTAATTTTATCGTTTCAAATCTAGTTTCCAGAAAAAAAATTGAAAAATGGTTAAGTATAACTAGGTTAAACATCTAAAATTTTAAGAGGAACCCCTAGTTTAAAAAAAAAAATAGATTATATAGATGGTGGTGTGGCCAACCCTTTTTTGAGAATCATTTTATATTTATCAAAACCTTTTGATGAATATTTAGATAAGATCTTATAGTTTGTAACCTATAAATTTTTATATTTTTTCAATGAATATTTTTTGTATTAATTTTGTAAGTAAATAGATCCTAAAAACTAACAAAAAAATGGATAGTCGGCCATGTGGCCCCCATAAATACCTCAAAAAAAATGAATTTTTTTTTTTGTTTTTTGAATGTGTGTATAATTAGGCTCATATTGTAACCATATATTTAGTTTTGCACTTGGATCATTGAAAAACAAATTACATAAACATGAATAGTCATGTATATCTATAGCATGTAGTGGCCTAAAAATAGTATAGATAGAAATAAACATAGTTTGAACCCTTAAAATAGTCCAAAATTTATAAAAACATTATAGTTGGAAAGAGGAGAGCGTGATCATTGTCATGTTAATAACTTTTTGAATTTTTTTGTTGAAATACATAGTGTATTTGGCGATAGAAGTTGAGATTTGTTGTTTTCTATCAAAACTCTCAAACTCATTTTTAGATTGATAGGTTGAAGCCTTTAAATCTATAATCCAAGCCATTTATAAGCCAAAAGGCTTAGTTTTTGGAATTTAAATTTTAACAATGTATATGTGCTATAATACATACACATTATAATGTGTACACATTATTTTCTAATAACACTAAAAATCATATATTTGTTCTATGGGTATGTATTTTTATGCTTACATCTATGTTATTGAGCTCTATAACAGTGTTGTATCATGATAATTTCAATTGTAAATTTAAGTGTATCATGATAAGTGAAATTTACCTAACTTTGGATAATGAATTAAGGTGTTGTGGTATCACATTTCAACAAAATTATTCATTTTAATATGTTGACTTAACTACTTATAATTAAGGTTTTAAGGTCTAACTCATTATATATATATATATATATATAGTTAAAAAATTTACTTTTGTGGCCTCTCATGATAAAATAAATGATATATATACATATATATATATATACATATATATATATATATACATATATATATATATACATATATATATATACATATATATATATATACACATATATATATATATACATATATATATATATATATATATAGTTAAAAAAATGACTTTTGTGGCCTCTCATGATAAAATAAATGATATATATATATATATATATATATATATATATATCATTTATTTTATCATGAGAGGCCACAAAATTAATTTTTTTAACCTATGAACAAAACTTAACCTTTGGAGTACCGAACTAGCTATGCATTAGAATACCAATACTTGAGTCTTACTTATCAAGATGGGATTGGTTCATTTAAATTTTATAGAGTAAATGTTGAACAAGTATATAAGATACTACATGATCAAATTCTAGTGCAATTTAATATTTATACACACTAATTTCCATCAATGGAGTACACCTTAAAAAAAATCATGTTCAGCTATTGGTAGGTGAAGGTCACTACTGGTACCTTTCCTATATGTACACTACCACAAAAACCATACAATTATATTTTCATACAATTTATAGCCTCAGTTAATAGTTTATGTGAAGATATGATGATTATGTTTGAACATAACAATCTAATGAGAATATTTAAGGTGCATCCTAATCAAAATATGAGACATCAAGACTTAGTTCAAGACTAATGTACCAGTGCCAATGTCATAAAAAAATATAAACAAAATAGTCAAACATGGTTGAATTTGAAGGAAACTGGGGCTATTTTGATCCATTTCAACCTAATTTCATTACTATAAAATATGATTTTGGGGTTGATCACCTCCAATTGCATCAAAGATTAAAGCAAAAAAACATTAAATGCAAGTTTTACATGTATAGGATGTGATTTTGAGCTTAATAAAATTGAATGGACCATCATATATATAATGAATGCAAATGTAGATTAGTTCAATTGTGGAGGTAATTAGTATCAAAATGAGCCACATGAACCTATTTTAAATTATATATATGAAGTGATTTGGAGTGAAATTAATCCTAGAATGTCATCATATATAATGAACCAAAGAGTTGATTTATTCAATTGAGGAGGCATTTGAGGATAATTTTAACCCCTTTAACATAACTACAAGATCATTATATGATTTAAGATCATACATTAAGTTTTATTATATGATGAATTATCTAATTAGTTAAATAGTGTAATTAAGGAAATGATTTACACAAAATTGAGCCCCTAAACCAAATTTATGACCCAATTGACTATACAATCTATGCAACATATGGATTAACTAACCCTAATTCTATTATAAATTCAAAAATGAAGGTAAATATGGCCAATTTTAACCTATTTAATCTAAATGCAATTCTTTGATGTGATTAAAGGGGCTAAATTTGCTCACGTTTCATGACATGTTGACCTTAAACCCTAAATTTATCACAAATACAATTCCCCTAAACCCTAATTTCATCAAATCTATACAAAACTATTACACTAAACCCTAAAACCTAATTTTATGAAAAATACAACCCACAAGTTCTTGAATTTTATCATAAATGCATTTTCATGAAGGTAATTGGGGCTAATGTGAACCCATTAAACCTAGTTTTATGATTTTAGGATGTGGTATGGGGCTAAATTAGATCATATTGGCTTAAATATTAAGCCAAATAGTCATTTTTTACAAATATAAACCATAAACCCTAATTTAATCATAAATGCAAACACAAAGGAAATTGAGGCCAATATGACCCTGTTGAACATGTGCGTAAAGTATAAGATGTGATTTAGAGTGAGATTAACCCTGATGTAATCATATATAATGAATGAAATAGTTTATTCATTAAATTTAGGAGGCATTTTATGTCAATTTGAACTTTTCAACCTAACTACAAGAGCAAGATATGGTTTGGGGTAAAATTAAGTTTGATTCTATCATGAATTAGTCTAATAAGGTAATTGGTATAGTTAGAGATGTGATTTGGGAAAATTTATCCTTTGAATCAAATTTATGGCTTAATTTATTGTATAATTTATGAAACACATTGATTCACTAACCCTAATTTTATTATAAATGCAAACATGAACACAATTGTGGCCAATTTGAACATATTGAATGTAAATGTGAGTTTATGATGTGATTAAGTGGACTAAATTAGCTGATGATTTGTGATATGTTTTATCCTTAAACCCTAATTTTATCAAAAATTGAATGTAATTTGGACTAACTTAATGTACTTTAGACTAATTAAATGTAATTTAGACTAATTTCAAATATAATTTGGGCTAATTAAATGTATTTTAGACTAATTAACATCAACCAGGGGGAAATTAAACCTAATTTAGAGTAATTGAATCTAATTTACATCTAATTTAGCTTAATGTGGGTATAAATAAATTAAAGGGGATAATTGAACCTAATTTATACTAATTCAAATAAATCAATTCACTTTGGGCTAATTGAAGGGGCAAATGCATCACATGATGGTCTTATTTCATCATCATATGGGAAAACCCTAAAACCTAAACCCTAAACCCCTAAAACCTATAGTATTAATAACACAAACACATTATAACACATGCATTATTTACAATATAGACAAATCTTAATTTTTAATGATTATTTTTAACCCAAATAGAGAATTTTATTCCCATAGACATTCTCTACATACTTTATGTGTACTTTTTCTAACCCTACCTTTGAAAAGCTATCAATTATCCAATGAGTGATGGATCACGTTTGAAGAAGAGGAAGAATTTGAATTAAAAAACACTAGATCAATTAAAAGAGGTGAGATTAAAAAAAATAGGGTATGAATGTAAATACTTCATTTAGATAAAGTACAAACCCTAATTGTGATTATCTA
The DNA here is from genome assembly GCA_037957365.1 of Torreya grandis. NCBI lineage: Eukaryota > Viridiplantae > Streptophyta > Pinopsida > Cupressales > Taxaceae > Torreya > Torreya grandis. The sequence continues at coordinate 3,693,637 of JARHVA010000712.1, read as the reverse complement.
AATGTCATAGATAATGATCCAATTGACAATAATGACTTGAATAATGATTAAATTGATAATAATGAGTTATATAATGTTGGAAGTTCATATTAAAATTATAAAATTTTTTTTTTAAATAATTAGTCTATGCATGATTCTTTACCCCCCAACAATGAAGAAAATTTCATGGAAACAAATAATGATGAAATTAATAATGAATAAAATTTCATGAAAACATATAATTAAGAAAGGAATAAGGAATAAAATGTCATCCCACCACTAAAAAATGAAAGCAATAATGATTTTGAAACACCTCTCAACAAATTCCACCAATAACAACACCTCTGAGAATTGTGGGTATAAAAGACAAGTAATTAATTAAAGTCAATGAAAATATTTTGAAACCAATGCATAAAAAAATGTTTGACCACCATTAAAGAATACTATATCGAGAATTTTGGGATAGATTATTTCATAAATTGGATTATAATATTCAAATATGTTAATTATTTATTTCATTGATGAAACTAATTTAGATGAGACCTATAATGTACATATTAGGAATAAGAAAATCTAACATGGATGATGAGAATAATGAAATTATTTAAAATATACATGAGTCATATCATATTGTAATCCCAAGTCATGAAAAAAATATTGTAATGCTACCCAATGTATAATTACAATTTGTTCAATAAGTGGTCAAACAAGGAAAAAATAATTGATTTTAAAAATAATTTGAGGACTTGATATAAATAGAAAAACATTAATGAAAGTAATTGGAATAAGTGAGATTTTATGAACCTAATACCAATGAGATTTATTCATTCTCTAGTAGATATCCATGAAATGACAAGGCTATAGCCGATGCTCTCAAAGGGTTGCACAATTTTGGAAATATAATATGATAGTTTCACCCAATGCAAGAGATGTATGGAAAAGAAGAGTTGGTTCTCATAACCATGAACCACATACTAAACATTTTTTGGATATGAATCAAAAATAATTATACTCTAAGTTTCTAGAAAAACATCCAAAAATTTATATTAGTCAAATATTTTTTGAGATGGCCAAATCTTTTTATGTAAAAATAAATCACACACGCACTACTTTTTGTGTGTAGGGAATATGTCGATTTCTCAATGCAATATGATGTTTTTTAAAATATTCATTATACTTTGAATACCCACAACATTTATTAGGATTATGGCATCGAATTTTTGATAATATTAATGAGGTAATTTATTCCAATTTTTTTTGTGAAAGATTAGATGGATAGTTATTTTATAATAAATCATGTTTGGATGGAAATTATAGCATTTACAATGGATTGCAAAAATAATAAAAATTGTATACATGAGGAGTGTATAATTGCAATTGGTCAGGAATTAGTTTTTTTGAGAAAAAAATATGACTTATCAAGTAAAATATGGTAAAGAATATAAAATGTGTGAGCTTGTTACAAAACAAATAGTTGCTTCAAAATTTATGGTCAAATTCAGGGACAAAATTATTTATGAGTATACAAGGCACACACATAGGTATAAATGGTTGGATGAACATTTCAAAATAATCAAGGAAAAATTACCTATTAATTAAATTATTTTAGTAGTTTATTTTGCTAAAAATTACACATTTAAACCACAAATGGATGTTTAATCACATTATTACAATTCATCACAATTTTCCATATTCGTGCATATAGAATTCTTGCATGCACCTAATAATATAGACCAAGATCAGAAAATATAAGGGAGTACCATTTATATATTAGTGATGATTGATCACATTGTATAAAGTATGTACAAGGTTATTTTAAAAATTTCTATAGAGACTTAACTCATCTGAACATTACTTTCAATCAATATTAAATTTGGTCAAACAATTGCACATCATAATTAATGAATGCAAAAGTGTTTTATTGGTTGAGCAAGATGCATGTTACCACTGGCATAGAACATATTTGAAATTTTAATAAGGATATCCATTTAAAATGGGAGCATGACAATGCTATAACATGTGTAAAAAGAGTCATTACAATCAAGGAGTAAAAATTAAAATAGGCTACTGATTTGATTAATGTAAAAATCATGGTTGAATGGTTAATGAGAACATGTGTCATGGTGCTCAATCAAATTCTATTATTTTTAGAAATTTTTAGTTAATGGAGGAAGAACACTTAGAAAATATGAGGATTGTATGACTCTAATGGTTTCAAGTGAGTTCCACTCATTTTATAGCTCAAATGCAAGTTCTTAGACTACTCATACAAGACACTTAGCATGTTTATGTTATGCATGCATGGAATATATTTGTAATGAGTGTGAGTCACAAAGGTGGGTGGATGACTAAAGTTTTAGACCTCTAATTTCAATAAACACATATCAGGATCCACCAACATTATCACTTATAGATATAACTCTGACCATGTATCTAATCTACTATAACCAGGTAGAAGATTAATCGTTATGTCCTATTCATTCTCATTATCTATCCTAATAGTGTCATTAAAATTTGTTTTTTATGATATAGGGCATGTTTTTAAAATTATTTAAAACAAGGACAATGAAGAGGGAACATGTTACTACTCATGTTGGTGTGTATATAGAAATAAAAAATTTAATTCCCTAGTCATAGATGGAAAAAACATTAACTGTCCCACTATATCTATGGTAGTCACTAGAACTTGGCTTCAATGATATCCTATCAAAAATTAAGATGTATGGTTGTTTGAAAACTTTGAAATGCATGGGAAGTTACTAAACTATTCAAATTTGGTTTTTCAAATGAATATTAAATTGAAAAAATATCATGGGAGGCCATTAAAAAGGAATATATAGAAAGTTTTTTATTCATAACATGAAGTTATTATTGATACTATCAAGATTAGAACATATCTTAGTGGTTCATTAAATTCAAATGTGTGGGTGTGTTGACTTGTAAAATGAATATGTAATCAATTATACCAATTTTTTTTTTTAGATAGTACATGCATAAATTTCATTTTTAACTACTTTAAAAAATGAGGTTCTTTGTGCCAAATAAGCTTCCACCTTCATGTGGTTGGCACTATTAGTAAAGAATTTCATATTCTTGAAGTTAAGAGAAGCTTACTAAAAGTACTTAAAATAGAAAAAATATGATTATGAGTGGATTTGGACATCATGGTCATTGGAACACATGAAATTTGCCTCTCTCTCTCTCTCTCTCTCTCTCTCTCTCTCTCTCTCTCTCTCTCTCTCTCTCTCTCTCTCTCTCTGTGTGTGTGTGTGTGTGTGTGTGTGTTCAGAGTGATGGATTTTCACCTGGGGGTCCCAGAGATAGAAATGCCAGTAAGATCTCAGAAAGTTATCTTTTCACTGCCAAAAAGTTTCATTTTAAGACCCATTACTGCAAATTATTCCATGGATTACTCTCAAAGTTTCTAATGAATTTATCTAGGGGAAATTATAGGGATTTCACATGCAAAATAATGATCTTATGGTTTATCCAAATGACTTACAGATTATATTTTATGCATGTCTAAAGTTAGGCTAAAAATTTACATTTTCCATGTGTTGGGAAGGGCATTCTTGAGCCTGGAACAGGTGGTGGTTTTGTCAACCGAATGTGATGTGAGGATAATAACCTATTCTTAGACATTATACTCCCCTTAATATGTTTTGGAAACACTATTTTTCATCCAAGAAGCACTAAAAATGGAGTTCTCCAATTTCAACTTCAACTTTGACAATATTTCTTGTCATTATTTCTATGCTTTTGAACAGTAATGAAAATTCACTTATAGGCAGACTTGTATGTCATGGTAATTATATCATGTTTAATTTTCCTATATATACATGATCATAGTGATTAATTTTCACTTGGGGGTCCTAGAGGTATAAATTCTAGTTAGAGCTCAAGAAGTTGCCTCTTCACTGCCAAAAAGTTGTATTTTAGGATCCGTTACTCTAACGTATGCCATTTATTGATCTCAAATTTTATACCAAATTGATTAAAGGTAAAATTATATGGATTTAAAATTAAAATTAATTATCTTAGGTTTCATACATATTACATATAGTTTTTATTTTACACACATTTGAAGTTATGCTAAAAAGTACATTTTTCTTTTGTTGGGAAGGTCATTCTTGAGCCCAAAATAGGTGGTGGATTTATCAACTGGTCATGATGGGAGGTCAATAACCTGGTCCTATATGTTATACACCCCTTTGGATATGTTTTCAATTCCATTTGTCAGCCAAGAAGTACCAAAAAGGGAGTTCTCCAATTGTAGCTTTAAGTTTGACAACATTTCTTGTCATTGTTTATATGCTCCTGAATAGTAATGATAATACACTTCCAAGAGGACTTGGACATAATTTCCATTATATAACATGTAATTTTCCTATATAGACATGTTATGAGTGATGAATTTTCAATTGGGGGTCCTGAAGGTAGAAATTTTAGTTGGGCTTAAGAAGTTGTCTCTTGACTACCAAAAAGTTACATTTTATGACCCATTACTACAACTTGTGCCACAAATTGATATATATATTTATACCAAATTTATCTAAGGATAAATTATAGGTATTTAACATCCATAATATTTATATCATGGACTTATAGTTTCATTTCTATTCATGTCTAAAGTTATGCTAAAAATCTACATTTTTTGTGTTGGGAAGGGCATTCTTGAGCCTAAAATGAGTGGTGGGTTTGTCGACTGAGAATGATGGGAGGCCAAGAAACTACTATTTTAAATAATATTCCCATCTAAATTTTTTTTAGTGATAGTTTTTTAGTGGTAAATGGTAAATGTAAAAATGATTGTATATACTAGAGCATCCTATGGTAATTCTAGATGTATTATGTTTGCAGGTTATTAGGAGTTGTTATGGGAAGATCCATGTTGGTAAAGATTCCACCAAATGTGATATGGAGATCCATTTTTATCATGGTAAATATATAATTTAAAACTATAGGAATTAAAATCTATAATTATTTGTAAAGAATGTAATATAAGGGTTGACAATTATGTTGATTTTGACATGTATGTGAGTAATAGAATGGTGAATGTTATTCTCAAAAAGTGTTGCATAGAATATTGATAGAATTGGACATCAATCTATAATTTTTTTATTTTTTTTATCCATGGTATTATATATTTTAATATGAATTATAATTATTTGTGTTCTTTACTGGTATAATCATAAATTATCATATGTTTTGATGATTATTTCCTTCATTATATTGCTCTGATGCATCAATTTCTCTATACGTAAGTAGTTCCCATCATGTGTTGAACCTTTAAACTAGTGAAATTCTATACAATAAATACTTATTATGTATTTAAAGTCTTTATTAAATACTTCTACAATATCATTATGTCATTTGGCACAACCTGTCCTTGTAATTAGCATGTTCTAGTGAAACCTAGTAACCAATGTTAACAATGGTGCAGTAAGCATGGATATGTTTCAATGATTACCAATTTAAAGAGACGTGGAGAGATAGTTAGACCATAAAATGTATGAATTTTTAAATAAAGAAAGCCAAATAATTGGGTGTAATTTGAGGGAGATTATACAACAACACCTCTATGGTGAAATTTATGAGATCTTCTAGTGTGAATTATTGAGCCTGATAGCTGATTGGTTGGATCGAATTGAATATCATTATTTTTGACCATGATCAAGTGACACCATTTATTGGACCAAAGAGAAGATAAAATTTTTTCATAATATAGATATAAATTAGACTTGTGTGATTGATTATTGGATAGCTTCCATTATTAATGGATACATCACTAAGTTTGTAGTGCAAGGATATTTGTCCTTTGATGTAGTAAATGATCTATTTTTGAGAGCAATAAAAGGAAATATTTTGTAATGACTCCCAATATTTATTAAAATTTTGGCTATAAATAATGCCATGGTACCCACTCCTACTAATATGGAGTAATTTCTTTGAGTTTTGGGGGTGTATGTTAGATATGGGATAATGAATCAAAGATGAAAAGATAATGATTAAACTTGAGTCCATCATGGATAATCCATAGGAGAAGGATTACAAAAAATAATTTGGAGTTAGAAAGAGATTTGTGACAATAAAAAATATGGAATAGATATAGTATGCTTTAGGAAACTATGAATATAAGTAGGAGGAGTAGTAGCATTAATGGTTTGGATGAGAGAAAATGACAAGGAAAAAGGTACGATGAAGAGAAATAGTGTGAGGAGCCTAAGCCAAGTAAAGATAGAGTGAGAGGAAGTGATGAGTGGTTAAGATGGATAAAAAATATGATAGTAGTATATAATTAGAATATATTATTAAAATTTTATAATTTCCAAAAGGGTTATTATAGAAAGAACATCAAGGATTACCTTACAGTCACAAACATAATACAGGGTCAATTTTTGAGAGATACATCATTAGAGGTAAGGATCATCTCCCAAGGAAGCACACATCTCCTAAGTGCATATTTTTTTCAAATAATAGTAAATACCCTATGACTTTATATGATAACACTTGGTAAGGACAAATTATATAATAATTAAATAAAAACTATAGAAGTACAAAATTCTGCATATCATGAAGTTGTGTAGATTTTCTTAGACCAATAGAAGAAGAGCATCACATAATTTCTTACTACAAAGACAAATCCTCTATTCCTTATGCAAACTAAGGATTTCATTAAAAAAATTAGATCTTATAATAAGGAAATGATAGAGATATATTTGTAACCCCCACATCCACAAAACTAGAGGAGACATCACAACTTCCACTAGATTAAGAGCCATCCCCAAGTTTATAGAAGTCTCCAAAACCAAAACCATCCTTGACATCAATCACAACAAATCAATTATGATATTTTTGACAAAACCTATTATAGAAGAGTAATTGGGTGATTTTATACACCTAACTCTATATGATGGGTCTATGGACCCTGAACAATACTTACATGCAACATGAAATAGTAGGCAAAAGCAATTGCCAATGACAATATCAAGAAGTTCAAATTGATAAGTGCTTTAGGTGGATGTGTAATAGATTTCATATTTTGAAAAAATATAGCTAGATCATCCCTATATGAGGCTTAAAACTAGCTCATCATAGTGTTTAAGGTTAAGAAGAGTTCAAGCCAAAAAATCTAGGATTTGAAGGAGATCCAGAAAGGACCCTAAGAGACTGTTGGTGACTATGATTGTAGATTTTCCAATCTCATGAATAAGGTATAATTTATTTTGGAAGATAAAGATAAATCTGGTTGGTTTATAGAATTTTTATGACCAAGGATTAGATTTTCCATGGCCTAAAATTAGTTTGGATATATGCCATATTAGTTACAATATGAGTAGAGCATATTAACTAATATGGTGATGCAACTATGCCATCATCCAATGTAGAAAGTACCTTGTAAACTATTTTCAGTAGATTGGATCAATTTCAATTAAGGGTTGAGACACCCAAGTCAAATATATGGTGCACAGAGTGCTAACAATAAGGGAATCATAGAAATGAATGCCCCCAGGTTAAGAGGGAGTTATATGAGATATGTAGAGTAGTAGGGCATATAACCTCAAAAAGTAATATTTTATAGTAGTACATAAAGACTCCATAGAACATGTATTTAAAATTATTTAAGTCACCTACACATGATGACAGATATTGACATGCACTCTAGGAATTGAAGAAAGATATAACTAAGAACAATTTGTGGTTGTTACATATAAAGTTGTAGTTATACCACATGATACTCCTAACTTAGGGAGCATCATACTAGGTCAAAATCTATTAGTGATGCCTTAGGTCTCTAAATCACAATAGTAACCTTAGACACTAGTGGGTCCCCTACCTTCTACATAGAACTAGAGTATCACCTTGTATAACTTTCCATAATCAACTGTGACCTACCCATATCAAGATCCATGGAATCATATGATTTATAAAGTGTAATAATCAAGATGGAACTAAACCCACCATAGTCATAAGTGGCTAGATTGAATGAATATCCATAGCATCAAGGATGGAATGCTTCCTAAAATACTAGAAATTTTGTCCAATAATAATACCAAGGTGGACTGGATAGGGATTTTAGGGGAATAAAGGAGGATATAGAGGTGGATAATGAGGTGGTGCATAGGGAGGCTAAGGTAAAAATGGGATTAGGCCACCCATTCATTGTTATCTCTACAAAGAACTAAACCATGTGTAGAGAAATTGTTTTATAAATCCTTAGAGATAACCTTATTGTGCATAATGTAGGGTGATAAAGTATCACTATATAAAAGATTATCTAGTCTTAAAAAGATAATGGAGGGAGAGACCTATTATAAATTTTAATATGATCCATGCACAACTAAGAGAGGATGCCACATTATGGGTAGTAACTAGATAATAGCATGCAAAATAGTGGTTACCTTTATTGAAAATTCCCAAAGAATTGGTTGTTAAAAAGGCATGGCCAGATTGATACCTTGAACCTACTACTAAAATGGGCCTGATGTAAGAAGCTATGCATATTTTGATAACAATTCAGTAGAAAGGGATGAATGAAAGGGATGATGTCACTCTTGATGATTAGATATATGGGAAAATAGTGTGCATACTAAGATAGGATGGGGTTGTCAATGCACTAATGGATTTGATGAAACCCCTTAGTATGGTGCATAATGACAATATCTCGTAGAACATCGTGAACCTACTCCATAACTAATAGAATGTGTATAGAAAGGCTAGTAGTGGATGAATAATTTGGTTTGGTTTATAAAGACCAAAAAACCTTGGGACATTGATGCAAGGATGAACATAGAATTAGATGGGTATGACATACCTAGTGTTTTATTCAACTTTGGAAGCACTATAAATATGATCACCAAATCTACTTGAGACTCCTTGGGAATACTTGTGTTGAGTTATAATCATATCATGCTCACCCTTATAGACTATGGAAGGGTCAAACCTATTATTTATCTAGAGGATGTCAAAATCAAAGTCATAAAACTCAACTTATGAGGTGATTTCAAAGTGATTGATATGAAGATAGATGAGACTTACTACCCTACTCTAATAGGGAAAAAGTGGGGTTATGATGCATGCATGACTATTAACATAGTCATAAATCAATTGGAGTCTCATCAGGATGACAAGATCATTATCATTCCTCTAAATAAGACAAAGTCTAGGTCATATCCCATTCCAAAATATATAGACTCACCTTATGCTAATGTCAATTCCAACTAGATGAAGGTCAAATTCAAAGATAATTAGAAGGCTCTATGATTAACAAAGTACAATTTTATCTACATAATACTATTATATAGACTTAGATTCTCAGTACAGAATGGAATTTAGATAAGATGACGCTGAATACCTTTGAGATCCCTTAGAGGGTTGAGGAGGATATGCGATCAATGATGGTGAGATCTCCAACATAGTCTTATATATATTTTACATATATCATGGGTTATACTAAGTAGGATTATATAGAACCTAATCCATAGGGTGTTCCTCCATAGGATAGAGCTTATTCAATTAGTGGAGACTTGGACACCCATGTACTCAAATGGGTGAAAGAAGAGTATGAGTTTTTTATTAGATATTACATCCATGAAACAATGTAGGTAGTGTCCACTTGCCTAGTGCATATGGAGATAGCTTGGCCACCCCCTTACTTTTCTAATAGTCCCCCATTTTGTTTGTTTTTTAAGTTGTCACCTATTTTATAGAGGTAATGTTTGTAGGGTTTCTATTACATTTTTTGTTTGTTTATTTCTACTTATTTTATTTATTTGTTTGCTTGTTTGTTTGCTTTCAGCACTATTTCCTTGATTCAATTTATGTGTGTTCACTAGGTGATTCCTTTCCCACATTTATACTTAAATATATCCATATTCATATGTTTACATTTTCATCATGATTTATATCATTGGTGCATTGTTTTTTTTTAGTATTAGATTACATGAGTCAGTCTTTATGCATATTTCAGCCAAGTCCTCATGATGTTATACCATGATGCATATCGACACATGCTACAACAAACCTTAGCCACAAGAAGTCTATTTAACAATGGTGTCATCTCTTCAACATCGACATCCTAATTATATTCTAATTATATAACAAATAGTGTAATTAAACACAAAATAATTGTTGACACAGGAAAATTGTACCTTTTGGCAGGAAGTCGAACTCCTACCTTCTCCTCGCAACATGGCAACTCCCCTCTCACCTGTGGGACTAGATAAGCAAGAGGGGAGAGTCTCTAGATAAGGGATATCTCCCTTTGATGCATCATGTTTGTTCCAACAAGTGCAAAACACACACACACACACACACACACACACACACACACACACACACACACACACACACACACACACACACACACACACACACACACACATATAATGGGGGGTTGAAAAGGGAGAAAGATATAGGTAAAAAAACTACTCTAAAGAGGTGATGCACCAAAATAAGTCAACCTTCACACATCCACTCTTGAAACCAGACAAACACATACATACACACAGACTTGGCAGAAAGACCAGGCTACAAGAAAATGGCAGGGAGGTTCTTATGAAAACACAGGAACAGGGACTCACCAAGATGTTGTGAAATACATACTGTAATGACCTCCTCTGTTATATACTTCCAAATAGATCTCTTCTCTTGTCAGCTATAGAAAATGGTGCCTTATAGATAACTGGTGTGTTGGTGTTGAACCTATGAGAGCATCAAAAGACAATGACTAAACACAAATTAACAATCAGGACATACACAAAATATCCATCCAAGAAGAGGTAAAAATTGTGTTTATTAATTCAGGTGGAAATTTTAGCAGGGCTATGCCTTACAAAATGTGGAAGATTCCTTTACAAATGACAAGTTTGCAATATATATGAGAAGCAAGGAGGCCCATTTGGTGCTCCATTTTTACAATTGGGCTATCATGTCCCTTCATTGGGAAGAGGAAAATATTGCTGCCAATGTCATCTTTCTAGAAGAGCCCTACTGGAACCATGTTGTATAATCACCAAATTTGACTTTGGCATTTGAGCATTAATGTGGAAACACAAGCTGTGCCTCTTTTCTACCAACAGATTGAAATTTGTCCTCTTTTTAAATGCACAGGCCACACCATTTGTTATTTGTGCCATTTGGGGATAATTAGGAAATAAATTGCCTTCCCCTTACCACCTTGACTACTTTGTCTCTTTCCTATCTTGTCTCCTTGTCTTTTCTCAATTTTGTCTCATCTGGCTCATTTGGCCCTTGGGGACGAACATTCTAGTGGGTCGCTACATTTTGGGTTCCTGGTTAGCGCTCTGTCATTTGAAAAGGAATGGATATTTCAATTTGCTAACTTTGACATCCTCTGGGACGTCACCATCCCCATCACAACGTCATTTGGGCCTTCATTGGCTTTTTGTAGCCTTGCTTCGTCAAAAACTATCTTAACATTTCCCCAAAGGGAAAATGACCCTCTGCCCCTTTGAAAGTGTTCCTTTTGTCTGAGCCGAGAGTCCCCCACAAGGGTACCTGCCCTTTGGGGTCCTTCAGCAGGACATTGGCTTTGTTAATTTTGAAATACTCCTGGGCTCCTATAGACTTGTGTCCCCAGACAATTTCCCCACAAACTTTTGTCTGCGGATGTTTTCTCGTGAACATTTTGTCTGTGAATGTATGTCTGGGCTTTTGCCTTAGCTTTTAAACTACACCCAAATTCCTTTGAACTTTTTGTCTAAAGGAATTCCTTTAGGAAAAAAGTTTGAAGGAATTTAGGACTAAAGCAAACTTGAACAAATTTTAAACTTTACCCGTTTTTCTTCCTTTGTGCACCTACCCTCCACTAGGGCATTGAACTTGGAGACTGTTCTTTGACCAACCGGCATACCTTTGAACTAAGTGATCTTTTGAACTAAGAGCTAAACTAGGCCAAAGAAAACATGTCATTAAATCTTGAGCAACCCAAAATGACCAGTTCAAAATCAAGGGGAAGGAGGTGACCACGATTTTGCCTACGGCAAAAATTGGTCAACAAATTGGCAACTCACAGGGGAATCATGTCCTCCATGCTTAGAGACTAGTTGCCTTAAAATCCATTAGGTGCAGAGTCAGATGTAGCCATGAAAGAATTAGAAATAGCCCCAAAAGATCTAAGAATCAAACAAGAAGCTTTACCCCACATGTAAAGGGAAACACATAAGGCTAAAAAACACTACCTGTGTAAACTACACTTAGGGAAAATAGGAAAAAATGACTGAAAAAAACTATTATATATAGCTAACCAGGTATTCTCACCTCCCTCCTGGATCAAAAGGAAAACTTCTCAAGTCCCCTTTTTGGCAAAAGGACTTATGGTGCCAGGCAAGTAGCTGAATGAAAAAGAGATTTGGTGACCTGCTCCTCTTGCCTGCCACCTGAGTTGGCTTGTATCTAAGTGGATCTAAATCAAACATGCTTCTGACATATATGTACTCTACTTGTCCTTGGAAGCCTATTGATGTTGGTCCCTCATATTGGTTCTCCTCACCAAGAAATCAATGGATGTTGGCTCATCACCATAAGCCCTTTGATCTACACATTTCCTTTGCAATGTATCATGGTCTAACTTGTTCCCTTCTGCATCATTGAAAATCTTATCAAACTCATCCCCTACTTCTTCTTGGCCTTTTCAAAGAAGGGTGACTATGGTGATGTCTAAAATGGACTCACAAAATTATTGTTTATCCCACAGATCATCACCTCTTTGTTTAATGCTCTCTTCTTCAAGGCATTCTTCCAAGAGGACAGACCTCTCCTTTTCCTCTTTGCTAATCAAAATTTCTAGATTTTAAAAAATATCCTCCCGAATCTCCTCTAACTCAAGCTCCTCAGTGTAGGCATCTTCATCATCAAAACAGTAAGGAAGTTCATCAAACAGAAGGGGAGAGAGCTCACCATGCTTTTGTTCCTCCTCATATTGCTGGAACATCTGCATATATGTAAGACCTGCATCCTCCCCATTGCTGATAAGGTCTTCACAAGGAGCATGGATGATGATTTCTTTTTTGTTGTCACTCATGACAGTCTCCTGAAGAGCTACACATTAGATCTTTTGTTCCTCACTCACCTCCTACAGAATAGGTCCTTCCTTGAGAAGGGGTGAAATGGAGAAAACATGTGGAAGAGGAGGCAGTCCTTGAGCTAGAATCGAATGATTCTCCTCTTTCCACTTAATTAGCACTTTGTTTATATCAGGCATGGCCTGATTTATCTCTTGGAAATGTGTAGGTGGGGTGTGTTTAGACATGGAATGTGATGTTTGGTCTGAACCATCCATCACACATTGGTTGAGGAATTTCTCTCTGGACTCCAACTCCACAATTATCTTGGCTAGATCTTCTTGGAAAAGCTTTTCCTCGAGGTCATCAGCATTATCATGAGCAGGCACAGCTTCATCTTTTTCATGGTTTTGAGAAAAACCTTGTTCTTCTTCCATTCTGCCCCATGATTCTACTGTTTCTCCCTAGTTCAGGATCTCTGAATTAGAATTCTGGTCTTGTGAATAGGTAGCAACTTTTTTTTCTCCAAGGCCCTGGGGCTCCTCCACAAGGTTTGGAAGTTTTATCTATCTTTCAAGAAGCAGCTTCATCTTAGCCTCTAAATCTTCAATTTTCTTGGCTAGGTTATCTTGAAAAAGTCTTTCTTGGAGGTCACCAGCATAAACCTCGTCAAAACTCTGAGCTGGTTCTTGGCATTCCTTCCTCCAACTCAGAATTTGCACATTATGCTGAAGGACTTGGGGAGGTTGGGAAATGTAAGGAAGAGATTGTTGGTGCATTGGAGGAGTCTTTAGAAGAGGGACATGCTGGTTGGTGGTATTTTCCCCAATGAAAGATTCACTATATAAGAAATTTTGAAGGTTCATCTCCATGGGAGATTATTCTGATGTTATCTTGTGTTGGAAAGCCAGGTGCACGAGATTGAGAGTGAATGCATTTGATGAGTTGGAGTGAGAAATTGCAATCTTAGAAAGGATTTGGTGTAAAAGAGGGGGTTTTCTTCAAATTAGCAGGGGGCGTGCAAGGCTGACTGCCTTGAATAAATGGATTTCTCCATTTTGCTACCTTCCTCTTCTATGGGTTACAAGCCCTGAGCTTGCCTAAATGAGCATTCCTCTTTATACATCAGATCCTACTGATATTTGTACTCCTCTTCTAGCTTTTTAATCTCTAATTCCAAGGCCACTTCCCTTATAGTTGCAGGGCAACTAGGAGATCTGCTTGAGGGGATTGCATAAATATCTAGAGCCTGATTATATTCATATAAATGAAAACAAGACACATGATTTTAAGCAAAGGAAATATAAATACAAGAAATGATTTCTAATGGCACTAGGTTGCTTAACCAGTAGATTTAACTTAGAGTCACCAGATGCTAAAAATATTCAATTTGTTGTAAAAGGACCAGCATCAATCCTAAAACCTTACTGTGTTGTCAAACTGGATCCCATCGGGCATGCCAAAACTATTGACGTAGGAAAATTACACCCTTTGGTAGGAAGTCAAACTCCTACCTTCTCCTCACAACATGGAAACTCCCCTCTCCCCTGTGGGATTGGTGAAGCAGGAGGGGAGAGTCTCTAGATAAGGGCTAGCTCCCTTTGATGCATCATGTTTGTTTCAGCAAGTGCAAAACACATATATATAGATAGATATAATGGGGGGGTTGAAAAGGGAAAAAGATACAGAAAAAAACTACTCTAAAGAGGTGATGCACCAAAATAAGTCAACCTTCACACATCCACTCTTGAAACTAGACAAACACATACATACACTCAGACTTGGTAGAAAGACCAGGCTGTAAGAAAATGGCAGGGAGGTTCTTATGAAAACACAGGAATAGGGACTCACCAAGATGCTATGAAATACATATTGTAAGTGGCCTCCTCTGTTCTATACTTCTAAATAGAGCTCTTCTCCTGTTAGCTACAGAAATGGTGCCTTGTAGATAACTAGTGTGTTGGTGTTGAACCTGTGAGAGCATCAAAAGACAATGACTAAACACAAATTAACACTCAAGACATACACAGAATATCCATCTAAGAAGAGGTAAAAACTATGTTTATTGATTCAGGTGGAAATTTTAGCAGGGCTACGCCTTACAAAATGTCAAAGATTCCTTTACAAATGACAAGCTCACAATATATATGAGAAGTAGGGAGGCCCATTTGGCACTCCATTTTTACAAGTGGGCTATCGCATCCCTTCATTAGGAAGAGGAAAATACTATTGCCGATGTCATCTTTCTAGAAGAGGCCTACTAGAACCATGCTATATAATCACCAAATTTGACTTTGGTGTTTGAGCATTAATGTGGAAACACAGGCTGTACCTCTTTTCTACCAACAGATTGAAATTTGTCCTCCTTTTAAATGCATAGGCCACATTGTTTGCTGTTTGCACCATTTGGGGATAATCAGGCAATAAATCACCTTCCCCTTGCCACCTCGACTGATTTATCTCTTTCTTATCTTTTCTCAATTTTGTCTCATCTGGCTCATTCGGCCCTTGGGGGTGAACATTCTAGCGGGTTGCTACATTCTGGGCTCCTGGTTAGCACTCTCTCATTTGAAAAGGAATGACTATTTCACTTCGTTAACTTTGATGTCCTCCAAAACATCACCATCCCCGTCACAACGTCAGTCAGGCCTTTGTTGGCTTTTTGTGGCCTTGCTTCCTCAAAAATTGTCTTAACATTTCCCCAAAGGGAAAATGACCCTCCGTCCCTTTGAAAGTGTTCCTTTTGTCTGGGCCAAGAGTCCCCCGCAAGGGTACCTACCCTTTGGGGTCCTTTGATGGGACATTGGCTTTGTTAATTTTGAAATATTCCTAGGCTCCCACAGACTTGTGTCCACAGACAATTTCCCCACAGACTTTTATCCATGGATGTATGTCCAGGCTTTTGCCTTAGCTTTTAAACTGCACAAGAATTCCTTTAGACTTTTTTTTTGAAGGAATTCCTTCAGGCAAAAAGTCTGAAGGAATTCAGGACTAAAGCAAACTTAAACAAATTTTGAACTTTACCCAATTTTCTTCCTTTATGCACCTACCCTCCACTAGGGCATTAAACTTGGAGACTATTCTTCGACCAACCGGCATACCTTTGAACTAAGTGATCTTTTGAACCAAGAGCTGAACCAAGCTGAAGAAAACATATCATTGAATCTTGAGCAACCTAAAATGACTGGTTCAAAAGCAAGGGGAAGGAGGTGACCATGATTTTGCTAATGGCAAAAATTGGTCAACAAAAATTTCAATATTTATTAGTTCAGATGAGCATCTCCCTACTAGTAGGTTGTTCCAATTCATCATTACCCACTGTGTTAAGTCATCATCATCTTCATCCAAGTTTATCATGTTTGCCATAATCAGGGTCCAATGATTATAACTACCTATGGGAAAATCATTGCCCACCATCCCAACTACATTTCTCAATGATTATTACCACCTTTGGGAAAATCATTATGTTGTCACCACTTTAATTTTTTTGCCTATATAGGGGCATGTTGTTATCTTGTCTATTTACACCAGACAGCTCCATCTTCTCAATCATTATAACTGCCTTTGGGCAAATCATTGTCTTATCATACCACATTATCACTATTGAGGTACAATGCTTATAACCACCTTTATACAAACTATTATACACCATCCCACTTGCATTCTTAGTAACTTTGACTACTTTTTCAATATCATTGTGTTTTCACCCCATCATCTTTCCTTTCTTTGGTCCCCTCATTTCACTTCTTTCTTTTCAAGGGACTATTTGCCAACCTACTTGTGCCATCCATTCCCTTAATGGGGCATCATATAGTTAGTTTATCATCATTATAATTGTAGGCATACAAGACCTTTTCATTCTTCTAGAAGATGTTACTATGCTTATAGCTTGCAATGCCTTCCAAAACAAGGGCAAATTATAGACACCTAAATTTGGCCATCGGTAACCTCTAACTAGGCTTTTAGCTAATTTCCACCCAAAATGTGCAATTTAGCCTAAAAATACTAAAACATGTTAAATGTTATGAAATTAGCATATTCAAGTGTTGATTTTGGCTAAGGTATCCCTAAATGTGGTAATGCAATTTATGGGCTAGCTAATTTTGATCAGTTCATCTTGAGTCAAAATGCCAATTTTGCACCTAGGTACTCTGGATTGCTCTTTCTTATCAAATCTCTTGCACACGATGCATACTTTTTTTTTGGTAACATCATAAATGATAATATAGATCCAATGCTTGTAACATTTCCTTTCAATTCCAATCTAATCAAATTTTGTACCAATAACAAGGCATTCTAATCAATTTGAGTAATTTGGGTACAAAGTGCTTAAATCATGCTTAACAGATAATTAACCCAAATCAAGGCCTAATCAAAAAATCCATATAAAATTTTTGAATACTTGTTTTTAGAAATGAATATTGAATATCTACAACATCAAGTGACCTCATTTCTTGGGAAGACTACTATAGGCCATAAATGCCACAAATATCAGGATTCATACCTTCCATGCCTCATCAATGCCTTCCATGATGCCCTACATGCCTCTTTATTTCTCCTTCTTCCAATTTCATAATGAGGATAATTACAAACTTAATTCCAAACATTGGATTAGTTCTCAACCACACATCTCAATCTTGAGATGGATGATTCAGATTGATTATAGACATTCTCAAAAATCTATAAATAGAGAGGCTAAGAACATTATTTCTAAGTTATTTTGGTGCAAAGTTATTATTCTCAAATATCTTCAAGGACTTGGTAATGTAAATTTATAATACCAAATTGATTTCAAGCCAATCTAAGCCACAAGCCAAAGGTGCCAAGGAGAAAAAGAGATAGCCAAGCCTCCTTTGAAAAAGACTTCATGAGCACAAGTTGAGCAAGTCACCACTACAAAGGCATTTGGAGAATCCAAGGAAGGTGAAGGAATTCTTTTATTTGATTCCTTTTTTTTTAGTTATGTTTTTCATTTGCTTTTGTTAACTAAGCTTTCCCTAGTGTCTAGGCCTAAATATGTTATGCTATTAGTGTGTTTATTTCATTTTGTTTTCATTTTAGAATTAACAACATAATAACCATCCTCTCTTAATTCAAATTCCTAGATCACATAATGAATTATAACCACCTTTGGGAAAACTAACACAATACTAACCATCATACCCTGTTGCCACTATCAAGGTAAAATAATTATAACCACCTTTGGGCAAACCATTATACACCATCCCACTTGAATTCTCAGTGACTTTGACTACTTTTTAAATATCATTGTGTTTTCACCCCATCATCTTTCCTTTCTTTTGTCCCCTTGGTTCACTTCTTTCTTTTCAAGGGATCATTTTTCAACCTACTTATGCCAACCATTCCCTCAAGGGGGCATCATAGATTTAATTTATCATCATTAAATTTGTAGGCATACATGACCTTTTCATTATTTAAGAAGATGTTACTATGCTTATAGCTTGAAACACCTCAAATAAGAGCAAATTGTAGACACCTAAATTTGGTCACCGATAACCACCAACTAAGATTTTAGCCATTTTCCACCCAAAATGTACAATTTGGCCTAAAAATACTAAGACATGATAAATGATATGACATTGACATATTCAAGTGCCGATTTTGGCTAGGGTCTCCCTATATGGGGCAATGCAATTAATGGGCTACCTAAATTTGATCAGTTCATCTTAAGTTAAAATGCCAATTTTGCACCTATGTGCTCTAGATTACTCTTTCCTATCAAATCTCTTGCATGAGACACATACCTTTGTTTTTTTTTGTAACGTCCTAAATGGGAATATGGATCTAATACATCTGACATTGCCTTTTCAATTCCAATCTAGTCAAATTTTGGACCAATAACAAGGCATTATGATCATTTTGAGTAATTTATGCACAAAGTGCTTAAATATTTATTAACAACTAATTAACTCAAATCAAGGCCTAATCAAAAATTTCATGAAAACTTGTTGAATACTTGTTTTTAGAAATGAATATTTAATATCTACATCATCAAGTGACCTCATTTCTTGGAAAGACTTCCCAAGGTCATAAATGCCACAAATATCAGGATTCATGCCATCTATGCCTCATTAATGCCTTCCATGATGCCCTCCATGCCTCTTAATTTCCCCTTCTTCCAATGCCATGATGAGGATAATTACAAACTTAATTTCAAAAATTAGATTAATCCTCAACCACACATTTCAATCTTGAGATGGATGATTCAGGTTGATTCTAGACATTCTCAAAAATCTATAAATAGAGAGGCCAAGAACATCATTTCTAAGCTATTTTAGTGCAATGTTATTATTTTTAAATATTTTAAAGGACTTGATTATGCAAAGTTATAATTCCAAATTGATTCCAAGACAAGCCAAACCCCAAAACAAAAGTGCCAAGGAGAAAAGGAGATAGCCAAGCCTCTTTTGATGAAGACTACATGAGCACAAGCTGAGAAAGCCACCACTACAAAGGTATTTGGAGCATCCAAGGAAGGTAAAGGAATTCTTGTATTTTAATCCTTGCTTTCTAGATGTGTTTATCATTTGATTTTGTTAACTAAGCTATCCCTAGTTTCTAGGCCTAGCAATGTTATGTTATAAGTGTGTTTATTTCATTTTATTTTCATTTTGAAACCAACACCATACTAACCATCCTCTCTTGAGTCAAATTCCTACATCACATAATGGCTTATAACCTCCTTTAGGAAAACTAACACAATAATAACCATCATACCACATTGCCACTATTGGGGTAAAATGCTTATAACCACCTTTGGGCAAACCATTATACACCATCCCACTTACATTCTTAGTGAATTTGACTAGTTTTTCAATATCATTGTGTTCTCACCCCATAATCTTTCCTTTTTTTGGTCCCCTCATTTCACTTATTTATTTTTGAAGGACCCTTTAGCAACCTACTTATGCCAACCATTCCCTTGAGGGGGCATCATATAGTTAGTTTGTCATCCTTATAGTTGTAGGCATACAAGACCTTTTCATTCTTTGAGAATATGTTACTGTTCTTATGTCTTACAATGCCTTCCTAAATAGGATCAAATTGTAGACACCTCAACTTGGCCACTGATAATCTCCAACTAGGATTTTGGCTAATTTCCACCCAAAATGCACAATTTGGTTTAAAACACTAAAACATGCTAAATGTTATGAAACTTACATATTAAAGTGTTGATTTTGGCTAGGGTGTCCCTAAATTGGGAAATATAATTTATGGGATAGCTAACTTTGATCAATTCATCTCAAGTCAAAATGTTCATTTTGTACCTAAGTGCTCTAGATTGCTCTTTCCTATCAAATCTCTTACATGAGACACATACCTTTGTTGTTTGTTGTTGGTAACATCTTAAATGAGAATATAGATCCAACACATCTAACATTGCCTTCCAATTCCAATCCAATCAAATTTTGGACCAATAACTAGGCATTCTGATTAATTTGAGTAATTTTGCACAAAGTGCTTAAATCATGCTTAAGAGCTAATTAACCAAAATCAAGGCCTAATCAAAAATTCTAAAGAAACTTGTTGAATACTTGTTTTTTGAAATGAATTTTGAATATATACATTATCAAATGACCCCATTTCTTGGGAAAACATCCCTAAGCCATAAATGCCACACATATCAAGATTCATGCCCTCCATGTCTCATCAATGCCTTCCATGATGCCCTCCATTCCTCTTAATTGCCCCTTCTTCCAATGTCATGATGAGGATAATTAAAAACTTGATTCCAAAAATTGTATTAATCCTCAACCATACATCTCAATCTTGAGATGGATTATTTAGGTTGATTCTAGACATTCTCAAAAATCTTTAAATAGAGAGGCCAAGAACATCATTTCTAAGCTATTTTGGTGCAAAGTTATTATTCTCAAATACCTTCAAGGACTTGATTATGAAAATTTATAATTCAAAATTGATTCCAAGCCTAGCCACAAGCCAAAGGTTCTAAGGAGAAAAGGAGATAGCCAATCCTCCTTTGATGAAGACTTCATGAGCACAAGCCGAGGAAGCCACCACTACAAAGGCAATTGGAGCATCCAAGGAAGGTGAAGGAATTATTTTATTTGATTCCTTGTTTTTTTTTTTTATTTGTCATTTGTTTTTGTTAACTAAACTCTCCCTAGTGTCTAAGCTTAGAGATGTTATGCTATTAGTGTGTTTATTTTATTTTATTTTTCATTTTGGAACTAACACCATACTAACCATCCTCTCTTGAGTCAAATTCTTAGATCACACAATGGCATGCCCGGTGGGACAGGCACATCTCACACCTAAAGGAGATCATTTCACAACTCTAAAATATTTATTTGAGCATTTAAAACTCTTGTAAATCAATTTCTAACTTTATTTTGCCATTTTTTTCCCATGGTTTGACACAGTAATCGATGTCAATAAGAATAATGACATCAATTACTTGATTAACTGACATCAGCTAGCAAAATTGACATCAATTAGATCTCATTTTTACATAACAACTGATGTCTATAAGAATACTAACATCAGTTAGCAAAATTGACATCGATTAGATCTTGGTTAGCCAAAGTAATCGATGTTTATGTTAATAACTGACATCAATTATTATGTTTTTCCAAAAACACAGACCTAAGAGATACTTTTCAAAGTTAATTATTTCAAAATAAAAAGATCTTTAAAGCTAAATGACATGATAATAATTTTACTATAGGACCAAGCTTGATATTTTCTCAAAACATGTTTAAATCACCTTTGCATGCTTAAAAATCAATTAGGAACCTTGTTTTGGTGTTTAACAAAGAATTTAGATGTTTTGGTGAATGTTTTCAAAGTTTATAACTAAGACCAAGGGGTCAAATGAACATCACCAAATCTTTCATTTTGGGCTTAAAATTGAACACACTTGTTAATTTTTGTTTGTAATAGTTGTTTAATCAAATCTTTATTTGGCAAAAAGAGGAATGTTGCATGTATGCTCTTCCATTTTTCTCTTATAGGGAACCCTTAGAATCAAAAGCACCATTACTATTACAAGTAGCCTAGTCCAAGGCTTAGAAATAATTTTATCTAAAACACTCCCCAAAAACTCATCAAAGTTTGGGTGACCTTGAAAATGATCCTAAAGTCTTTTTATTTCATTTTTTCTTTATTTTTATGCAAACTTGGCTTACGAGGGGGACTTCATCACCTCCCACAAGCTCTTTAGGGAATCTTTGACCTAGAGATTTATCTCCCAACATTGACTTCATTTGACTTTTTTATAGTTACACATGGGACGTAGTGGCACTTTGAACATCACACTACACTAAGTGAATAGCAAGATGTAGTGATTGCAAAAAAGACTAGACCTTTTTGTAACAAACCAAGTGATACATACCCAAAACCCATGCTTTTTTTTGCATTATTTGGTGTGAAATTCATTGTGTAATTGATTTACCTAGATCATTCAAAAACTTTTTAGATCTTAGACAAATCCCCACTTGTTGTGGAAGCATTGTTGGTGCAAGGTGTGCCTCAAGGTTTATGTCATAGTACTATCATTTGAGAGAAGGGGGTATGAAAACCCTACTATATAATGCACATTTACTTTTGGATGAACACTTAAAATACTCTCAAATGATGTATATTGATGGATTTCAATAATACCAGGCAACCTTGTCAGTTTATATCTAAGGGCGATTAATTAGTTGGTCTTGTCCTAGTTTAAAGTTTTGTTTGGTGTCAAAACTTGGTTTAAACAAACAATCAAAACCAAACACAGTCTAAATTCTCCTTTGAAAAAAGAGGTGTTATGTTGTCTGCATGAGATCATCAATTTACCTTGTTTAAAAGTACATCAAAATCTTGAGAGTCATATCATCCACTTTGGTGCAGTTATGATACCCAAATGAGTCTAGACCTTTAACAAAGTTGTTTAAGTCCTTCACTCATAATCTAAATTTGAAATTATAGCTTTATAATTTCATAGGGTTGATGTGTTAAGTGGGTTCCCCATTTTCACTAAAATTGAGGGAACTTAGGTTTAATTTTCAATTTAGGTTGAAGGTCATTTAAGACTCATAATCATTATCAACATTCGATAGACTTAAGCCATTTTATGCTAAACACTTGAATTTTAAGTCTATTTACCACAACATTTTTGAGCTAAGAAAAATAGTATTTTGTTGTCAAAATTGTAAGAAAACATCTTTGCCTTAGATATTTTTTGAAACAATCCTTTTTATCACACATTTTTGGGTAGTATAGTATCGTTACACTACCCAAAACATTTCAAATATTGTTTTATAGATCCTCTTGCATAGAGTTATAAATTTTCTCCTATATTTTTAGACCAATCCGAGTGTACTTTCATGATATTTTGTCTAAAATGGTTATACTATTCACTTTTGTCTAGCTTGTTTATCAAAAAGAACCTAGTTTTATAACATTTTTGTGAGAAAATAAAATATTGCTAAAAGTGCCTTTTGTTTCATACCTTATACCTAGTTGATCAAGTTCATGTCCAAGAATCAAATGCCTAGTGTTTGTTAGAAGTGTTTCAAATCCATTAGATTAAAACTTCCATCTATTTTCAAAGTCTAACTTTTAACACCATTTGGCCAAGAGTCCTACCACATGCCTTATTTGAGCCTCGCTCTTGACACCACGTTTGGCCAAAAAACCTAAAAAAATTTAAATTCTTAGATTAGACTGATTTGAAACACTTTGACCTTAGAGTTTGGCATTTTGATTTTAGGTCCATTTACTTGCTTATCTTTGTGTGAATAGTGAAATGTTAGATACTTCACACTAGCTTGTTTCCTCACAAATCTTTGCATAAACCTTTTTGATCCTTTTGACAAAATCTAGACCAAGTTGTAACATTGTTTGTTTTAGACATTGTCCTTTTTAGATTTTATAGAAATCTCTATCCTTTTATTGTAAAAGCATTGACTATGGATCCCAACATGTATTCCTACACTCATAGTGGACTCATGTACAATCCAGGGATTAGTAATGTGGTTTTGCAAGAATAAATGATGCAAGACCCCTATGTGGATAATATTGCTTATGAGATGGATTATTATCCCTATTATAATACTCAATTAGGGGAAAAAATCCAAGATCCCTTGGTCAACTATCTATTCAACACACCACCTTATTTAGAATAGGATCAAGAGCAAACCATGCAATACCTAGCTATAATACCTACAATGGATGAACCAGTACTTTAACTGTCATATTCTACTCACATAGCTTCCACATATGATCCATTTTTATTTAAGTGACATTTTTTAGAGAACAAAAATGAGATTTTAGTTAGAGCCATAGAGGTAGGGGCTAAGTTCCAGGCAGACTTCCCCCATGAAAATTTACCAAGTCTAGTAAGAGTGCCCCATAATATCATTTACGATCAACAAGATTCTTCTAGCAATCCTATGGCTCTAGTCCAAAAAATGTACCAAGATCCTAATATATTTGATTGAGGTTAAAACATCATGAAATATCACTTTAACCAAATGCAAATAGCATATCAGACATATTTGAATCTATCACATGATTTTAATCAGATGAACATGGTAAGTAAGCCTCTTATTGACCTAGTTCCTTTAACAAGACTATTATAATAGATAACTTTGACCCAAATTTTGACCCATTCATACAAACCATTATAATAGATAACTTGATGCATATGCCCATTATTGAATAAGTGTCTTCAGCCTCTACACTAAATAGTGAGCCAAATGTAATGGATAATGTGCAAACAACATCTAGTCCTAATCAAAGTGGTACTAATACACAAACAACTAGCCAACAACATGTTTCTATAGTTAATCCCATGATTAGATCATCATACCAAGGAGTAGGGGTTTCTACACCCCAGCCTCAACCAACTACTTCCTTAAATGTATAACCTATAGGATTAGGTAATCAAACAATGGTCAATGTCATGTCTCCATGATATAATGTGATGAACCTTACTCTTATTCAACAAGTAACAAGTAATATTCCATAATAATAGGCACAATATAATGGATCAACACAATAGAGGAAAAATACATTACCACCTCAATTAGGGGCAACAAATGTTCGACCTCACCAGGTAATGATGAACATAACTCTTCAGTTGCAAACCAATATGCCAATCCAAAACCAAACAATGACTAGTCAACAATGTGAAAATATTGGTCAATGATAGATGTTGAATTTATAACTTGATTTCATTTTCTCATAGGGATTCATGTAATAAGGAGGTCCCCATGTTTTTTAAGTACCTACTAGACAACTGTTGGTTTAAAATATGCCATAAATTTAGAGACAAGGTCTTGGTCCACAAGTTCCCACTCAATAGTAAGGTTTGATTAGTCAACAACATGTCCCTTTTTAACCATAGCAGGCACATTATATTTATATCCCTCCATCTCAACGATAAAATCCTCTAATTCAAACCTTTATCACCAACCCAAACCAAATTATCACACAACCAAGTGTGTAATTTCAAGTACATCTAAATCCACGTATGTGTATTCCTAGTCGATTCCCCAACCAATCAAATGTACCCTAATAGGTAGCTCCATCATACCTTGGTCAAATCATTCCACTTATGACCTCCTAACCATCTATGCAAACCTAAATTGTCCCTCAAACCAATATTCCTTCCACTTCTCTATCCTAAGAATTGCAACAAATGAATGATGTAACTACTTCTATTCAAACTAGTAAACAAACTAAAAAGTTCAAATTGGATGACATATGCACCTATTTATTCAACATGGAGTATTTTAAGATATTATTTCCTCTAGGATATAAACCACCAAAATTTGACAAATACAAAGGAAAAGGTGAGCCTAAGGCTCATTTGACTGAATTCTTCATCGCATGTCAACTAGTAGCATATAGGGACATATACATTTTTCTATTGTTTCCAAAAATCTTGGCTAGACAAGCCTTGGAGTGGTTTTTGAAGTTTCCCAAAAATATAGTAACATATTTTGATGATTTTTTTGATAAGTTTGTGTATCACTTTTCCTATAATCTTGATCATGAGATTTCATTGGTAGATTTAACACAAGTACAAAAAAACATTGATGAGAATTTTCAAAGTTATTTATAGTGATGGAGAGCCCTTTCAAGATATTTCACCCATTGTTTACTAGATAAAAAATTAGCCACTGTGTTTACCAAAAATTTGCATAGTGAGATAGCTTATCACTTAGAACTACAATGTGTGCATACTTTCAAGGAAATCATTGTTAAAGGCTTATTTATTGAGTGAGAACTCATCAATAAAAGAGTCATCAAGCTCAATTCAACTAATCAAAATCAAGGTACCAACTAATAAAGTTACCAACATCTCATTCAAGCACTAGCATCACAACTGGCATATGCCAATAACCACAAAAGATTAAGGCAATTCAACTAAAATAGAAATGTTGAGGGAAATGGAGTAACTACATCCTATCATGTCCAAATGGTAAAAACATCATCTGCACCACCTTTTTAGCTTACTCCTACCTATAAATCTCTCCAACCACTACTGTAAGCACAACAACCAAAACCTACACAATAAATATGATAGCCTTTACCATTGCAAACCCCTCCTCCTAGAAAGATCATGCCTACACATCATGTCTTTAGTGACCCAGGAAAACCTTCTATATTTCATAAACTTGCTACCACTAATATGATTAGTTGGCCCATACCAAAACATTATCTACAAGGCATTCCTGATCCTAATTAGTACTATGAAAACAAATTATGTGACTATCATCAGGTTAACAGGCATAATCTATGAAGGTGTGTCCAAATCAAGCATTTAATTGAGAATATGTTGGAAAATAGGGAGATAACATTGGATAATGGTGATTTCACTTTTAATAAAAAATATTAGGATTTATCAAAACCTTTTTCCCCAACATAACAATTAGCAGCAACAAAATAATTAGCAACAACAACAACCAGTATAGTAGCAAAATCAACATTATCAAAATCAAAGGCCAAACCAGTAGAACCAACAAAATTAGTAGCAGAACCTATAATGATAGAAAAATGGACAAAACCAAGGTTAAAATGATAAAAACCAATAAACCTATCATGAAATTTAACGTAACTACAATAGGGTTGTACGTCATATTATAGGGGGTTATATTAATACCATCTCCATTAATCCTAGACCAATCGCTAATTACCCTAGAGCATTTCTAAACAACAATATTCAGCCAAATTACATGGATAATCCTTATTTGACCTAGGAGTGCATATAGGTAAACTAAAAAACTAGGACTTCCCCTTTTAGACCTTATATCGACAACTTATTCTTGCCATGTGACCACATGCAAGTGCACCAACAACTGAGATTTCTCTTATCTAGTCCCACACCATTCCCAACATTTTTTAGTAATAATGGTCTAGTATTTAATCCTAATTATGAAATCACAACTCAAAGTTCAAATATTACTATCCCAATCCCATAACCATCCACCACTTTGCCTATCATCCAACCAACCATTTAGCCTTGGAATAAACCATTCACTACTAACCAAGACAAGAAATTTGATATTGTGGAACAATTACAAAAGACACTAGCACAAATTTCTATTTTCAATTTCCTACAAATGTCAATAATCCACAAAAAACATCTTGACTGAGTTTTTGACCTAATACATGGTTGCTAGTGACATATCCCCTAATCAATTTCAAGCTTTGGTTGGGCACCTAGCTCTAGCCCAACAAGTCACATTCAACCAAAGTGATATGTCTTCCCTTAGCTTGCTCCATAATAATTTATTCTACATAAAAGTTTATATAAAGTGACAAAGTGAAATGTGTCCTTATAGACAATGG
Source organism: Torreya grandis (assembly GCA_037957365.1). NCBI lineage: Eukaryota > Viridiplantae > Streptophyta > Pinopsida > Cupressales > Taxaceae > Torreya > Torreya grandis. The sequence continues at coordinate 3,665,810 of JARHVA010000712.1, read as the reverse complement.
ATCAAGCCTCAACATAGTGTCTCTAAAGCCCATCAAGATTCTTAGGTATATAATGGTAGATATACAACTAGAAACAATAACCATCAAAGCTTATGATAATCAGGAAAGAGAATCACAAGGCACCATTAATTTGTCAGTTATCATTGGACCTTTGATCCATGATACACTTTGACATGTGCTTGATCTTGAGTTATCATATAAATGCTTCTAGGTAGGCCTTGGTTACATGACAATCATGCAGTCTCATTAATGTTGCACCAATGTATCAAGTTTTCCCACTCAGGGATAGAAGTGAATATTCCAAGAGATTTACACCCATATGAGCACTACAATCATCTTGAGGCTGAATTTTAGATCTATAATTATTAGTATAGTATGAATCCAAGTTCCAAGTAGGATAAAGGAAAAGCTATACTTATTGATCCTTCACCAAATAATTGCATAGATCCTAATACCTTAGATTCCCTTTCCCACATGCCACCTCCTGAAGCTTCTAATCATTTAACCATTTTAGATAATGGACTAGGAGAGTATATAACCCATGATACATTTCATATTGCTAATCTTCCTCAAAATATGAAAACCTTTGGGTGACCTAAAGTCATCCCACATATGCATTGGTGACAAAATAACAAAGATAAGGGACCTATCACATTTATACCAGCATTTAGCCTAGGACCTGACCCTCTTAAAGGGGATGAATCATGGTTATACAATGATGACCAATATTATTGTTATAAAATTTCAAAGTATCATATTCTTAATAGGATCATGGAGTGTCACAATTATGAAGGAAGAGGCATTAGACTGAATTAGAAAGGAACCATCAAGCTAATTTCCATGACTAAGTATAAAAGACCTTATGGACTTGGATTTAAACCACCTGGGGGTGACCCCACATATATTATTCAAACTCCATCACTAGCGATTAGTAATGATGATGTTGATAGTAGAGCAGAGTCCAATCATAGCCTCACCTTTGATGACCTAACTGAAACCAAACTATTTGATAACAATGACATTTTTACCCTTACCTTGGCCATTCATCACAATCATTTTCCATTATATTATCCTCAACTGATAGACTGTGACCAACAAGAATCTAGTCTACAAATTGATGAGTTGCAGAATGATGAGGCATTATGTGATTTCTTAGGCCTTAGAGACAATGTTTCATTGGAAGATCACAAATCAAGATTCTCAATCACATTAGATCCTATAACCTATTTTATAGAGTGAGTGAACACCCTTAGCCAAAAATAAATAAGTAAAATATTGAGGTCCCAAAGTGAAAACCTCTTTGAGGCACATTCAAACCAGGGAAAAAGTAAAGATAAAGACCAGTCTAGTGGTGAAAACTTTTTTCAGGTGCCATTAGATGGGGGTGTTCATTATTATTTGAATTTAGATAAGGAGGTCACCAATAATGAACTTGCATGTGGATCTAAGTTTAGCTTTGAGAAACAACAAGTATTTGATCAAATTCTCCAATAATTCTTGATTATTTTTGTTACATGGCCAGAACTCTCATTAGAAGACTCAAATTCATCATGCCTAGGAGAAGTTCAAAATTAAGTCCTAACAGAGGACCCTAACATAATCCAATAGTTCAGGAAATTACCTACTATCTTAAAATATGGTTCAATCCTTCTAGCCAAAGATACAATAGAGGTAAATATCAGGACTCCATCAGACCTACAATGGATAGAATTAGGAGCATCCCTCACTAAGTAAGAATGTGACATTTTTATATCTCTATTGAGAGAATTTGTAGATATCTTTGCATGGACCCATTCTAACATTCTAGGTTTAGACCCCACCTTAGTTTTATGCCATATTGTGGTGAATTTTGATGTGAAACTAGTAAAACAAAAGCTACATAAGATACATCCTCACATTGTTATATTGGTAAAGAAAGAGTTGGAAAAACTCTTAGAATTAAGATGTATTTGATCCATTGACTACTTAGAATGGATCTCTAATGTGGTACATGTTAGTAAAAAGCTTGAAGGGATCATAATTTGTACTTATTTTCAGGACATCAACAAATCTTGTCCTAAATATGATTTTGCCTTACCTAATATTGACATTATCATTGACTCCATGGCTGGTTATGAAATGCTTTCACTCAGGGATGGCTTTTCAAGATATAACCAGATCAAAATAGCACCAGAAGACTAACATAAAATAGTGTTCACAACTCCATGGGGAACATTTTATTATCAAGTAATGCAATTTGGCCTTAATAGTGATAGAGATACATATCAAAGGGCCATGACTATCATATTCCATGACATGATGCATGATATTGTTGAAGACTATGTTGATGACATATTAGGAAAATCCAAAACAAGGGCTGACCATCTAGTAGTGATGCATAAGATATTTGAAAGATTAAGGGAGTATAAAGTTATACTTAATCCAAATAAATGTGTGTTTGGTGTAACTTTAGGCAAATTACTTAGCTTTATCATGTCTCATAGAGGTATTGAAGTCGATCTAACTAAAGTCCATACTATAACTAAGATGTCACCACTAATTAATTTGAAGCAAATTCATAGTTTGTAGGTTAAGATCAGTCCATTTGATGCTTCATCTATTATTTAGCAAATAAGTGCCATCCATTTACACACTTTTTGAAGAAGGGAGTTGCATTTCACTTAGATGATCACTGCCAAATATATTTTCAAAAAATTAAAGACTATCTTGTTAATCTACCTATTTTATTACCCTTGTGCCAAGAAAGCCATTCTTGTTTTACCTATCAGCTACAACCCATGCTCTGGCAGCACTCTTGGCTCAACATGATGATAATGGAAAGTAGCATTTCATATACTACTTAATCCATACTTTGGTTACATATAAACATAACTATGTGCCTATTTAAAAAGCTTATTTGGCCATGGTTTTTTATATCTCAAAAACTACACTATTAGATGTTAAATAATAAAACCATGGTCATTCAAAATTAGATCCACACAAGTATCTACTATATAAAATAGCTTTTCAAGGTAGAATGGCTAAATACATCATGCTTCTCACTAATTTTAACATAGATTATGTCAATTATAATGCAATCAAGGGATAATTTCTTGTAGATTAACTTGCTAAAGTGCCTCTCATAGATACATAGCCACTCATGTTTCAATTTCTTAATGAATTAATAATGACCATCATTAACAAACTCCTTGAGGATTATCCCTAGAAACTATATTTTGATGGGTCATTTACTACACATGGATCAGGGGTAGGCCTATTTTTTATTACACCATAGGGGGATCTAATCCCTCAATCATTTAAAATCAGATTTCCTTGTACAAAAAATATGGTCGAGTATGAAGCACTTATTGTAGGACATTAAAAAGTAGTGCATTGGAATATATCTCATCTCTAAGTTTATGGTGATTCTCAGTTAATCATCAATCAAGTCACAGATCATTTTTAGACTAAATATGACAAGTTGGTTCCATATAAAGCCATGGTCAACACTCTTAAGCAGCAAATTTCCAATATTTAATTTGAGCACATACCAAGGGCTAGTAACAAATCTACAGATTCCATGGCTACTATTGGCTCTCTGATTTGATAAATAGATAAATCTAGAGAGAATCAATTTCTCATCTAGAATTTTTCAACACTAGATCATGAACCTTCAACCGTTGCCATGATTTTTGATATTATTTGTCCTAGTTCTATCTAGTACTCATACCTTTACAACTACCTTCATGACCAATTTATACTACCTAACCTATCTCATAAATAAACCAAATCCTTCATTCATCATTCTACTCATTATAATCTACTTGGATCCACCCTTTACCATCATAGTTTTGATGGAACTCTGCTTCATTGTTTCAACTCAATAGCGTCTACACTAACGTTAAGAAAAGTTCACGAAGGAGTATGTGGTGTTCATTATAGTAGGGTAGTCCTATCCAAAAAGCTTTTGTGTATTGGTTATTATTGGTCTACAATAAATGTAGATGCCACTGCATATGTAAAAAAGTGTGATAAATGTCAACGGCATGCTAATATAATTCATGCCCCAATAAAAACTTTGAAACTGATGTTGACACCATGGCCATTTTCTACATGGGTACTTGAACTCATTAAGAAGATTAACCCCACTTCATCTAATGGCCATAAACATATCCTTGCCACTACTAAGTATTTCACTAAGTGGGTTGAAGCTATATCCCTCATGTGATTGGAAAGCAAATTTCCAAATTCATTTTCAACCACCTCATTTACTACTATGGTGTCCCCTCTAACATTATATTTAATAATGGAGGATCATTCAAGAACAAGGATGTAGAATAGTTATGTACTGAATACAACATCACACAACATTTTCTACAACATATTACCCTCAAGGTAATGTCCAAGCTGAGGTGTCCAGAAAAATCATTATCAACATTCTCAAAAAGATTTTTAATGATGTCAGTCGTGATTGGCACCTCTAGATATTCCTAGCACTTTGGGCATATCTTACCAATCATCATACCCCCATATAATCCACTCCATACTCACTTTTTTATGGTACTAAGGCCATCGTTCCCATTGAGGTTGGATTACCTTCACTATGCATCTATTTCAAGCATGTCCTGGATGATCATGACTATCGAGTAGCGCACCTGTAAGAGCTAGATCTACTTGATGAAAAACATACAGTCACACTCAATAATCTTCAATCATATTAGAACTAACACAAATTCCAATATAATTAACATATTAAGTATAGAACATTTAAACTTGGTGATCTTGTTCTTAAAGAAAACCAAATTAGATAAGGCCTTTCATCATCACTATAGATTATGGATCAGGAGCATACAGGCTTGCCACACCAGATGGTGATGAACTTATGAAGCTGATGAATATTATTCATCTTAAGTGGTACTATGCTTGAATGCTAAGGTGTATTATCTATAAGGACCATTTTATTTATGCCATTTTATCACTATTATTCTTTATACAAATACCATCCTTATACATCCTCTTCACTATATCCACTTTTTGTTTCTATTCTATCGACCTAGTACATTCTAAAGCCTAACCCATTTGACCTTGATTTTTTCTATTCATTACATATTTTCATCATCAAGGTATCTGATTAGTTTCATTATTTTGTTTAAGTACTTTAGATAGAAAGCATATTTCGGGATAGTGTGACAAAAAAATTTGGTAGTTGCATCCTTCGTTTTTTATTCCTTTCTTACCACTAATCTTGCTACTAATTATAACCACCTTTGGGAAAATTAATACCATTTATCTATGCCATTATATCCTATTTTTAATCACCTATAGGAAAACTAGGGGTAACATTAAGTGTTGATGTACAAACTTGCCACTTCTTATGCCATGTTGTGACTTTTTTACCAATTGTGCCTATTTTGTTTGAATTGATTGCTACACTAGTCGAGTTCCTCTACTATAAGGGTAGAGCTACAGTGACTTGAGGTCCTACTTTGGGACTATGTATGCAATACTTTATACTTATTGAGGTTATTTTAGTCACCCTTCCCACCATACTCTCACCATTTTGTGATAAACTTAAGTGTGAATGCTCTCACCATTTTATGAGCAACCTAAGTTTGAATGTTCTTACCATTTTGCAAGAAACCTAAGCCACACTATCACCATTTTATGAGAAACCTAAGCCACACTCTTACCATTTTTTGAGCTTGAACCATTTAATGTCTCATCATTCGATTGAGTTGAGATACTTAAAAATAATTCCAAAAACATTTGAAAAATAGTTAGAAAAGAATAAAAACATTGACCACGTCTTTACTTTAAGGATTTTGGGAACCCTTACTAAGTTAAACGAAAATCACTTGTCATTTAGTTTCCCCATCTTTTTTGGCCTTTTCTCTCATGTACTTTCCATTTTATAATACCATTCCTCTTCTCTATCACATCCATTATATTTTTTTCATTAGTTATCACATTCTTCCCATTCCTTGGGAGAACTACATTTGGCCTAAAGTTTTTTATTGGAAATTACATACATAGAACTATGTAGGTAGAATCCACTTACCTAATGCATATGGAAATAGCTTAGCCACCCCCTTCCTTTTCTTCTATTCCACCATTTTTTTATTTGTTAAGTTGTCACCTATTTTTTAGGGGCAATGTTCATAGGGTTTCTATTGCATTGTTTATTTCTACTTATTTTATTTTTTATCTACTTATTTATTTGCTTTCATCACTATTGCTTTGATTCAATTTATGTGTGTTCATTAGATGATTCCTTGCCCACACTTATACTCAAATCCATCCATATTCATATGTTTACATTATCATCATGGTTTCTATCATTGGTGCATTGTTTTCTTTTGAGTATTGGATTACAGGAGTTAGTCCTTATGCATATTTTGGCTAAGTCCTCATGATTTTATACCATGATGCATATCGACATGTGCTATAGCAAACCTTAGATTTAATAATTCTATTCAACAACGGTGGCATCTCTTCAACATCGACATCCTGATTCCATCCTAATCATATCCTAAATAGAGTAATTAAACATGAAAGAATTTCAATATTTATTAGTTTAGACAAGCCTCTCCCTACTATTAGGTTGTTCCAATTCATCATTACCTGTTGTGTTAAGTTATCATCATCCTCAGCCAAGTTTATTATGTTTTCCATAATCGAGGTCTAATGATTATAACTGCATATGGGCAAATCATTACACACTGTCTCACCTGCATTTCTCAATGATTATAACCACCTTTGGGAAAATCATTGTGTTGTCACCACTTTACTTGTTTTACCTATACATGGGAATTTTGTTATCTTATTTTTCTATCCTAACTGGGGCAACTCCATCTTCTCAATGATTATAACTACCTTTGGACAATTCATTGTGTTATCATACCACATTACCACTATCAAAATATAATCCTTATAACCACCTTTGAGAAAACCATTAGACACCATCCCACTTGCATTCTTAGTGACTTTGACTAATTTTTCAATATCATTATTTTTTCACCCCATCATCTTTTCTTTCTTTAGTCCCCTCATTTCACTTCTTTCTTTTCAAGGGACTGTTTGCCGACCTACTTGTGTCAACCATTCCCTTGAGGGGGTATCATAAAATTAACGTATCATTATTATAGTTGTAGGCATATAGGAATTTTTCATTCTTTGATAAGATGTTACTATTCTTATATCTTCCAATGCCTTCTCAAATAGGGGCAAACTATATACACCTAAATTTGCTTGCCAGTAACCTCCAACCAGGCTTTTGGCCAATTTCTACCCAAGATACACAATTTGGCCTAAAAACACTACAACATCCTAAATGATGTGAAACTAATATATTCAAGTACCAATTTTAGCCAGGGTATCCCTAAATGGGTAATACAATCTATGGGCTAGCTAACTTTGATTAATTCATCTCAAGTCAAAATGCCAATTTTACACTTAGGTGCTTTGGATTGCTCTTTCCTATCAAATCTATCAAACAAGATGTGTACCTTGGTTAGTTGTTTTTGGTAACATCATAAATGGGAATATGGATCCAACATATTTGACATTACCTTCCAATTCCAATCCAGTCAAAATTTGGACCAATAACAAGGCATTCTAATCAATTTGAGTAATTTGTGCACAAAGTGCTAAAATCATGCTTAAGAGCTAATTAACCCAAGTCAAGGCCTAATAAAAAATTCCATTTAAACTTGATGAATAATTTTTTTTGGAAATTAATATTGAATATCTACATCATCAAGTGACCTCATTTCTTAGGAAGACATCCCTAGGCCATAAGTGCCACAAATATCAAGATTTATGCCCTCCATGCCTCATCTATGTCTTCCATGATGCCCCTCCATTCCTATTAATTACCCCTTATTCTAATTTCATAATGAGCATAATTATAAGCTTAATTCCAAAAATTGGATTAATCCTCAACCACACATCTCAATCTTGATATGGATGGTTTAGGTTGATTTTAGACATTCTCAAAAATCTATAAATAGAAAGGCCAAAAACATCATTTCTAAGCTATTTTGGTGTAAAGTTATTATGATTAAATATCTTCAAGGACTTGATTATGAAAATTCATAATGCCAAATTGATTCCAAGCCACAAGCCAAAGGTGCCAAGGAGAAAAGGAGATAGCCAAGCCTCCTTTGATGAAGACTTCATGAGAACAAGCCGAGCAAGCCACCATTGTAAAGGTATTTGGAGCATCCAAGGAAGGTGAAGGAATTCTTTTATTTTATTTCTTGTTTTTTAGTTGTGTTTATCATTTTATTTTGTTAACTAAGCTCTCCCTAATGTCTAAGCATAGATATGTTATGCTATTAGTGTGTTTATTTCATTTTTATTTATTTTGGAACTAACACCATACTAACCATCCTCTCTTGAGTCAAATTACTAAATCACATAATTGCTTATAACCACTTTTGGGAAAACTAACACCATATTAACCATCATACGACATTTCCACTATCAAGGTATAATGCTTATAATTACCTTTGGGCAGACCATTTAAGACCATCCCACTTGCATTCTCAATGACTTTGACTCTTTTTTCATTATCATTATGTTTTCACCCCATCATATTTCCTTTATTTGGTCCCCTCATTTCACTTCTTTCTTTTCAAGGGATCATTTTCCAGCCTACTTGTGCTAACCATTCCCTCGAGGGGACATCATACAGTTAGTTTATCATCATTATAGTTGTAGGCATACAAGACCTTTTCATTCTTTGAAAAGACATTACTATGATTATTTCTTGCAATATTTTCCCAAACAAGGGCAAACTATAGACACCTAAATTTAGCTGTCAATAACCTTCAACCAAGCTTTTGGCCAATTTCCACCCAAAATGCACAATTTGGCCTAAAAACACTAAAACATCCTAAATGATGTGAAACTGACATATTCAAGTGCTGATTTTACCTAGGGTCTCCCTAAATTGGGCAATGCAATTTATGGGCTAGCTAACTTTGATTATTTCATGTCGAGTCAAAATGTGAATTTTGCATCTAGGTGCTCTAGATTGCTTTTTCCTATCAAATATCTTACATGAGACACATACCTTTGTTATTTGTTTTTGGTAACATCATAAATGGGAATATGGATCCAACACATCTGACATTTCCTTCCAATTCCAATCCAGTCAAATTTTGGACCAATAACAAGGAATTTTGATCACTTTAAGTAATTTGTGCACAAAGTGATTAAATCATGCTTAAGAGATAATTAACCCGAATCAATTCCAAATAAAAAATTCTATGGAAACTTGTTGAATAATTGTTTTTGGAAATGAATATTAAATATTGCATCATCAAGTGACCTCATTTCATGGAAAGAAATCCCTAGGCCATACATACCACAAATATCAAGATTCATGCCTTCCATGCCTCATCAATGCCTTCCATGATTCCCTCCATGCCTCTTAATTTCCCCTTCTTCCAATGTCATGATGAGGATAATTACAAACTTAACTCCAAAAATTGAATTAATCCTCAACCACACATCTCAATCTTGAGATGGACAATTCAAGTTGATTCTAGACATTCTTAAAAATCTATAAATAGAGAGGCTAAGAACATCATTTATAAGATATTTTGGTGCAAAGTTGTTATGCTAAAATATCTTCAAGAACTTGATTATGCAAATTTATAATTCCAAGTTGATTCCAAGCCAAGGTAAGACACAAGCCAAATGTGCCAAGGAGAAAAAGACATAGCCAAGCCTTTTTTGATGAAGACTTCATGAGCACAAGCTAAGTAAGCCAGCACTACAAAGGCATTTGGAGCATCCAAGGAAGGTAAATGAATTATTGTATTTGATTCCTTGCTTTTTAGTTGTGTTTATCATTTTCTTTTGTTAACTAAGCTCTCCCTAGTTTCTAGGCCTAGAGATATTATGTTATTAGTGTGTTTATTTTGTTTTGTTTTCATTTTGGAACTAACACCATACTAACCATCCTCTCTTGAGTCAAATTAAAATAGCACATAATGGCTTATAACTTCCTTTGGGCAAACTAGCACCAAACTAACCATCATACCACATTGCCACTATTGGGGTATAATGATTATAACCACCTTTGGGCAAATTATTGTACACCATCCCACTTGCATTCTTAGTGACTTTGACTACTTTTTCAATATAATTATGTTTTCACCCCATCATCTTTCCTTTCTTTGGTCCCATAATTTTGCTTCTATATTTTCAAGGGACCATTTATTGACCTACTTGTGGCAACTATTCCCTTAAGGGGGCATCATACAGTTAGTTTATCATCATTATAGTTGTAAACATATAAGACCTTTTCAATCTTTGAAAATATGTTACTATGCTTATATCTTACAACACCTTCCCAAAAATTTGAAAACTATAGACACCTAAATTGGATCACCGGTAACCTCCAACTAGGCTTTTGGCCAATTTCCACCCAAAATGCACAATTTAGACTAAAACACATTGAATGATGTGAAACTGACATATTCAAGTGCTGATTTTGGCTAGGGTATCCCTAAATGGGGAAATGTAATTTATGGGCCAACTAAATTTGATCAGTTCATTTCGAGTCAAAATACCAATTTCACACCTAGGTTCTCTGGATTGCTCTTTCCTATCAAATCTTTTACATTATACATGTACCTTTGTTATGTGTTGTTATAACATCCTAGATAAGAATACAGATCTAATGCATCTGACATTGCCTTCCAATTCAAATCTAATCAAATTTTGGACCAATAGTAAGGCATTCTGATCAATTTAAGTAATTTGTACATAAAGTACTTAAATCTTGATTAATAACTAATTAACTCAAATCAAGGCCTAATCAAAAATTCCATAGAAACTTGTTGAATAATTGTTTTTGGAAATAAATATTGAATATTTACATCATCAAGTGACCTCATTTCTTGGGAAGACATCCTTAGGCCATAAATGCCACAAATATTAGGATTCATGCCCTTCATGCCTCGTCAATGCCTTCCATGATGGCCTACATGCTTCTTAATTTCCCCTTCTTCTAATGTCATGATCAGGATAATTATAAACTTAATTCTAAAAATTGGATTAATCCTCAACCACACATCTCAATCTTGAGATGGATAGTTCAGGTTGATTCTACACATTCTCTAAAATCTATAAATAAAGAGGCCAAGAACATCATTTATAATCTATTTTGTTGCAAAGTTATTAAGCTCAAATATCTTCAATTACTTGATTATGCAAAGTTATAATGTTAAATTGATTCCAAGCCAAGCCAAGCCATAATCCAAAGGTGCCAAGGAGAAAAAGAGATAGCCAAGCCTCATTTGATGAAGACTTCATGAGTACAAGCTAAGAAAACCACCACTAAAAATTTATTTGGAGCATCCAAGGAAGGTGAAGTGATTCTTGTATTTGATTCCTTGTTTTTTAGTTATGTTTGTCATTTACTTTTATTAACTAAGCTCTCCCTAGTGTCTAAGCCTAGAGATGTTATGCTATTAGTGTGTTTATTTCATTTTTTAATTTTAGAACTAACACCATACTAACCATCCTCTCTTGAGTCAAATTCCTAGAGCACATAATAACTTATAACCACCTTTGGGGAAACTAACCATCATACCACATTGCCACTATCGGGGTATAATGCTTATAACCACCTTTGGGCAAACCATTGTACACCATGCTACTTGCATTCTTAGTGACTTTGACTACCTTTTAAATATCATTATGTTTTCACCCCATCATATTTCCTTTGTTTGGTCCCCTTGTTTCACTTCTTTTTTTTCAAGGGACCGTTTGTCGACCTACTTTTGCCAACCATTCCCTCAAGAGGGCATCATACAGTTAGTTTATCATCGTTACAATTGTAGGCATACAAGACCTTTTCATTCTTTAAGATGATGTTATTATGCTTATAGATTTTAATTCTTTCCCAAATAGGGGAAAACTTTAGACACCACAATTTTGCCATCGGTAACCTCCAACCAAGCTTTTGGCCAATTTCCACCCAAAATGTATAATTTGGCCTAAAACACTAAAACATGATATATGATTTGAAACTTACATGTTCAAGTGTTGATTTTGGCTAGGGTCTCCTTAAATGTGGCAATGAGATTTATGGGCCAACTAACTTTGATCATTTCATCTTGAGTCAAAATACCAATTTTGCACCTAGGTACTCTGGATTGATCTTTCCTATCAAATCTCTTGTATGAGATGTGTACCTTTTTTATTTATTTTTGATAACAGCCTAAATGATAATATGGATCCAATGCATCTGACATTGCCTTCTAATTCCAATCTAATCAAATTTTTTACTAATAACAAGGTATTCTGACTAATTTGAGTAATTTGTGCACAAAATACTTAAATCATGCTTAAGGGATAATTAACCCAAATCAAGGCCTAATAAAAAATTCCATAGACACTTGTTGAATACTTGTTTTTGGAAATGAACATTGAATATCTACATCATCAAGTGACCTCATTTCTTAGGAATACATCCCTAGGCCATAAATGCCATAAATATCAAGATTCATGCCCTCCATGCCTCATCAATGCCTTCTATGGTGCCCTTCATGCTTCTTACTTCCCCCCTCTTCCAATGACATGATGAGGATAATTAAAAACTTAATTCTAAAAATTAGATTAATCCTTAACCACACATCTCAATCTTGAGATGGATGGTTCAGGTTGATTCTAGACATTCTCAAAAATCTATAAATAGAGAGGCTAAGAACATCATTTCTAAGATATTTTGGTGTAAAGTTATTATGCTCAAATATCTTTAAGGACTTGATTATCCAAATTTATAATGCCAAATTTATTCCAACCCAAGCCAAGCCACAAGCCAAATGTGCCTAGGAGAAAAGGAGATAACTAAGCCTCCTTTGATGAAGACTTCATGAGCACAAACCAAGAAAGCCACCACTACAAAGGCATTAGAAATTTTTGTATTTGATTCCTTGCTTTTTAGTTATGTTTGTCATTTTCTTTTGTTAACTAAGCTCTCCCTAGTGTCTAGGCCTAGAGTTGTTATGCTATTAGTGTGTTTATTTAATTTTTTTTTCATTTTGGAATTAACACCATATTAACCATCCTCTCTTGAGTCAAATTCCTAGATCACATAATGGCTTATAGCCAACTTTGGGAAAACTAACACCATACTAACCATCATACCACATTGCCACTATTAGGTTATAATTCTTATAACCACCTTTGGACAAACCATTATACACCATCCTAATTACATTCTTAATGACTTTGACTACTTTTTCAGTGTCATTATGTTTTCACCCCATCATCTTTCCTTTCTTTGTTCCCCTTGTTTCACTTCTTTCTTTTCAAGGAATTGTTTGCCGATCTACTTGTGCAAACCATTCCCTCAAGTGGGCATCATATAGTTAGCTTATCATCATTACAATTATAGGCATACATAGAATTTTCATTATTTGATAATATGTTAATTTGGTTATAGCTTGCAACACCTTCCCAAATAGGGGCAAACTATAGACACCTAAATTTGGTCATTCATAACCTCCAACCAAGCTTTTGGCCAATTTCTACCTAAAATACATAATTAGGCCTAAAAACACTAAAACATACTAAATGATGTGAAAATGACATATTAAAGTGTCAATTTTGGCAAGGGTATCCCTAAATGGGGTAATTTAATTGATTGGCCAACTAAATTTGATCATTTTATCTCAAGTCAAAATGTTAATTTTGCACCTAGGTGCTTTGGACTGCTCTTTCCTATCAAATATCTTGCATGAAATGCATCTAACATTGCCTTCTAATTCTAATCCAGTAAAATTTTGGACCAGTAATAAGGCATTCTGATCAATTTGAGTAATTTGTGCATAATGTGCTTAATTCATGCTTAAGATATAATTAACCCAAAACAAGGCCTAATCAAAAATTACATGAGAACTTGTTGAATACTTGATTTTGGAAATGAATATTGAATATCTACATCATCAAGTGACCTGATGTCTTGGGAAGACATCCTTAAGCCATAAATGCCACAAATATCAAGATTCATGCCCTCTATGCCTCATCAATACCTTCCATGATGCCCTTTATGCCTCTTAATTTCCCCTTCTTCCAATTTCATGATGAAGATAATTAAAAAATTAATTTAAAAATTTGGATTAATCCTTAACCACACATCTCAATCTTGAGATGGGCAGTTTAGGTTGATTCTAGGTATTCTCAAATATCTATAAATAGAGAGGCCAAAAACATCATTTATAAGCTATTTTGGTGCAAAGTTATTATACTCAAATATCTTCAAGGGCTTGATTATGCAAATTTATAATTCCAAACTAATTCCAAGCCAATCCAAGTCATAATTTAAAGGTGTCAAGGAGAAAAAGAGATAGCCAGGCCTCCTTTGATGAAGACTTCATGAGCACAAGCCAAGCAAGCCACCACTACAAAGGCATTTGGAGAATCCAAGGAAGGTGACAAAATTTTTGTATTTTATTCCTTTCTTTTTAGTTGTGTTTGTCATTTTCTTTTGTTAACTAAGCTCTCTCTAGTGTCTAGGCATAGAGATGTTATGTTATTAGTGTGTTTATTTTATTTTGTTTTCATTTTGGAACTAACACCATACTAACCATCCTCTTTTGAGTCAAATTTTTAGATCACAATGACCATTTTGAATGGTCTTTATGACTAATAGATAAATACCCTAATATTTTACCATGAAGGATGTTGGAAAATTTATCTTATGGATAGAGGCCTATTAAGTCACATTTGTTGATTTGAAATAATGACTAGTGACTGCTCTGATATTAGTTCTCCTAGATTGGATTAAACCTTTTGATATGTATGTGGATGATTCAGGGCATACATTTGGATTAGTACTCACATAGCCAAGAGAAAGAGGTTTGGATTATCTGATCCACTTTACAAGCAAAAAATTATCAGCCATAGAGAAGAATTATATGACAATTGAGTAAGAGGCCTTGATGAAATGTTCACACTACAAAAGTTTTGAAACTACTTATTGGCCACACTATTTGTATTTTTCATTGATATTTAATCTCTACGATACCTCATGAACAAGATATTATTGGGTGGATGAATATCATGATGGTTCATTATTTTCTAATAATTTGAATTTTGAAATAATGTCAAACTAGGATGGGAGAATGTTGATCTAAACCATATCAATCATCTAAATAATGGTAAAGAAATTGAAGAACTCCAAGATGAGTCATTATATGCACACTTATTCAAGGTGGTTGTAATTCTAGAACAACTATAGGATATCACATTGTTTCTTGAATAGGGGAGTTCCTAGAACACTATACAAAAAGAGATAAGAAGTAGTTGATCACTAGAGCTATTCCAGATAGTCTTGTTAATAGATTTTTATATTACTTAGGTAAAGATGAAGTGCTACACAAAGTGGCACTAGAGCATGAGCATGCATAGATCATGGATAAAGTGCATTATGGAGTTGTATGAGGCCATTTTGTAGGAAATACAACTGTAAGGAAGATTTTTAAAAGTGGTATTCATGGCCCTATATATTTAAAGATCTACAATGAGTTATATAGAAGTGTATTGTATGTCAAAGGATGGGGAAACTACACTAATGAGATGAGATTCCCTTGCAGCCCATGTTTGCATAATAGCTCTTTGAATAGTGGGGCATTGACTTTATATGTCCAATTAATTCCCTAAATAAACACATCATGTCAAGGTACATAATCATTGTAATGGATTACTTTACCAAATGGGTAGAAGTTGTTATGAATAAAAGAGGTGGTACAAAAGACATAGCTAAGTTACTATACAAGAATATCATTACGAGGTTGGGTTGTCCTCCAAAATTGGTAAGTGATAGAGGAACTCATTTTATAAATAATACCATCAAGACCCACATAAATGAATTATTAATATTGTATCATAAAATCACTACTTATCAACCACATGCAAATGGCCAAGCCGAAGATGGGAACAAGGTGATTAGTAAGATGCTCACTAAAATATACAATGTGAAGTGAGATGACTGGGAGGATAGACTTCTAAAAATTTTGTGGGCTTATCCAATGCATTATAAACATATGACATGGTTTACACCATTCTAGCTAGTCTATGGGCTTGAAGCTATTTTGCCCATGGAATATGTAATTCCTAGTCTATAGGTCAATAATGTGATGTGAATGGGTAATCAAGAGTTAATGACTCATAGGATGATGGACTTGAATTAAATGGATGAAGTAATATGTAGAGCAGTATGGGCCTCGGAGATAAATAAGTGTAGCTAGTAGGCATGACATAATAAAAACTTATAAACAAAGGAATTATAGATAAATCAACTTGTTCATTTGTATGATATCATATTCATAGCTTTTCCTATAAATATTAACATCAGGTGGAAGGGTCCTTACATCATCCATGAAATTTCACATCTTGTAGCTGTGGTCCTATGAGATTTGTAAGGAAATGTCTTATGTGGTCTTATGAGATTTGTAAGGAAATGACTTACCTAATCGGGTAAATGGTTGTAGGTTGAAATCTTACTGCCATTAATTTAGAACAATATGGAATAAACTTGGTATGTTGCACTAAATAGATCTTAGGTAGGCTTGCAAAGTTTTATTTTAGGATGGTTTGGGTTTTGAATGTTTATTTTAGAATATGTGGTTAAATTTAAATCTATGTATAGTCTATGGTCAGAAGGATCCATGCAAAAGTCAAAGGTGGCCAAATAAGTATAGTGTGCAAATATCAATTAATGTTAAGAAAGACACATGCATCCAAATATGAAATAAATGCTATAGATTAATAGTCAAACTATTACATTTAATTATTAGTTATGGGGTGGGAGATTGAAAAATATCTTTGAAAACTTATGGGTCTATGTTAGAAATATAATAAGTAACATATGGTTGAGTCCCTATTAATGTGACAAGTCAAAAAACATCAACCATCACTATAATCAAATGTCATGTCAACCAAATGAATTTCACATTAGAAAAATAGATCCACTTCATTCAAAACTCATGTGTGAAGGATTGAGTGATAACACAACTCATCAAGATAGTAAAATGTCGAAGGTGGTGAGAGATACTATAAATTAGTCACTTGGGTGACTAAATTCTTATCCATTACTAATCATATATAAGTGTTATCCAAATTTTAGGTAATTCCTAATTTATACTTTGTAGCTTATATGCATTTGTTTTAGAGAGAGATGTGTAATGGCTAGGTTTTATTTATCTCGACTCAACAAAGTGTTTACATAATAACAAAAGGAGGATATGGGCATTGGTGTGGCATTACACCAAATGTGCTTCATATATCCATATGGTTATGAGTTTGTTCTCAATGTATAGTGATGCGTGTTTGTCCCATAATAGTTGAAGGAGCAAAACTAACCACATTAGTGTAGCCACATAGGCTCCATAATATAGATATGGAGTGATTGATCTACTTACCCACTTTTGGGAAACTTAGTGATCTAATGGAGGTTTTATTAGGATGATATAATGAGGTAAAGATTTATCCTTCCCAAGACATAACCATCTACATTAATACTATTGCAATGGCTAGGGCAATAGGACTACCTACAAGAGGGAGAAAAATTACGCACTACAAATCATGAACACCACCATTTCTTTTGGAGATCTAAGAAAATTAGTCTCATAATTCTAGAGGAATTCCATTATAATATATTGAATAAGTGTTAGATCACCTTCTGGTTGAATTCATTTCTTGTAGATTTTAGAAAATAACCAAGGATATCAAACAAGCTATAAAAGGGGTCAGCAAACTCACTTCAAACATTGATAAAGTTTTGGAAACTATAAAACAAATATTTCAATACCAATTTTTGGTGTTTATGCATTGAAAGTGTCTTGAGGGTCAAGTTCACCCCAATTTTTACTACTAGTTGAATGTTTAGTTCGATAATCTCATGTGGACCCATGAGAGCACATAATTTAGGCATAAAGCCAATTTCACTGCTTTATGGAATGAGTTAGTCAATATTATCATAGTAAACCCACAAAAACCACCTAATGTCATGTATTACTTGGGATAACATGTAGTTGTCACTAAGATACCAAAGGGCATTGCTATTTGGGTCCATGAACTACCCAAAGTTCCAGGTCTGCCTCTCCCATACTTTATTGACATGTAGATGGCATAGACTGCGGTGGATAAGAAGAAGGCAATCACATTGATGAGAGACACCACATTGCAAATAAGACCACCATCTAGTTTAGATATTATAACTACAACTGCACAACCTTCAATAGAAGTTTTTCCAATTCAAGATTTTAGGAAGCACAAGGTGCCCAAAGGTAGAAGATCTTTGTCTCCTCTAAGGTATAAGACTCATAACCAACTCATATAGTTGGATGAGTTTATCATTTCTAAAATTACTAAGATCTATGACTTACCTCATTTCTTGGGAAGACATCCCTAGGCCATAAATGCCACAAATATCAAGATTCATGCCCTCCATGCCTCATCAATGCCTTCCATGATGCCTTTCATGCTTCTTAATTTTGCCCTCTTCCAATGACATGATGAGGATAATTAAAACCTTAATTCCAAAAATTGGATTAATCCTCAACCACCCATATAAATCATGAGATGGATGGTTCAGGTTGATTTTAGACATTCTCAAAAATCTATAAATAGAGAGGCCAAGAACATCATTTCTAAGATATTTTGGTGTAAAGTTATTATGCTCAAATAGCTTCAAGGACTTGATTATGCAAAGTTATAATGCCAAATTGATTCCAAGCCAAGCTAAGCCACATGCCAAATGTGTCTAGGAGAAAAGGAGATAGCCAAGCCTCCTTTGATGAAGACTTCATGAGCACAAGCCAAGCAAGCCACCACTACAAAGGCATTTGGAGCATTTAAGGAAGGTTAATAAATTTTTGTATTTGATTCTTTGATTTTTAGTTGTGTTTGTCATTTGCTTTTTTTAACTAAGCTCTCCCTAGTGTGTAGGCCTATAGTTGTTATTATATTACTATGTTTATTTCATTTTGTTTTCATTTTGTAACTAACAACATACTAACCATCCTCTCTTGAGTCAAATTCCTAGATCACATAATGGATTATAACCAACTTTGGGCAAACTAACACCATACTAACCATCATATCACATTGCCACTATTAGGTTACAATACTTATAACCACCTTTGAATAAACAATTATAAACCATCCCATTTGCATTCTTAGTGACTTTGACTAATTTTTCAATATCCTTATGTTTTCACCCCATCATCTTTCCTTTCTTTGGTCCCCTCATTTCACTTCTTTCTTTTCAAGGAACCATTTGTCAACCTACTTGTGCCAACCATTCCCTCAAGTGGGCATCATGTAGTTAGTTTATCATAAATAAAATTTTAGGCATATTAGGCCTTTTCATTATTTTAAAATATGTTACTATGATTATATATTTTAACACCTTCCCAAATAGGGGAAAACTATAGACACCTAAATTTGGCCGCTGGTAACCTCTAACTAGGCTTTTGGCCAATTTCTACCTAAATTGCATAATTAGGCCTAAAAACACTAAAACACACTAAATGATGTGAAACTAACATATTAAAGTGTCAATTTTGGCTAGGGTATCCTTAAATGGGCAATTCAATTAATGAGCCAACTAAATTTGATCAGTTTATCTCGAGTCAAAATGCCAATTTTGCACCTAGGAGCTATGGAGTACTCTTTCCTATCAAATCTCTTGCATGAAACATGTACCTTTATTATTATTTTTTGATAACATCCTAAATGTTAATATGGATCAAATTCATTTGACATTTCCTTCCAATTCCAATCCAGTCAAATTTTGGACCAATAATAAGGCATTCTGATCAATTTGAGTAATTTGTGCACAAAGTGCTTAATTCATGCTTAAGAAATAATTAACCCAAAACAAGGCCTAATCAAAAATTTCATGGAAACTTGTTGAATACTTTTTTTTGGAAATAAATATTGAATATCTACATCATCATGTTACCTCATGTCTTGTGAAGACATCCCTAGTCCATAAATACCATAAATATCAAGATTCATGCCCTCTATGCCTCATCAATGCCTTCTATGATTCCCTCCATGCCTCTTAATTTCCTCTTATTCCAATTTAATGATGAGGATAATTAAAAAATTAATTCAAAATTTTTTATTAATCCTTAACCACATATCTCAATCTTGAGATGGGCAGTGTAGGTTGATTCTAGATATTCTCAAATATCTATAAATAGAGAGGCCAAGAACATCATTTATAAACTATTTTGGTGCAAAGTTATTATGCTCAAATATCTTCAACAGCTTGATTATGAAAATTTATAATTCCAAATTAATTCCAAGCCAATCCAAGTCACAATTTAAAGGTGCCAATGAGAAAAGGAGATAGCCAAGCTTCCTTTGATGAAGACTTCATGAGCACAAGCCAAACAAGCCACCACTACAAAGGCATTTGGAGCATCCAAGGAAGGTGACAAAATTTTTGTATTTGATTCCTTTCTTTTTAATTGTGTTTGTCATTTTATTTTATTAACTAAGGTCTTCTTATTTTTTAGGCATAGAGATGTTATGTTATTAGTGTGTTTATTTTATTTTGTTTTTATTTTGGAACTAACACCATACTAACCATCCTCTCTTGAGTCAAATTTCTAGATCACAATGACCATTGTGAATGGTCTTTGTGACTGAGATATAAATACCCTAATATTTTACCATGAATGATGTTGGAAAATTTATCTTATGATTTTGACATCATGTACCAGATGAAACCCTTAGGTTTGGTGCTCTTGACTATGCGATGAAAGGGATTGTTGTAAATTGGTGGGCCATCCATAAGGAGGCATAGTTAATATAAGAAAAAGTGTGTGAGATACTCGTAGCTAGATTCTAGTTGCCTAAGACTATTATAAGATATTATGTTATCTATAAGGAGTGTAAATGCCCAAAATTACATGTGTATCAGTGTATTGAGGTATGGATGTCAGAAAGTATCACTCCTAACTTTCAGCCACATAGTTTTATCTATACCTTTGGTGTTTTCCATACATAATAGTAGATCCATCAGGAGAGACATAGATAAATAAATAATTGGGCCCAGATCCAAGATGATTTCATTCAAAGATTCATTTTTGAAAGTGATAATCCTCAATTACAAGTCACTTTACTCAAAATGAAAACTTTATTATGCCATGCTAGAGTTGAAGATTTACCAGGACCATGGGAACCTAGTTTGTATGAAGTTGTAGTGAAAAACAAAACTCACATCATGAATATTTAGGAAATTATCTTAGGAAATTTATAACCATGAATTCAACCATGTCATAGGATACAAGAGGAGGATGAGAAATATTTTGGGATAGACAATAAGGATTACATGGATAGAGGGGATCTCTTTGAGCTAGAGAGAGTTAGATCCTTTACTAGAACCAATCATAGAGGAAATAGATGAGGAAAAGCTATGAGATATATAGTTATTAGAATGTGAAGGAGAATGGATACTATATAACTTCCTTTCTTAATAATAATGTAAGATGTACTAAAATCCATTAAAATTAACATATAAAAAATATTGGCATAGAAGATGAACCCAAATTGGCACATATCAGAGATTATTGGACATAAGAAGATATCTTAGAGGTTTGGCAATTACTTTGAGGCTATTAGGATGTCTTTCATATAAAATTTGAAAAATTTAAAGGTTTTGATTGCACATATATTTAAAAGAGTGCACATAGCCAATCAAAAAGAGACCATATAGGTTGAACCCAAACATGAAGATGAAAGTGAAAGCTAAACTCAATCTCATGTTAGAGGTAGGTATTATCCTCTCGATCACAAAATTGGGTAGGGTTATCCCCATGGTAGCATAGACAAATAATACTAGGAATATATGTATCTATGGATACTACCACATCCTCAATGATGCTTTTATCGATGACCCAATTTCCATTCCCTTCATAGATGAATTTTTAGAGGCTATCATAAGGCATGAAGTATTCTCATTCACAAATAGCTTTAGTGTTTACCATCAAATACCCATCATAAAATTAGATAGGAATAGGACTGCATTCATAATATAATGGGGTTTGTTTACTTATAAGGCCATTCCATTTAGAATTAAAAATGCACCTTCAATGTTTTATAGCATTGTGTTAACTACATTCAAGGATTTCATCCATGATTTCCTAGAAGTATAATTGGATGATTGGGTAGTGTTCTCTTTATTTAGATAACATTTATCAAAACTTAGATTAATTTTAGAGATATGTAGAGAACTATGAATAGTGTTAAATTTGAAGAAATGTCTATTTTTTACCCCTTTTGGTGTTTTATTAGGTCATGTAGTGTGTAGTAAAGAAACCCTGGTAGACCAAGCTAAGATCACAATCATTATGAGTATGCAACCACCCAAGACTTCAACATAAGTGTGATATCTTTGAGGACACACTAGTTACTAACATAAATTCCTTAAGGGGTACACCATTACATCAGTCCCCTTTGAGAAGCTACTATAAAAAGGAGTCTAGTTTGTATGGATAGAGGACTATCAGGTCATATTTGTTGATTTGAAATAATGACTAGTGACTGCTCTGATATTAGTTTTCCTATATTGGATTAAACCTTTTCATATATATGTGGATGATTTAGGGATTACATTTGGATTATTCCTCACATAGCCAAGAAAAAGAGGATTGGATCATCTGATCCACTTTACAAGAAAAAAATTATCAGCCATAGAGAATAATTATATGACAATTGAGTAGGAGTCCTTGATGATAGTGTTCACACTAAAAAAGTTTAGGAACTACATGTTGGCCACAAGATTTGAATTTTTCACTGATCTTCAATCTCTACAATACCTCATGAATAAGATATTTTTGGGTGGATGAATATCATAATGATTAATTATTTTCCAAGAATTTGAATTTTGGATTAACATCAAACTAGGATGGGAGAATTTTGGTCCAAACCATCTCAATCAACTAAATAACAGTGAGGAATTTGAAGAACTCCAAGATGATTCACTAGATGCACACTTATTCAGGGTGGTTGTAATTCTAGAACAACTATAGGAGATCACATCATTTCTTGAATAGGGGAGTTCCTAGAACACTATACAAAAAGAGATAAGAAGTAGTTGATCACCAGAGTTATTCCATATAGTCTTGTTAATGGATTTTTATATTACTTAGGTAAAAATGAAGTGCTACACAAAGTGACACTAGAGCATGATCATGGATAAAGTGCATTAGGGTGTTGTATGAGGCTATTTTATAGGAGATACAACTATAAGGAAGATTTTAAAAAGTGGTATTCGTGGCCCTATATATTTCAAGATCTGTAATGAGTAACATAGCAGTGTAATGTATGCCAAAGGATGAGGAAACCACACTAATGAGATGAGATGCATTTTCATCCCATGTTTTCATAATATCCCTTTGAATAGTGGGGCATTGACTTTATAGGTCCAATTAATTTCCCAAGTAAACACATCAAGTCAAGGTACATAATCATTATAATGGATTACTTTACCAAATGGGTAGAAGTTGTTATGAATACAAGAGGTTGTTCAAAAGACATAGATAAGTTACTATACAAGAATATCATTACCAGGTTGGGTTGTCCTCTTAAATTGGTAAGTGATAGAGGAACTCATTTTATAAATAAGACCATCAAGACCCACATAGATGAATTATTGATATCATATCATAAAATAACTATTTATCAACCATAGGAAATTGGCCAAGCTGAAGATGTGAGCAAGGTGATTGGTAAGATGCTCACTAAAATATTCAATGTGAAGTGAGATGAATGGGTGGTGAGACTTATAAAAAATTTGTGGGATTATCTAATGAATTATAAACATATGATGTTGTTTATACCATTCCAGCTAGTTTAAGTTATGATGCCCATGGAATATGTACTTCTTAGTCTATAGGTTAATAATGTGATGTAAATGGGTAATCAACAGTTAATGACTCATAGGTTGATGGACTTGAATTACATGGATGAAGTAATATGTAGAGTAGTATGGGCATAGGAGATAAATAAGTGTATCTAGAAGGCATGACATAATAAAAACCTATAAACAAAGGAATTATAAATAAATCAACTTGTTATTTTGTATGATAGCATGTTCATAGCTTTCCCTAAAAATCTTAACATCAAGTGGAAGGGTCTTTACATCATCCATGAAATTTCACATCTTAGAACTACAGTCCTCTAAGATTTTTAAGGAAATGTCTTACATGGTCCTATGATATTTGTAAGGAAATTCCTTACATAGTCAGCTAAATGGTTGTAGGTTGAAATTTTACTAAATTTAATTTAGAACAATATGGAATAAAGGTGATATGTTGAACTAAATAGATCCTAGTTAGGCTTGAAAAGTGTCATTTTAGGATGGTTTGGGTTTTGCATGTTTATTTTAGCACATGTGATTTAAATGTAAGTGTGTGTATAGTCTATGATTAGAAGGATCCATGCAAGAGTCAAAGGTTCCATTACTATGGGGAAAAATGGAGAAGGTGGCCAAATGAGTACATTGTGCAAATATTAATTTATTTTAAGAAAGACACATACGTCCAAATATGAAATAGATGGTATATCTTAATAGTCAAACTATTACATTTAATGATTATGTATGCGGTGGGAGATTGAAAAATATCTTTGAAAAGTGATGGGTCTCTGTTAGAAATATAATAAGTAACATATCATCGAGTCCCTATTAATGTGACAAGTCAAAAAACATCAATCATCACTATAATCAAATGTCATGTCAACCAAATGAATGCCACATTAGCAAAATAGATTCACTTCATTCAAAACTCAAGTGTGAAGGATTGAGTGATAGCACAACTCATCAAGATAGTAAAATGTCAAAGATGGTGAGAGATGTTATAAATCAGGCACTATGGTGACTAAATTAATATCCATTACTAAGCATATTGAAGTGTTATCCAAATTTCAAGTGATTCCTAATTTATACTTTGTAGCTTCCATGCATTTGTTTTAGAGAGAGACGTGTAATGGTTAGGTTTTATTTCTCCCAACTCAATAAAGTGTTTACATAATCACAAAAGGAGTATATGGGCATTGGTGTGGCATTACACCAAATGTGCTTCATAGATCCATATGGTTATGAGTTTGCTCTCAATGTAGAGCTATGCATGTTTATCCCACAATAGTTTAAGGAGCACAACTATCCACATTAGTACAACTACATAGGCTCCATAATATAGATATGGAGTGATTGATCTACTTACCCACTTTTGGGAAACTTAGTGATGTAATGGAGGTTTTATTAGGATGATATAATGAGGTAAATATTTATCTTTCCCAAGACATAACCTTCCACATTAATACTATTGCAATGGCTAGGGCAATAGGATTGCCTATGAAAGGGAGAACAATTACGCACTACAAATCATGAACGTCACCATTTATTTTGGAGATCTAGGAAAATTAGTCTCATAATTCTAGATTAATTCTATTAGAATATATTGAATAATTGTTAGATCACATTCTGGTCAAATTCATTTCTTATAGATTTTAGCAAACAACCAAGGATGTCAAAAAAGCTACAAAAGGGGTCATCAAACTCACTTCCAACATTGATAAAGTTTTGGAAACTACAAAATAAATCTTTCAATACAAATTTTTGGTGTTTATGCATTGAAAGTCTCCTGAGGGTGAAGTTCACCCTAATTTTTACTACTACTTGAATGTTTAGTTCCATAATCTCATGTGGACCCACAAGAGCACATACTTTAGGCATAAAGCCAAGTTCACCACTTGATGGGATGAGTTAGTCAAGCTTATCATAGTAAACCCACACAAATTACCTAATGTCATGTATTACTTGGGATAACATGTAGTTGTCACTAAGATACCAAAGGGCATTGATATTTGGGTCCATGAACTACCCAAAGTTCTAAGTCTTCCTCTCCCATATTTTATTGACATGTTGATGCCATAAACTGAGGTGGATAAGAAGGCAATCACTTTCATGAGAGACACCCCATTGTAGATAAGACCACCATATAGTTTAGATATTATAAATACAACTACAAAACCTTCAATAGAAGCTGTTACAATTCAAGATTTTGGGAAGCACAAGGTGCCCAAAGGTAGAAGATCTTTGTCTCCTCTAAGGTAGAAGACTCATAACTAGCTCATATGGTTGGATGAATTTATCATTCCTAAAATTTATGAGCTCTATAACTTACCACATCTAAGCATTGATGAGTAGTAGGTATATAAGATGATGATGGTTGATATGGTCAAAGACCTCTATGAGAAGAAGGAAGAAAAATAGTATTTATTCTAGAAAGTAGTGTGCACCATACACGTGTAAAACAAAGTGAACATAAATCTTTGGATATATTTACCTCTATTTTTGGCCTCTATGATCATCAATGTTATGGTTGAATAATCTAAATTATATAAAATTCATCAAATATTCAACATATGAAGATCCACTCTTAGTCTATCATAGTTAGGAACCACCAAAACCAGTCTCATAGTACCACTATTCTATCATAGGTAGATGCCACATAGCCTTTAACATTTTTGGGTTGAAACCTCACCTATTCTCATGCACATCATTAGAGAGCTTATGATAGAAGAATAACATGCACAAGAAGTTCTACCACCAGAACCCATAAGATGCCTAGTTCAAAAAGGGTAGGTTTCTTGAATATAAGTGAAAATAATTATCCTTATCTCTTCTCCATTCAAATCTGAGGATGCCATGATAGACACAAAAGAATTCACACTAGACACTCAAACTATTAAAGAATAGCAAGCTGCACATGAATAAGCACATAGAGTATTTGAGCATCATATATGACAATAAAAAAAGTGTAAGACTAAGGCTAAGGCTAAACAAAATGAAGAACCAGTGCAACAAGAATGGGAAGAATCCCAATGTTATGATAAAGAAGAAGCATCTCATAAGAAATCTATGGATGTTGAGTCACTATGACAAAAACAAGTGGAAGAATATAAGATGAAATTATATCAAGAAGTTGTAGCTACCAAACAAGCTAAAAAAAACATCATTCCACCAACCACAAACACAAGGATGTTGAATTATAAGCAGAATACCAATAGAAGGAAGTAGCTAAAGAGATGAAGAAGAACTAGATTTCGTAAGAGCAAGCATAAAATTAAGCTAAAAACTAAGAATATCAACACATGGTAAAGGTAATAGAGGCCAATAAAAAGGCAAAGGAAGATGCATAGAATAAATCATAGGAAGAGGAGACTAAGAACATGCAAGATGATGTTGCCAAGTAGGCATAGGAAAATACTAAGAATAAGAGTGTTGAGAAAGACCAAGTAGCTATTGTGAAGGCACAATATATGAAAAATCTATTAAGTTTCACCACCATGCATCCATCTCATGAGCCACTCCAAACATAACTACGAGACACTCTGGTTAATTTGCATGATGGAAATTCTTCCTCAAGCCTGCCTAACATTTGGTTGTGGGGTGTACCAGCTAGTTTTACATGGTGCACTATTTTTTCTCTACCTATTTCTATATTACATAAGGCACCTATGAGTACATTTTTTGTACCACTTTCCTTGACTCCTACCACCATTGAAACATCCTTGGATATTTTCTAGCTGTTATTATCAAAGCATATTAAAGATTCCAATACGTTCTTAGACTCTATTTCATAGAAGGTGGTAGTATTGGAGGAACAAGTTAAGGATCTTGAAGATACCAATTATATCATCATAGAGCAGTTATGTATTATAAAGAAGACTATCAAGGATGTCTATCTTGACCTATACACTCAAATGATTATGGATTCATCACTCTTAGATAAAGGCCATCTTGCTCTTATTCTCAACAAGCTCCCCACCAATTGGCATACCATCAATTAATCTAGCATCATACAGAAGGGGCAAACCATAAAATATGAAATTGATGTCCTTTATGAGTTTCTAGCTGAGTACTAGACCATTATAAATACTATTAACACTTAAGTTACATACATTACCCTTCAGATGCTTGATTAGAAGAAACATTTGGATATAGTTTAGAACACTATGCACCTTGAATTTTCCATGGTTGCTTCACACATACTACTCTCACCATGCTAAATTCCACTCTTGTTACCATGGATGTTACACTATATACCTTATTTACTGTGAGGGATACTATCATGTAAAATATGTAGACCTGGCAAAACCAAATTATCCATAGCTCTTTCACGAATGTGCAATCATAGTGACATGTTGATAAGCTAATTTAGCTTCATAGTGAAATCACCACCAAAGTCCATATGGTGAATTATACTTTGTTTAGTATGGTTGACACCAATATTCACCAATTAATGTAAACTCAAGTTCCTTTGCATGGTTTTTTATATAGTGCTCAGGAAGTTATACTTAATTATAAATACTACAAGGATGATTTGGCTCTCATTGATACAAACATTACACCACTCATAGATGAGCCTAAGATAATTCCACCCAGTCAACTATGATATATTCTCCAATGAAGGAAGATGTCTCCACCGTACAATTGATGCTTATGCAGGTTCAATAATTTTTAAATTTTGCTCCATTTCTTTTGTATTTAGAAGTTTGTCTAGTACTATGCAAAGCTAGTCTATTTAAAACTTGAAAGGGAGGTAGAATATTATGATACTTATTTTAAAACTTGAAAGGGAATCTAAGTACTATGAAAAGGGTAAACCAACACCTTGAGTGAAGTCTATGAGTCATGTGCACTTCAATCTATTGACTCCTTTCTCAATATTTGGACTACTTCCATCTATGACATTATCTCGAGATGAGATAACCTTTTAAGTCAAGGAAAGTGTTACTGGTAAATATAAAACTAGTTATATGTATGAGATCATGATATGGTAATTCTAGATATATTCTACTTTTAGGTTATTAAGATTTGTTACAGGAATCTCCATGTTGGTCAGGATTCCACCAAATGTGATATGGAGATCTATTTTCATCATAGTAAATCCAAAAGTTACAACTATAGGAATTAATACCTATAAGTATTTTTAATGAATGTAATATAAGGGTTGATGGTTATGTTTATTTTGACATGTATATGAGTAATAGAATGGTGAATTTTATTCTCAAAAAATTTCACATAGAGTATTGATAGAATTGAACATCGATCTATAAGTTTTTTCTTATTGTTATCCCTAGTATTAGATATTTTAATATGAATTATAAGTATTTATGTTATTTATTGGTATAATCGTAGAGTTTCCTATTTTTTTATGACTATTTCCTTCATTATATTGCTTTGATTCATCAATTTATCTATATGTAAGTAGTTTCCATCGTGTATTGAACCTTTAAACTAGTGTAATTATCTGTAATAAACCTTGATTATTTATTCAAAGTCTTGATTAAATCCTTATTTCATTTCAAATAACCTATCCCTATAATAAGCATGTTTTAGTGAAACCCGAGAATGTTTGCTAAAAATTTTTCAACCAATAAGCACTAAAAATGGAGTTATCCAACTACAGCTTCAATTTTGATAATATTTATTATTAGTGTTTCCATGCTCCTGAATAGTAGTGAAAATTCTCTTATAGGTGGAATTGGATGTCATGATCATTGGATCACATTTAATTTTCCTAAATAAATATGCTTAAAGTGATGGATTTACACTTGGGGGTCCCAGACATTGAAATGCTAGTTAGAGCTCAAGAAGTTGTCTCTTCACTACCACAAAGTTACCTTTTAGGACCAGTTACTAAAACTTGTACCATATATTTCTCTTAAATTTTATACTAAATTGATCCAATGTGAAATTAGAGGTATTTCAAATGCATAGGAATGATCTTATGGTTTATCTGTATGACTTACAATTTTTGTTTTACACACGTCTAAAGTTAGGATGAAAATCTACATTTTTCTTATGCTATGAAGGGTGTTTTTAAGATAGAAATGGGTGGTGGGTTTGTCTACTGAGCATGATAGGATGACAATAACCTGGTATTAGGCATTATATTCCCTTAAAAATGTGTTATCAGTGCCAATTTTCAGCCAAGAAGCATTGTAAATAAAGTTTTCCAACTATAGCTTTAACTTTGACAACAATTCTTGTCAAAGTTTTTTCGCTCAAAAGTAATCATGAAAATGTACTTCCAAGTGTATTTAGACATCATGGTCCTTGGATCACATGTAATTTTCCTATATAGGCATGCTTAGACTAATGTATTTTCACCTAGGGGTCTCAAAGGTAGAAATTCCAATTGGAGCTCAAGAAGTTATCTCTTCACTGTAAAAAAGTTACATTTTAGGACCTGTTACTGAAACTTGTGCCACAGATTGGTCTTGAATTTTCTACCATCTTGATTAGGGATTCAATTAAAGGGAATTAATATGCATATAAAGGATTCTATGGTTCATCCATATGACTTACATTTTTTTTATGCACGTATGAACTTAGGCTAAAAATACTCATTTTTCTTGTGTTGGGAAGGGCATTCTTAAGCACAAAATGGGTGGTGGGTTTGTTGAATGGATGTGATGGGAGTCCAAGAACTTGGTTGTAGATGCCATCCATCCATCTGTTTGTGTTTTCCATTCTATTTTTCATCGAATAAATAATGAAAATGGAGTTCTCCAACTTTAGCTTCAACTTTGACAACATTTCTTGTCAGTGTTTCTACACTCCTAAACAGTAGTGAAAATGTTCTTCTAGGTGGAATTAGGCATTATGGTCATTGGAGCATGTGTAATTTTCCTATATAGATGTGCTCAGATTGATGGACTTAAAATTAGGTGTCCTTAAAGTAGAAATTCCATTTGGATCTCAAGAATTTATCTCTTCCTCTTTACTATACCTTTCAAACTTCCTTCTTTTGCATCAACCATCTTGTTTTAACCTTTTTGGATTTGTGTATGTAAATACTATGTTCTATTAAAGGGTTGATTAGTATAAATTAGTTAAATAATATGCATAAAATAACCACTGATTTGTTATAGATTTTTATTAGCATTAAATTTCTAAAAATAGTAATAAATATATGCAAATAAAGACTTATCTAGAAAACACTTGATACAGATGATATGAGTGTTGGAAACTGAGATTAGAATAGGTTTGAGTGTTATAAAATAGATCCCTATATTATAAACCATCTTAGATAGTATTTACACATTTGGACAAAAGTATCATGTGGCTGTAGTGTTCTTATATCGGCACCAATGTCCTCTCTCTAAACAATTTATAGTTTTTATAGATCAGGGCTTGTTCTAGTTCTGGTCTAAATTTCAAGTCTGTACAATAAATATTTTTTCATGTACCTTTATTTTCCTATAAAAACCTTAGGTTTTCATGCTTGTAAGGATTTGAATGAACATCATGAGAAAAAAGGGTTATTGTATCTAATGTGTTAGATGTGTGATATACACCCTTATGTGGGTGTGTTGCCTACATACCAATACTCCAAATAGGGATCAAGACTGATGTAGTTATCCCACCTATGTGCTTGGTACAAGCTCAAGTGAATTCTAAAATGATAGTTTCCCTAAGTTCCTTGAGTGTTATTTAGATTATAATTCTAGACAATATGAACTTAGGGAAGTTGTAGATGGTAATATACAAAAGTAGTGAATATTAGGTATTAATATTCTTGATTTTGCTCAACTTATTTTGTGTTTGAATGGGTATTTTGCATCTGATTTCCATTTAGTGGATAGAGGTCTAAAAGTCATGTATTTATAGTGTTTTTTAGCTTGTGTAGATAATAAAAGATGCTTAGGCCAACTTTATGAGGGTATTACTTTTGAAAATATATCTATTTGGGATGTATAGGGTAAAGGACATCAATGCCATTTTAGGGACACCAATGCCATGTGACTCTAGTGTCCTTAATGTGGTGCTAATGTCTATTTAGTAAGTTTTTGGGCATGAAGGGCTAGGATCAAGAAATGAGGGTATGAGACTATGTCTAAGCTGACCAGGGACACCTATCATCTACACAAGGGATAGAAAAGTGTGATAAAAGGCTTTAGGATATGTCTAGGGCTAAGCTATGAATATAATGTCTCATGTAGTACTCTTAGCACTCAAATAAAAATTTTAGGTGATGAAATTTACCCCTGCCTCTTTATGCTAGAAATGTACCAAAGTAAAATGACTAGTATAAAGGAACAATAAGCATACATAGGATTACCTAGGAAGTAAAACCCATGAAGCTCAATCTAAGTAAGTGAATTTGGGTTTGTGTATGTGAAGCATGAAAAGTAAATGAAACATGCATAAATCAGTCCTTACTTAAGATTTATCAAAATCAAGAGACTACGTAGAATAAATATGTAATTGAGTAAAGAGATGGGAAAGAGGAAAAGAAAAAAGACACCTCATTAGGTATGCAAATAGTGTATGAACCTAGTGACAACCTATTTATGTGTGTATATAATGATAAAATCATTAAATAGATTGGACTGAGTTGATAACTTACTCAATCCTTAGGTTTGGGTGGCTCAAGAACTTAATCCATCAGTGCCCACCCCTGTTTGGTGGATCATGACATGTGAATATCTTAGATTAGACTAGAAGTGTGTCCAACCCTCTCATGTGGGTGGGTCAAGAACTCAAGTAGGTTATGAATCCATTGTTTCTCACCCATGTGTAGTAGATGCATCTAAAACTAAACTACAGAAAGTGATGTAAATATATAATTGAGTTTATCTAATGTGTATGTCAGTTTTATAGCCACTTAGGTACATTAGGCATATTTGGGCCACTCAGGAATGCCAACCACTATATATAGAGTAAGACATGAAACTAGTGACAACCTAGAATATCATGTCAAGTGTGTATAGTATAATGAATTACATGGATTTTTCCATTCCATATAATTAACCTATGTATAATTGAGCATATGGAAACAATGTGATGTGTACATGCCACCAATCTAATATCTAGGTATAGTGATTCTAGACTAAGTTGTAATAATTGTAATTGGGTATCTAAATTGAATATGGGGATGATCATACCACACATGATTCCCCCAATATGAGAAAATAATATGAAACTAAGCTGAAATAGTGTGAATATGAGTAAAATATAATAATAATTGTCAAACCTTTAGCTAAATTTGTGCAAACTTATATATTACCCAGTTTATTATTTTGGCCAATCTAAACTATCCTCAAACTAGGGCTAGTGGAAAATAGAGCCACATCTTAAAAAATAGCTCCATGTTGTGCTAGTGTCCCTATTCGGGTGTTAATGTCTATTTAGTTTGAATTCTATGTCACTATACTACTTTTTGAGTAACTATCTTTTCTTGTGTTTACTTGTGTTAGAATTTTTAAAACTGAGCCTATGTGCTGAGAAATGTTTTGTGAATGCAATATAGGAGCTTGATTTCTATGACAAAACCCTATGAATGTACCCTATTTTGAGGTTAGTTGTTTAACATGTGCAATAATTTTTCTCAAATAAAATAGCTCTACAAAATGTGTGTTAGCTAGATCATATATGATAACTACATGATAATCCAATATAATGTGTAAACATAACATCAAAATGTAAGATAATATAAACATGAGTATTTAATGTAAGATGTGTGTCATGTATATCATTACACAAGTGTGTCAAGATAGATGTAATCAATGTATATATTAATAAATCTGAGTAGAATTGAGTATCTACCTACGGAGATGGGGCATGATTTCCATCACGGTAACCAAGTAAGAGGGTAAATACATGAGGTTCCTCATGGCATAAAAAAATGGTTTATAACAAGAAAAGACAAGTGTCATGGCCATGATGCATATAAAAAAACATACATAAGAAACAAAAGAGGCATGCAAAGTAGGCCAAGGGGACACAATATAAGGGACATGGGCACATGTCACTAAATCTAAGAAAAGAAGACAAAAAAGGACATGTTCAAATGTACACGTACACAAGTGATAATAAAATTGGCTTAGATCCACATAGAAGGGCATGTTTAAATGTCCACATACACAATCAGGAAAGCACACACAAGGGACATGGGCACATGTCCAAGACAAACATACTCTGAATAGAAGTGGTGTAGAAATAAATAATAATGGCATATTCAAATGACCTCAAATATACGAATAATAAAAAAATCCCAGTTTTTCTCTATGTTTACCTGTGTCTAATTTTTTGAAAATGAGCTTGTGTGATAAAAAATGTTCTATGAATACAATATAGGAGCTTTATTTATGTGACAAACCCCTATGAATTCCCCCTCTTTTAAGGGTAGTTATTAAACCTATGTAATAACTTTCCTCAAAATAAATAGCTCTATTTAATGTGTGTTAGTCAAATCATATATAATAATTACCTAATAATCCAATATATTATGCAAACATAACATCATAATATAAGATAATTTGAGCATGAACATGTAATGTAAGATGTATGTCATGTCTAAAATTATACAAGGGTGTCAAAATAGATGTAATCAATGTATGTAATAATAAATATGAGTATAATTGAGTAGTGACTTAGGGGGATGGGGAATTATTTCCATCATGACACCCAAGTAGGAAGGGTAGATGCATAAGGTCCCTCATGACATCAAAAACTAGTGTGTTTAACAAGATAATTGTCATGACCATGACACATATAATAAATCATACGTACAAAACACATGAGACACGTAAATTAGGCCAAGAGGACATAATATAAGTGATATGGGTACATGTCACTAAATATGAGAAAAGAAGGCATACAAGGACATGTTCAAATGTCCACATACATAAGTGACAAGCAAATTGGCTTAGATCCACATAGAAGGACATGTTCAAATGTCTACATACACAATCAAGAAAGAAAACACAAGGGACATGGGCACATGTCCAAATTATACATACTATGAATAGAAGTGGTGTAGAGCTAATGAACAATGGCATATTAAATTGCCCTAAAATATAAGAATCATAGAAATATAATCAAATATAAATTATGAAAGATAGAAATGAAAACATAGATTAATTGTAATATAAATCTATGTGAAAGTAAGGATGTACATATGTTTGATCTAAAGTAGTGGTAGTCAGCAAAAATCTGAGTATGCATAGAAATGATCAATATCAAGATATAACAATGTGAAAACTTGAATGTAAAGAATTTAAGGATAGAACATGGTAATAGGAAATATGTATAGGATACACCCAAATGGGAAAATGTTTCATATGAATAACCATGAATTAGTGTATATGCCCCCAGTGGGTAGATGATAACAAGTCTGGATCAGTACAGTGGACCTAAGTCATGTAGGATATTTACAAGCACTCAACAAGAACAAGTGAAGCATGTATGTATGATAAAAGTGACTATACTAAGATATCTAAAATATTTAGTATCTAAAAAATATAATAAATGTAAACATAAAAATACATAAAATCTTTAAAATTTGTATTTTTGAGTAATATTTGAATGTCTTTATGTTTTGGCATGTTAGATTGTTTTTGTATTTTCTAGATATAAGTTATATAAAAGAAAATGAAAATAAAATATGTACAAGAAGAAAGAGAAAATAAAGTATGTACAAGAGGTTAAGAACCATACAAATTGATGAGTCTCATGGAAGACTCACTATCACTATGGCCTATGTCAAAAATAGGAATGGTAATCTCTCTTGCAGTGCAAATGATATGTTGTAGTTGAATGTTGTTAGAGTAGGAATCTGAGTATTGTTCATCATCAAAATCATAATAACCTAGTATGTTAGAGGAAATTACCTCATACTTTCAAGTTGACCTTTATGAATTGTGTTTTGGCATATTGATTGTGATTTTTTCCTTTGAAACTATGCTTATTGTAGACATATGGTGTTGTGGAGGCTCTTTTTTTAGAAAACATGTTTTGAGAATGCTTGTTTGTGTATCATGATTTTAAATTTACAACTTAATTTTTTGCTCTTTTTATCAAATTTCTTATGTATCTGGATAATTTGCCTTGATAAACTATATATGTGAATGGTTTTCCTTAGGATGTTCAATAAATCCTAAACCTTGTTGACCAACATTATTAATTACTAGAATAGGATTAGTGATGCATTGGACCTTCTTGCCCAAAATGTGACCATGATAATCAAACTATTGTAGATATTTGTGACCAAAAACATACCATTTTGAAAGTTGAGCATCATTTTGGAGAGGTATATTTGTATATTTTACTTGCTTGACTTGTGCTTGTTGTACTGTTTCTTATTTTTATTATGCTTTTGGAACCTTTTGTTATTTTGAGTTATTTTCTATTGTATTTTCTTTTTCAATGCTAAACATGAATCAGTGTGATACCCATACATTCTATGATATGCACACAAATATTTAGATCTCATCATTGGGTGTAGAGGAGGTAGGTTGATCAACTTAGCTTTAATCATTTCCCTTACTATCTCACTTGAACTCTTAGTTGAACTTTGAATGATTTTTGAATCACTAGTTGTAGATGTACTTTGTTGTGATTTATAATTTAATTATGTAACATTATTTGCCACAAATTAACTAGGTGAAGATTCATAGACATGATTTACACTATTGGACCCTAGAGGCCTTTGTCTTATAAATTGATTTTCTAATGTTATAATATTTTCATGTAATAGTTGATTCTGATTTTTTAAACCTACAATCATCTTGCTCATACTAATAATTTTATCACATAGAGTCTCAAAAGTGCAAAACTTAGATATCTTTGATTTAACATGTAGGTACACACCCTGTAGGGAAGAGGTGTGAATAGGCTGAGTATGGGGAATAGTGAAATTGGTATAGGTTGCTTTATCTTGTGGAGGGATGATAACATAGACATGGTTAGAGGGAAAGTAGATATCACCCTCATGGATATGAGGAGGAGAAGGATATTATTGCATGTGCATAAGATATGACATTAAAAATTGAAACATAGTTGTTAGATTATGTGCTAAATCCTCTATGTGTGTATGGTTTTGTTTGTTAATGGAATTTCACATAAGAGAAAGATAACATGCTATGAGATATAACATATATTTCAATTGATATAAAGCATAATCTATACATTTGTTTATGTCTTTTTTGAGTTCATTCTAAATTAAAGGGAACATGCATGCAAATGAAATTATTAAAAAATTTAATAAAAAATTATTAACCTATTATATCATTATGATCATGATGATATAAAATAAAAATAAGATATATGGATCCAAAATCTAAATTTTGGAAATATAAACCCTAGGGTTATTTGGGTTAGGGTTTTGAGTTAGGGTTTCTTTGAAAAAAAAGATTATATTAAATAAATGAAACCCTAATGTGGTATTGATTAAATGAGCTAGGTTATGCCAAAAATTTATAAAAATAAAATTTTGTAACCCTAATTTTGTGCACAAAAATTGTCAGAAGGTAAACCCTATATAAAACTAGGGTTTTAATCAATATTCAAAGTAAGTTGGGTTCACCAAATGTTTTAACCTTTTTAGGTTTAGATATGTAAATCCTATATTTGATTAAAGGGATGAGTAGTCTAAATTAGTAAAATAATATGCATAAAATAACCACTAATTTGTTACATATTTTGACTAGCTTTGAATTTATAAATATAGTAATAAATATGTCTAAATAAATACTTATCTATAAAACATTTGATATAAATGATATGAGTGTTGGAAACTGATATTGGAATAGTTTCAAGTGTCATCAATTGGATCCCTGTATCAGAAACCCTCCTCGACAATAGCACCAGATTTGGACAAAAGTACTATGTTGCTCTAGTGTCAAACTATTGTCTCTATTATCTTCTCTTTGAACAATTTTTAGGTTTTGTAGATCAAGTCCTATTCTAGTTTTGGTATAAATTTAAAGTTTTTAAAATCAATCATTTTTATTATAGCTATGATTTCCTATTAAACCCCTAGGATTTCATGCTTGTAAGGGTTTGAATTAACACCATGAGAAAAAGGGGTTAGTTGATCTAATGTGATAGACATGTGATCCACACCCCTATGTGGGCACACTGCTTAAATACCAATACTTTGATGAGGGATCAATCTTAATGTACTTCTCTAGCCTAAGTACTTGGTGCAAGTGCAAGTAAATGTTAGAATGATAACTGCCTTGAGTGGCTTGAGTGTGCACGAGATTGGAAATTTAGAAAATCTGAGCTTAGGGTGGCTATAGATTATAATATACAGAATAAGGATTAATAACCTTGATTTTGCTCAACTTTTTTCATGTTTTAATGGGTATTTTTAATCTAATTTCCATCTAATGGATAAATGTCTAAAAGTCATGTATTTATAGTGTCTTTTAGATTATGTGGAAAATAAAAGATGCTTAAGTCAACCTTAGGAGGGTTTTACTTTTGAAAATATATTTATTTAGGGAAGATAGGGTAAAGGACATTAGTGCCATTTTGGGGACACTAGGACCACAAGGATCTAGTGTCCTTAATGTCCAGCTAGCAAGTTATTGGCATGAAGGGCTAGGATCAGGAAATAAGGGTCTGAGGTTGTGTTAAAGTTGACTAAGGATGTTTGTGTTATGTACAAAGGCTAGAAAAGTGTGATAAAAAGATCTAAGATAGGTTTATGCCTAAGATAGGAATAGGTTGCCTCAAGTATCAATCTTAGCACTAAAATGCCATTTTTAAGTGATTACACATTTATTTGGTCAAATTTTGCCTTTTATGACTCTTTTTGTTAAATAAAACCTTGTCTTATCAGACCCAAGAGTATAAAAAATTTCTCTCTTAGATACTTTAAAAACTTATCCTCACCCATATTAGGTCCTTGATACCATTCTTAAAAAGGCTAAAATCCTATTCAGTGAAGATAGTCTACTAAGGGTTTGAAACCTTTTGAGAAGGTATGGTATTCTATGTGTGAATTTTTCATTGTGTTTTAAATAACTATTAACATATATACCTCATGTTATAGCTAATACATCAGTCTATAGGTTATGTGTAAATCCTAAAAGACATAATTTTGAGTTATTTCTAAAAGAGTGATAGAATAGGAAGGTTGAAGTTGTATATGGAGAAAGAAAACATTCTAAAGTTGGGATAGAACCTATGTACCTTTTTTATGTCTTCTCTCACTAACCCTATCTTAATAACCTTACCCTGGTTAGATTTATCTTACAAGACCAATGGGATTCTACTCTTAACCTCTATCTGATTAAATTTATAGACTTTAACTTTAGTCCTTAAGATCTTATCATTCCTTGATAGACTAATTTCATACCTTCTTTAATCAGGTTTGTTATCCATCTTAGAGATTTGTATATCTAACTTTCTTAGCTTCTTAGATTGGTCTTATAGACCAATGAGACTATTATTCTATGGACAATAATCCTCTTCTTGGACTTACATCTAATTGATTTAATTAGAATCTCCCTGCATGATTAGTGCTTTAAAATCTTTAAAATACAATCCTTACAAAAGTTCATAATTCTATCTATTTATTGCTATCTTATAAGCCTTGAATTAACCTCACAAACATTAATTGGAGCTTACCCAAGGTAGATTAACCTTGTATATTATTTTACAAGGTTATAGAGTTTTTTCATAGGGATTATTAGTCTTAGAACATATTTTTATGCATTCTCAAATACTATTTTTATCAACAAGGGTTTCAACACATAAAAATATAGTCCTATAATAGACAATCTTCTATTTCTTTCTCTAAAAGGGTGATTCTTATTAAAAACCACTTATAGCATCTTATATTTATTTTTTAACACCATTATACTAAGTTTATAAGTAATATTTAGATTATATTTGAAGATATAGGGATTTTTATGAGATTTACCCTTACTTAGGGTTTTCACAGTCCAATAGGAACCTGAGAGCATCTAATTGATTGTTCATGAGGTCTAGAGACTTTCTAAGATCAAAACCATTTTCAAAACCTCTTGTACACCTTATTTCAACTTTACCATTCATATAAACAAAACCTTTTTTACAAAAATATGTGGAACAATAGAATTTTCCTTAACTGTTACTAACTATCCCTTTTTTTCTAAACCTGAGAGGATACAATTGAATGAAATTCATTTCTTAAAATTGAACACTCAATGATAATGCATCAAATATATGTTATGCTATAAAATATTACCTTTTTAAGTTTGGACCAACTTTATGCATTATAAAAATGTTTAGATTCCCCTATTATAGCCCTACTACAACACAAAATTCTATGCTTTCATACACAATTGTCATGTCCCCTTTTTGTGGACATTGACAGATGATTAGCCTATTATGCGACCTTTGTAGGCTAATAGGATGGATAGAGGCTCATGATGGAGATTGGCTTGGCTTTGATTTATAGAATTTGTACAGTTGGCTTTCATTCAGGTTATTTCAAACACATTTGGCCTGAGCTCCTATTATTTAGGGATATTTGACATGCAGTGGAGCATCTTTATTTTGGTATGGTCATGTGCGAAATCATTCCCTGGTTCACCAGCTTTAAACGGTTTGAGGATCTGACATATATTAAGGGAGATATTAATATTTGATTGATTTAATCAAATATTAATTATTTAGCCTATTTTTAATTAGAAACCCTAATTCTAATTTAAGAAAACCCTAATTAGGGCAAGCACATGTTTTTGAGGGTATAAGGGTTTCTCATGGAGGCCATTATTGGATTAGCCATTTATTATTGATTATTGATTTTG
Source organism: Torreya grandis (assembly GCA_037957365.1). Lineage (NCBI taxonomy): Eukaryota > Viridiplantae > Streptophyta > Pinopsida > Cupressales > Taxaceae > Torreya > Torreya grandis. The sequence continues at coordinate 3,625,190 of JARHVA010000712.1, read as the reverse complement.
AAGAATTCTTTTGTGAAGACTGAGCCAAGGGTTCCAGGATTCCATTTGCAATGGAGAATGTCAACTCTTCATTGTGTGCGATTCAGAGGCTGTGAAATATCAGCTGATCTATTGCCAATTTGAGAGAGCTTCATATAGAGGTTATCACAGTATTTCAGGTCTTTTGAGAGATAACTTCACATAGAAGCTATCACAAGGGTTTACAAGTATTTATTTCTTTATGTTTTGATTCAAATAAGTTATACAGATAGAGATATTCTGTATTAGAGCCATATATCTTCAGATCAGAGGTCCTACAAATAGGGTGTAATTTATTGGCGGTCATACGAAGCCGTATAGATCCATATAGGTTCGCACAGAGACCGACATCGATAGAGAGAGATCTATAGAGACCGACGTCGACAGGTTAACAATGCCCAGTCGACTGATGATGGTAGTATAACCGACGTCAGCATCTGTGTGTCGACACAGAAAGGCTGAGACCTTCTAGAATTCAGGTTTCATTACCAAATTTGCAAAGGACAAGGGTTTTAAGAATATATTTTAATATTCTTTTATTTGTATGAGAGAAGACTGTAATTGTAATTATCTAAACAAGTGATAAGATATTTGATTGCTATTGAGAGATTATATTGTGATTTATTTATTCATATTTGAAATTATTTTGGCAAAAGTGCATCTTTGTTCAGAGCTATTTGTGTTTAGATATTCCCTACTGAAAGGGGATATCACAGTGGTATCAGAACTTTGTGTAGAAAAAAGGAGCCCCTAAGTAAGGGACATTACAGTGGTATCAAAGCCAAATTCTTGCCATCTTGTTGGATAGTTTGGGCAAATCAGAGCCAATGTCCTGCCATCTTGTTGGGTAGGTGGGTAGATTAAATCAGTGAAGTCACCATGAGTGACAGACATAATGATGATCAGGACACCAAAGAATTCTACTGAGCTATGGTTATAGGCCAGCAGCAGATGAGACAGGCACTACAGGAACTCACTACTCTGGTAGAGAGGATGAACACATCTATTCAACAGAATGGGGAACAAGGAGATAACAGGGGTGCTACTGTTAATCAGAGACCACAGCTAACCCATTCTAGGATCGTGGATAGGCCTACATGGCCTACATTTGTTAAGAATGATTCAAAGGCCAACCCAGCATCACCACCTTTGGATCGAGAGGCTCTTAACGGTCTACGCCGGAGGAAGCTTTACTTATATTGCAAAGATCCATATGATGCCAACCACAATTTTCATTTGAGGCCTAAGGGCAAGGCATATCATATAATATGGGAGTATTATGAGGATTCAAAATCTGAAGATTTCCAACAGCATGATAGTTTCGAGGAGTCAAAGGCAGAGGCTTCAGAGCCTAAGGTAGAGAAAATGAAGGTGGCTCACCAGGATTCTGAGAGACATGTGGATGAGCTTAATCATGGGGATTTGGACTCTCAGTTAGCTGCAGAGGATGAGGGAGCTAGAGATTGTGATGATGAGATAGTTTCAACAGCAGCTTCTTCAGAGTTAGATGAGGATGAGTCCGATGCTAGCATTCAGAGTGTGGAGATATACTCAGAGATTAGTACATTGAGTGTTGATTGTGAGTATATTCCTATAGTTGTAGCTGAGGAACATGTTGTTTGTACTGACACACATGTTCATGATTTGGGAGTACCTGATTCTAATGAGTTTGAGATACTAGTGGAGTCAAGTTTCTAGATTGATTCTTCTCACACAGATGACAGTGTGGTACAGTTGGTTGTGCCGCCTTTACAGAGGGATCAGTTATGGGATGGATTGGCACCATCTTTTGTAGATGGGATTGATAGTTTGTCGGTGCATGACTTAGAGTAGGAGTTGATCAGATATGCTGACCACAGTAGAGGTACAGTGTGTGGATTCTCCATACTTGGCATAGTTCCATTTGGGAGTTGTTGCAGAGTTAGAGTGTGCCTTTCGCATAGCATGGTGGAAGGTGTATATGATATTTATGATCTTGGAGTTTTGTTGAGTTGCATTCACCAATTTGATCATGGATTCCTCTTTGATCTACTTTTGATGATATTGTAGGAACTTGCATTGATTTATAGTAGTGCAGAGCATAACTATATTTGGGATCCAGGTGGATCGAGTGGTTCATTATTCTGAGATTGCTTGGGGACAAGCAATTTCTGGAGGGGCAGATTGTCATGTCCCCTTTTTGTAGACATTGACAGACTTGATGATTAGCCTATTATGCGACCTTCGTAGGCTAATAGGATGGATAGAGGTTCATGATGGAGATTGGCTTGGCTTTGATTTGCATAATTCCTACAGTTGGCTTTCATTCAAGTTATTTTAGACACATTTGGCCTGAGCTCCTATTATTTAGGGATATTTGACATGCAGCGAAGCATCTTTATTTTGGTATGGTCATGTGCGGAATCATTCCCTGGTTCACTAGCTTTGAACGGTTCGAGGATCCGACATATATTAAGGGAGATATTAATATTTGATTGATTTAATCAAATATTAATTATTTAGCCTATTTTTAATTAAAACCCCTAATTCTAATTTAAGAAAACCCTAATTCGGGCAAGCACATATTTTTTAGGGTATAAGGGTTTCTCATGGAGGCCATTATTGGATTAGCCATTGATTATTGATTATTGATTTTGAAGAATTCTTCTGTGAAGACTGAGCCAAGGGTTCCAGGATTCCATTTGCAATGGAGAACGTCAACTCTTCATTGTGTGCGATTCAGAGGCTGTGAAATATCAGTTGATCTATTGCCAATTTGAGAGAGCTTCATACAGAGGTTATCACAATATTTCAAGTCTTTTGAGAGATAACTTCACACAGAAGCTATCACAAGGGTTTACAGGTATTTATTTCTTTATGTTTTGATTCAAATAAGTTATACAGATAGAGATATTCTGTATTAGAGCCATATATCTTCAGATCAGAGGTCCTAAAAATAGGGTGTAATTTGTTGGCGGCCGTACGAAGCCGTACAGATCCATACAAGTTCACACAGAGACTGACATCAGCAGAGAGAGATCTACAGAGACCGACGTCGGTAGGTTAACAACGCCCAGTCGACTGACGATGGTAGTATAACCGACATCGGCATCTGTGTGTCGACACAGAAAGGCCGAGACCTTCCAGAATTCAGGTTTCATTACCAGATTTGCAAAGGACAAGGGTTTTAAGACTGTATTTTAATATTCTTTTATTTTTATGAGAGAAGACTGTAATTGTAATTATCTGAACAAGTGATAAGATATTTGATTTCTATTGAGAGATTATATTGTGATTTATTTATTCATATTTGAAATTATTTTGGCAAAAGTGCATCTTTGTTCAGAGCTATTTGTGTGTAGATATTCCCTACTGAAAGGGGATATCACAGTGGTATCAGAACTTTGTGCAGAAAAAAGGAGCCCTTAAGGGACATTACAACAATCTCATAGATTCATCATGCATGATACAAAAAATCATGAGCATAATCTTACAATATGGTCTATAAACTCTTAAATTTCATAGTTACATGTCCTCATACCAACACACACTTTCTATATTTCAAATATTTATCAAAATACACTTACAAACCTTCTTCATAGACCTTACACCTTGTTATAGACCTTCAACCTCCTCCCACCCATGTACAATATGAATTGACACATGTTTTAGCCTTTCTTAATTTCATTTTTTATCTCCTCATTTGAATTATTTGACCATATTAATACAGGAAAACATAGTTAATTTTTTTTTGTTGTCATAAAATTCTTTCCACAAGTTTAGGTCTTATCTCCTCATGCCTAACTAGCTTCCCTCTATTTAGTATTTATTCCCAAATAGACATTAAGATATAATTACATTGGATAAAATACCAAGGAATGTTTATAACATGTTAGTTTAATTTTATATGCATGAATAAAAGGTCAATTCCCTTCATAAGTGGCCCTCACCTTACAAGCTTACATGAGACATTTGAATTTTCAAATATATCATTTTGGCAAGAAAACCAAAATGATGCATATATGACCAACCTTATGACATATATGCCTATCTAAGGGCCTCAAAATACCATACATCATTTGAAGATAACCACACATGCTATATTAAATCATAAAAAGGCTTTGTATTGACTACAATGTGACCTACTTGACCCATTTTAGCTAATATACACAAACATGGATCTTTTAGTTGATGATCCTGCATCACTTACAAAGCTTGAATAAATGGGTATAAGTTATTTAAACCTAGATAAATTAATATTGTGTATAAATGGTCAAAAATTACACTTATTTATTGATAATGAAAGTAAACAAAACTCATTTCTCATAAATTAGTTTTAATATTTAACTTGTCACTGATGTCTTATATAAAATTATAATCCATTATATGGTGCAGTGTAGGATCTATGTAGTTTTACAATAATAATAAAAACCATTAAGGCATATAAAATATGAATATAATATAATGTTAGGTGAATGCCATATAGGTATACAATGTCACTAATTCATACATTTCCATATAGGCATACAAAAAATTACATCATCTAACAACATAATATCTAATGTTGAGTGAATGTCATCTATGCATACAATACAAAAAATGTGTACCTTTCCATACAAGCATACAAAAAATTACATCATATAAGACATCCTAATCATCAAATAGCATCCTAAAATAAGAATATCCTTGGGATGCCCTGCTTATAGATGGAGATCCATCAAATGCCTTGGATTGCTTCAAGTTCTGACTATGGGTCCTACACTCATAGCTCACTTGTAGTTGAACATGTTCAAATACAAATATTAATAGAAAATTAACAGACTATACATGAAACCAAGTTAATAAATTAATTTTAAACTAGAATATAAATATCATTTAAACATGCACTTATTGTTACCTCATGGTCCTACTCAATCTGCTTATGACGCTCACATCAGTCAGTGACAGTTTTAACCACATGAATAGGTGTGTGAAATAAGGAAGAAACATGAGTAGGTGCCATAGTAATCATTTGAATTATATTTTTAGATGTCATATGAAAACCCTGCATACGCAATACATTCACATAAGTTATATTTACCCAAGTATGTAGTAAAATTATTAAAAATATTATATTTTTACAATTCAAAATTACAAGTTGATATCTACCTCTTTGAGTCCCTATGTAGATGACATTGCAGAAGCAATTCTTATGTCTGTCTAGGCTCACAGTGATGGAGGAGTGTTTACTCTACTTATTCATTGAACAAACAACATCGCTTAGTTTTTAATAAACTATTGAAGATATATGGAAAAAATTTCTCCTTTATTAAACCAAGAGTGTATTTAATAGTAGTGTATTTGAATTTTGAGATCCTTGATAGATAAATTTAACATAACTATAAGATAATTATATATAGAGTAAATGTACATAGTGTATAAGATTTAAAACTCAAAAGTTTACCTTTGCATATATAAATGGTGTTTTACTAACATAGATAGATATAGTAGTAAATGGCCCACTAGCTGGCTCTATAAATGGAAACATAGGTTGAATAAGATTAAATAATGCAACTATGGACCATGACGATGAAGGCATTGTATCTTCCTAGAACATAAAATATTACATATATATTATTAGATTTATGTTTAAATTAATTATTAGTTTTTAAATTTGCAAATATAACTTAAATTTAACATGAATTTTATATAAAAGATACATACATGTGTGTAGTGGCTGACATGTGTACATCAAACATGCATGCCAAAAACTTATCACTCAAGAGTATATCATCCAATCCCTCTAAAGTACCACCATCATCATCCAAAGGTCCAATGCATATATCACCAAAATATTTTTAGGGGTGGGGTTAAGTATGTAGATCAAGTAAAGTATCTCCAGCATTGGTCTTTGAAAGTCTACTCATATGTTGAATGAGTGTATCAATAAGTACACAGTGCATTTAGAGTGTTGATGTCCATGACATCCTTCACCATAGAGGGAATATCAGGATGAAGTGTCTTTTAGGTAGGGATCCTTGCAAGTTAATTATGCTCATGATGTGCACCTAGTTGATCTTATGCAGAGCCTTTCCCTCAGGCTTGAAAGTCAACATAGTTAAAATAGTTTGGAATCTCATTGAGAACAAATTCAAAGTATAGTTTCCTCAGAAAATACAATGGGATCTCATGGTTGTTACACGTTGGATAATCAAACACCATCCACCATCAGTCTTATAAATTGGCATTAATAAAATTGTGTTGACATCAATGGATTAGTAAATATTTAATGGTTAGTGAAAATGGTGTATTGGTGGTTGGGTCAATAAATAAGGCACAAATTTTATCTTTTGTTATTTCTTTGTTCTTCACATCAAGTGCTGACAATTTGTTAGCATATTAATCCCTACACCTATCCTTGTATGATGCCCATCTATCGATTTGACTTGTTACCAAATTAACTTGACTTAATATCAACTCTAAGGTATTGGCTAGATAGGTGTGATGGGTGTTAGTGGATTTTGGTCCCTCATTCTCCTAATTATTTGCTCAATTTAAATTTTATTTTTCACTATATGTGCAACTAAATCCTCTTGACAAACTAGGGGATCTTGTGGGACTATAGGAGGGATAGGAGGGTTAGGTAGAGGGTTAGGAGGAAGGTTAGTATGCTATTAGCTTGCACTAGAATAAACTATTTAAAACATAAAATTTACCAATAAATAATGCAAATAACAAAAAAATACCTAAATTTAAGGTTATTAGGTTTATATTTTTATCACTTACCTCCTCCGCATGATGGCATCATCGATTTGGTGAGGTTTTGGGATTTCTAATGAAGATTCGGAAATGTTTTTTGGCTTTCCATAGCAAAGTATATATATATATATATATATATATATGAATACAAATAATGTGTATGTGTTATAATGCATACACATTCCTTATACAAAATATGTATGCATTATAACACACACATTATTGATATTAAAAAATGCATATGCATTATGGCTCGGCATCCCAAGCCTAAAATTGAAATAACATGTACTTGTTATGAAAATAATACATAAATGTTATGGGAATAATTCTTACATGTTATGTCCATAACACATACTCATTTCAATAAATATTTGTAGAATGATCCCAAACTTTGTAGAATACCTGTTGAAATAAGATACAATCACCTAGATGCTTCTGGGTTCTGCGTTACCTTTACTCTAGTGCATTTAGATCTAGGTTTGGATTGTCATTTCTTTTCAAATGTCAAAACCTTAATTCTTCATCTTCATAGTGGTTGTGGGAAAATGGATTAGTGAGCACATGGTGTCGATCTACCCTAAATATCCCTCTGTCAATTATCACTATCTACATAGTTAATACTTTGAAGAGGGCCTCATAATTATGTATTTCTCCCGTATGTGTTAGATTGTGTGTGAATCTTGAAATGTATGATAAACAAGTACAACAATGACCTAATTTGCAACTTGGAAAATATATCTCTTGGGTTGTTCCTTTAGCACTTCAGATCTATAGATGTGTTGTCTCTAGGAATGATATACAAATAGTAGAAAATAGGGATTCTTTTCTCACTTTAATGCTTGATAGAATACATTTGGTAAGTTCACTTGTGAGTTTATAGGTCTGTGTTAGGTGAGGAGTGAATGAGGGCTTTTCTTGTATTTATATCAATCCCTTTAGAGAATATCTCATATTAAAACACTTAGGCCGATCATAGGAATACATTTTATTTGTAAATTGGATGACTTTAGGGTACTAGACACTTTTGTTGGGTGGGACACTTGTGTCGATGTAGGTGTCTAACTAAAATGTAAGTGTTCAATTAGTTAGAAAATAGGTGCATGTCCAAAAATTGTAGAGATGGAAGATAAGTAAGTTTATAATATTTTGGGTAAAATAGGAGGCTTGGATCATTATAATGACATTGGTCAGACTAAGAGATAAACAATTAGGTACATAGAGATAATATATGCAATAATTTTAGTAGCAGGAAAGGTCTAGATGTTGAAGGTACATCCATAGTATGAATTTTTTAAGTGTACAAGACTAAAGTGCTATATAATTCAGAAAAAATGTCTACACTTTTATTCTTCATCTATTACTATGTTTTTATTTCATCTCTCTATATCTATCCATAAGTTTTAGATTTTTTTTTTTTTTTTTTTTACAACTATAACCTCAAAAATCTATATTATAAATTATTTTATAACTTTTATATTAGCCTAAAAAAATATAAATTAATTTAATTTAATATGAATTATATTAAATATCATCTACAAATAAAAAGATCTATGTCAAAATTTTAATTCCAATAAAATTAAATATTATTCATACCCTTTCTTTTAAAACTATGTTTAAACTTTTAATTCCAACAAAATTAAATATTATTCATACCCTTTCCTTATCATTTATTACAATATGAAATATTATTTATGAATTTAGTAAATGAAGGTCGAGTTAAAATTAAATACAATGTAAAGTTATGAATATATTTGATGCTATTTTGATTCGAATTCACTTTTATATACAAACATATACTAAGCTACTTTGATATAAATCAAAAGTTAAAATATAATATTTATTATATAAAACAACTATTTCTAAATATAGGGTACCTTTTTTTTCTAATTTGATTTTGAAATATATTATTATTTTTAATTAAATCCAAAAATCTAAACTGCCTTTTTAAACTATGCGCAGAAGAATTTGATGGTTTGTGGATGTTTTTAAAAAATTTACTTATATTTTACAACTAATTTTTTTATATAAATTTAAATAATCATTTTTTATAAATTTAAATTAATTAAATTTTGTTTTCATCACAATTCAAATCTAAACTTTTTTTTAATGATGTGTAAATTTTTTTTTTACAAAATTTATATTATATTTTATAATATATAAATTTAAATTATTAAATTTTATGCAAAACATAATTTTGAGAACTTATAATATACATAAATTATTTATTTTCTTAATAAATAAATTTTAAATTTAGAATAATTTTTTATTTCTCTTAAAAACTATAATACAATTTGTTTGAATGTTTTTAATATAAATAAAATTAGTGATTAATTAAAAAATATTATAAAACATTTAAATATGTTTCAAATTTGTTTTTAAAGTTTAAATCAATAAATTTCTATTAATTTTAATATTTTTTAAATTTAATTTTATGAAATATTTAAAAGATTTTTTTTTCCTAATTTTTAAAATAATTTTATTTTCTCCTCTCACCTCAAAATCTAAATTTGTAACAATTAAAAAATATATAATTATATATGTGTGTGAATTATATAATTAAAATATTTTTAAATTTTAAATTTAATGTTTCAATAAAATTATGAGAACAAAAAATTATATTATAAGAAATATTAAAATAGTTTTTACCTTCATTATATATGATCAATTATATATCTAAATACATTACAATATCTTTCATCATTATATATTATTAATATTCATAGAAAGTATATAACTTTATGTAATAAATTTTAATTATAATGAAAATGAAAAATTAAGATAATTTTTATCTACAATATATATAATCATTTATATGTCTAAATACATCTTATATAATAAAATTTGATTATATTGAAAATATTTTTTTTGGTATTGCTTATTTACATCTTCCCCAAAAAAAATTATAGTTTCATAGTTTTGCTGTATAAATTATTCAATTAGAAATGAAAAAGAATTATTATATTTATTATGTAAAATAATATTTCAAACAATTCACTGCATATAATAGAAATTTTTAAAAAAAAAAAACAAAGAAACAAAATAATTATAATACTTAATTTAATAATTTTAAATAAAAGAACTATAATAATAAACATATTAAAAAATTAACAACAAATCAACATAATAAAAATTAACATTTTTGATAAAATATATCTACCTTATTTAGAAATTAAATCTGACTCATAATATTTTAATAAAAATAATAGATTTTATTTTTATATATTAAATATATATAATTAATATAATTTAATAAAAAATTATATAATATTTTTTAAATTTAATTATAATTATATTTAATTAAAAATATTAAATTTATTATTTAATTTATTTTTATTTATTTTTTAATATCACTTTAATAAGCAAATGGAATCCCTGAATTACATAGAAATATATAATCTATAATAACGCTAAAAACTTCAATCAAATAATTTAATTAAACCGTCAGCAATTTTCCTGGGTGACAGTTAAATTCCAGGCCTGCTCTGAACCATCGAATTTGAAGTTGCCCAACAATGGAGTAGGATCCGAATCTAAACTTGAAACGCGTGAAAATGTATAAACAATAAACAGAGGCCGGGTTACCTCCGGTAAAGCTAAAAGGCTGCAAATAAAAACTACCATAACACTCCACTGTCATCCATGTCCGCCCGATCTGATGAATGGTGAATGTTATGAGAGAATTCGATTAGCCGCTCGTAATGAAGTAAATAATGGAATTTTCGTGGTCGTTCTTTTAATGAGCAATGCACTCCGTACCATTCATTTTCAAACACTATTACTCTATACGGAATATAAATAAAATAATTTATAATCGCTATTTACTCTTATGGCGCACAACGCAGAGAATGAAAAATAAATTTCAATCTCCGATCATAAAATGGTTTACCTCAAGTTATGATATAACACCATTGAATTCAAGTCAAACTGTAAAAATACATTCGCATTTTCGTGGACATGAACAAACCCGATTACAAGTGACATTCAACATACACCAAAGGTAGCTGTGGCTGTTGCTGCTGCCTAGTTAATTTGTAAAGGAAAATTAATGACCAAAATGCGGGTCACTTGTGGGAAAGGGAGAGAGACAATGCGTGAGGATCTTCCAAAACAGGCTCACGGCTCGATCCTTCTACTTGTACCCACTCAAAACCAAAGCAGCAAAAACCTTGTCTGTTCACTACCGTCCGCTTCATGTTCGTGGGTACACCTGAACTGGAGGAACATATCGTCTCTGGGTCTTCACTCCAAAGAGGCCGGAAGCCGGAAGATTCAGGCACCAGCGAAAGTTTCAGATCTCCTGCATTCATCATGACCTTTGACAGCACGGGCACTTTGTCATTTACTTCTCCAGATTTACTGCCCAAGCTCAAATATCTGTGGTCATGTCGACATTCTATTGGTAACGAATTGCAGCAGTTTAGTTTGTGTGATCTTCCTCGTTTTTCCTGATTCTGGCCGCTTAAAGAAGCGAGGCTGTTTGAGGCGGGCAACACTGACGCAGATCTCTTCATTTCGGAAGAATTCTGTGGCCAAAAACAGGGAAAGACACAACAATTTTATGTACATAACACGACTTAGAAATATGGAATATTTAAAAGAAAATGTTTGCTTCGACCTTTCTGTAAGTGGTTCCGTCGTCTTCCACATGCCAGCCGGCCTCATTGCAGAGAGCCTTGAGCACTTCGTTATGATCGGCATGTTTCGGAAGCCGATAGTTGCCATGAGCACGCAGACCCGCAAATATTTTAGCAGCAATAGCCCGGCGGAGCCTCTCTCGGCATCTGTTATTCTCTCTTTCCTTTGCAGAGGGAGTTCGCCACACAGTCTCACACGCTGAGCCCGCCTTACCAGACGGCTTCCTTACCACCCAGGGTCCCGATGTCGTCTTGATACACCCGCGCGCAACATATCCGTCGCTACTTGCCCGCCTCCCCCCCACCTCCTCCATCTCTTTATGATTCTTAAGATTGTTTTGCCCGTCGAAGGAAGATGGGGCTTGGGCCGGTTTCTAAGATATAATTGAACTCAATTGAAAAAGTGGGGTTCGAAATGCTGGGACCTGCCACGCCACCAACAACCTCACCTTATTATTCCCCATCGCTGTTGTACAAACTAAAATCCCTGCCAATGAATCGTACCGCAAGGAAGCATTCAGTTGTGTGTGTTTGGTGATATGTATTAAGGATCCGTGCACGGCCAACACGCCAAGAATGTTTTCACGCACAAATGCCTCTCTCTTCGGAGGCACTTCCTTCTCGCCACCCGTCGGAAAGGTATTTGAGACGGTACGTGCTTTCTTTTTACAGACTTCCTTTTCCATGGTCCCGATCAAAAGTAAAAAATAAAAAATAGTGTTTTATTTTGAGTCGGAAGGCACGGCCTGCATGAACAAGAGACACAGCTTGGGAAAATAATTTGTTCAGAATTAGGAATTAGGAATTACGTGGGCTGAAGCCTTAGCGCAATAAATGCAGTAAACGCATTGTCTTCCAAATACGGGCGGTCTCAATTCCGTTTATTTTTCCAAATTTCTTACAACAAAACCTGCTTCTGGTCTTGCTCATGCTCATACTCATACTGAGACCATTATGGATTAACGGAGCGTTATGTTAAGTAAAGCGGGAAACGGAGCCGTTGTTCATAATCACCCAGATTTTAAGCATGCGAAGCGAAGACTGGTCTGAAAGTTCAAACTGTCATGATGACTTCCGGGCCGGAATCTCTGGCTTTGTCCGCCCAACGCAAATTCTATTAGGTTTACTACTACAATATATCCAAAGAGCCGATAAGACAAAAATCACAGTATTTACTTTACAGGGTTCCGAAGCCATGACATTCACCTCATTCTGCGACCACGTCTAATGTGGAATTAAAAGATTGCCTTTGAGGTGGACACCCCGCTGTCTACATATCCATACCCTTTCCCCTAAAACATATGGAATGGTGGTTCACGTGGATCTTAGAGGTTTGGCATTTCATCTTGGCTCATCTTTTTTAAAATGGGTAGGCATATCATATGACATGGGGAGAAAGAAGTTTCAGATTTTATTGTGGTAGAGTTTTCTTTTTCAAAATAATATTTGCAGATAATGTTTTAGGGGATGATATGAATAGATCACATAAATTTGAAATTTAGTTTTGATAAAGATTAGTTTTTAGTTGAACTTCAATGTAATTTTGTACCTTTGTTAATTATTTTTAGTTTGATGAAAGTTATGCGTCAACATGATGTGTCAAAGTTATAAAGAAAAAGGGTAAAAAAGACCGTTTTGTGGATATGAGCTCTGGGTGTTCTTGATTTTTTAATTTTTTTTCTCTTGTTCATTTTTTGCCATGTTTCAACGATGTAACTTGACTTTTGAGATGTAACTTCTCCACCCATCTTTTTTTATATGACTAACATTGTACTATAAATTTTTTATCAATAAAAATACATGGTGGTCTACTTCTTAATATTTGTTGTTTGAATCTATTTAGAATTTATATTTGAGTATGATGTTAATATGGGTATTTGATATCTACTTTTAAATTTAATATATTTTAAGTTTTAAAATGTTTTAGAAGGTTATTTAATTTATTTGTGACTTAGTTATTTGGTCACATTTATACAAGATAGTGTTATATAAACAAAGATTTTGAAATCTTTGAGTCAAAAATGGTTATATATTATGATCATTTTAGAAGAGCGTTTGAACATGAAAACAATAAGTGTTATTGAATTAGTGGCTTCTCTCTTATCTCATGATGATAAAATGAGACTATACACTAAAAATCAAGAACAAGCACTTGAAAAGAGGTAAATGTTTTACATACCAAAGAGAAAAATCAAAATCAAAATCAAGAGAGTTAAAAAACTTAAATTCGAAGAAAAGCACTGAAAAAAACTTCATAGGTAAGAGTAAGAAATTATTTACTTCTTATTATTGCAAAAAACTAGGGCACGTGATAAAAGATTACATGATATTAACAACTAAAAATCAATTAAATCTGAAAAAATAAAAGAAAGCTTTTTATGTTGAGCAAAGTGATGTTAAAGAGGGATCAAATTATTGTCTTACATGCAATGTGGGAATAAAAGAAGCAAAGAATTGGTATTTTCTTAATTTAGATTGTTTAAATCATATGACAAGTCAAAAGATGCCTTGAACAAGTTAGATGCTTCTTATAAAATCCAAGGGCAATTTGGAGATGGAAAGTCCGTCCAAATTAAAGGAAAGAGAAGCATGCATATCACCACAAATCAAGGTAAGTGTGAAATTAAGGATGTTTACTTTTCTCTAAATCTAAGACATAATCTCATAAGTATTGGTCAACTAGTATAAAATTCTTTCAAATTGCTTTTTGAAGATGGTGTTTGTTTTATTTTTGATAAAAGAGATGAAAATAGATTGATTTGAAAATATTACATGGCAAGAAATAGGATTTTTCTATTAAAGATTAATGTGATGAATAAAAATATTTATTTATCCACCATTGAGGATTTTAACATGTTGTGGCATTTAAGATATGGTTATATCAATTTTAAGAGCTTACATATTCTTGACATAAAGGGTATGGTAAAATATCTTCCCAAGCTAGAATTTATGAAGGATGTGTAGACACTATTTTACGATTATATAGTATCTCAGTCTTGTACACTTAAAAAACTCGGACATTGGTTATTCCTCTAAGTTCTAGATATTTTTTTACTTCTTCAAATCTCGCATCTACTCTATCTTGTACCACTTACTCCATCTCTTCTGATCATAAAAATTTGACGTAGAGAGGAGGTTAGTATTGTGTTAGAAAATAAAATAATGAAATGAACACACTAACATGCTAACATCTCTACCCTAGATCATAGGGGAGCATAATAAACAAAAAAAAAATGAAAAACACAAATAAAATGTAAGGAACAACAAGATCCTTACCTTCTTTGAATGCTCCAAATGATTTGTCATGTGGATTACTTGGCTTGTGCTCAAAGAGTTTTTGAAAATAGAGCTTGGATATCTCCTTCTCTCCTTGGCACCATGGTTTGGCTTGTGGCTTGATGACTTGGCTTACGATTTTGGCATTATTACACTATTGTTTTCATTACTACTATAAAACTAATATTAGAACTTTACTCTATCCAAGCTATCTAAAAGAAGATACAAATGCTTGTATTTATAGGTTTAGATGTTAGAGGTACAATCATTAAGGGGGGTGAATTAGTGATACAAGATAATTCAACCCAATTCTCAATTATTAAACATTTATCACATACAATCATGATGTATATAAAGTATCCATTTCAATGAATATAGCAAGATCAAGCACATAACACATGATATATGTCGAAAACCCTCTTGAGAGATAAAACCTAATGAACCCTACAAGATGGACTACAGTCCTAAAATAAAAAGATCTAACATTTAGCCCAATACTAACTGATCAAAGAACACCCATCCCTTAATTTAGTGAGACACCCATTCCACAAGGAAAAACCAACCCCCAAGGTAACCAAGGACCAACCCAACTACCTTGATCTGATCTCCACTTCTAATCTGATGTCTTCTACACTTGAGGATGGATTTATCTTAATTTCACTCTTTTCCCTTTACACTCTTAAAAACTTTCACATTCAATCCATGCATCTAAAACACCCTTTTGGATCACTCTCAAATAACCTCTAGGGCTTACTTACGCAATTTGGCTCTTCTAAGCTTATAAGGTCCAATGATCTATGTATTCACCTTTATCAACTTGATCAGAAAATCATGACTGATCCTCTTCACTCTCTGATGGTCCTCACTAACCTTTACCTTCTATTTCAAAGGTTATCTCCTTCACTTTACTCTGTGTCTTCTCAACTACACTATAAATAGGTGAATTATGCCTAGTATTTATACCATACACTCATCTAACCTATGTTGGTCAACCAATATTCTTACCATAATTGTTATACCTTTGAAATAATTATTCATACATGTTAAATGTAATAAAAACACACTTATTAGGTCATATATTAGTCATTAAAACTCAAATCCTCCATCAGGCCTTAATGAGACCCAAAACACTTA
Source organism: Torreya grandis (assembly GCA_037957365.1). Classification (NCBI taxonomy): domain Eukaryota; kingdom Viridiplantae; phylum Streptophyta; class Pinopsida; order Cupressales; family Taxaceae; genus Torreya; species Torreya grandis. The sequence continues at coordinate 3,609,411 of JARHVA010000712.1, read as the reverse complement.
GGCCTTCACATCTACACATTAATCTTGCAACATTTTAGACCACCTTAAACTTTCATCAATAATTAGAACACATCAAACCTATCTCCAATAGACACCTACTAACTCTCTCATGGGTCCATACCACCTAGAATGCCAACTCAATAATTTAACCTACCAATTAGGTCTCCTTGCTCTTTAGGCCTTCAAACACAAAAACCACAATTTCAAACTTCTAAAGCAAAAACTCAAATATTTCACATAGACATATGATTATATCACATGGAAAAACCTTCAAGACCTTTTCAGCACCTCCATATTCCTTATAAATTCCAACACATGCTCTAAGCACTCAAATCAATTCTTTCAAAATGACCACTCAGACTAGTCATATACAATCAAAATATAGTCAAGATATTTTGACTCTCCATATATGATCAGGGGCATATAAAGAAAATTGATACTTTTTCATAATACTTGTATAATTATAGAATATATTCATACTCATTTTATTTTTCAATTCTACTCAGAACACCTTCAACACATTCTTGCAACATGGTCACTCAACTACCAGTGCATTCAACAAACATAGTTAAATTCTAAGCCTTTGTTCATACTGAATATGGATTGGTAAGACCTCAAATATACATATATATGGTATTAATAGACTATAAAACACTCTCCAATAGTTAGTTCATCTTGAAACATTGAAATACCATCAAAAAATCTCTAATTACCTTTCTTGGGTTACTTGCAGAACATGGTCAAACACAGTCAATTTTAGATCTCAATATATTTTATTATATAGAAAATAAATCCTTCTAACCAATGTATTTGGATGCACCTTGAAGTCCTCTTTAAATTTGTATTTTACACCATCAAGAAATTTGTCCTAGATCAAAAGATATTTGTAAAATACTACAAAATGGGTTTTCCTTTGTCAGATTCAAATACCAACAATCACTAGTTAATACAAAATCATCTGAAACTTTTTTTTTAATATTTTTCTCCATAAAATATTGATCAAATATGCTTTGGTGATCTTCTCGAGAGTTTCGTGGCTTTAATTCTCATTACTCATCATTGATCTTTGATCCTCACTTTCAATATCGTGTAACTTGGCAGCCCTGCATGCCTTCTGCCCACCCTACAATTAGTCTTTAATGATCCTTCACCACTTGGTATCCCCACATTCCTTATAATAATTTTATTTACTTATTGACTTAATACACACTATTGATATTTCTTTTCATGGTTGAACATGCTCTGTCAATATTTGATCTGCTTGATCAAACATGCACTGTTGATCTGCTTACTAGATCTTCATGATTGTGACATATTTATTCATCATGTTCATTATCAAGATATTTGAATTATTAACTTTTATTTCACCATTGATCACTATCTAACAAGTTTAACACTTGTCATTATATCCTTATCTGGTCAGATTATCCACTCATCATAGATATTTATCTATCTGATTACTCGATCATCATTGGATCTTTATCTATTCGTTTATATGCTTGTCATTAGATCTTTATTGAGAAGATTAAATTCTCACCATATATCTTTGATATCAAAAATTTAACAAAGAATGTGAGCTTAGTTAACTCTACCTAAGAATCTAACTTTGTACCTTAATAACTTTTGCTACACACCATGTCTAAACTTAAAATTTGAACCACATGATCACCTTTCATAGGGGAATCCATCCATGTATCAAAGTAATTATTAAACCTTCACATGTGTGAAATATTATGTCATCAAAATACTCACTTAGCCTTATATTTCAAGAAGACTACTTAAACCTAGACACTCATATGATTGATTTGATGCATTTCTTTCACTTTCACAAGCACTACAAGCACTGAAACACCACATAGGATCTCTGAAACATGTCCATACGATCAATAACATCCACCACCTACCTATCTATGCCATATACTAAATAACTATGCAAGAACATTGAATCACACTTTTTCATTATCATTCTAGCACACATGACACCTCATCAACATCCTTGGTCACATTGGAGACATCATTGATAAACCTCCAACAATTAGAAACTAATCCCAACTCAAGGTGAGTTAGAGTGTAGTTTAAGCATGGAATGGGTTCAATCTAACCTAAGTGAGTCAAATAACCCCAGTAGAGTTATAAAGTGTCAAAATATCATTATTTTCAATGAATAGGCATGGGTGAGATATTTTGAGATATTTGACAACTCATAAAAGGTAATTATGAAATGCTAGGATATTATTGATTTTTGAATTTCTTTTTTTAGAGTTTCATTAATTGCTCATGGATAATTCAACTAAGCATTTAATTTTGTTTAGAATTTTAATTAATTTTGTTTATTATTTTTAGCATTTCCAAGATTTGATTTAATTCATTTGTGCACTTGCCCTATTTAATAGGTTTATAGGCTAAATTACATGTTGTGATGCCATATGAATATGTGAGAGGTTTTTATTTACTACTATAGGATACCCCAATTAGGGATTTCTCAATTACATTACGAGCATTTATGAATGATGCAAAATAAAAATTGGGACATGTAGTGATTCTTAAGCTTAATTTGCAATGGTTGGTAAGAATCAATTTGAAGTCTAATATGAAGCTATTGGTGGTCAGTTTTAGGTGTTTACGTCTTCTAGTTAGACTGGTCTTATGTTTCTAACATATAAATTTTATCTTACCTAGAATAATTAAAATTTACATATCTTCAATCCCTACAAGTTCTAAACCTGCACTTTCTTTCCTACTCTCTAGACACTGACATTTGGGACATACACTAATATCAACATTAATGTCTTGACTTGACATAAGTGTCTATTTCCTAAAGTCATCCAATTTTTAAATGAAACTCCTCTTAATGGTTGACCTAACTTATTTAATGTGAGTTATTACTCTGAAAGAATTTATTTAAATACAATATCAACCCTCATTCATTCCTTACCTAGTAAAATACCAAAGAGACTAAGGTAAATTATCAAAACCACTCTATCAAGAATTCAATTGAACAAAGCTTCCATATTTACACATAAATAATAGGTAAAACACATATATAGGTATAAATTACTAAAAGAGCAACTAAAAAAATCAATTTTTTAAGTTACATGTTAGGTCACTATTGTACTTGTTTTGCACAATATTTCATGATTCACACACAAGCCAATACATAAGAGAGAATTACATGAGTATGAGGCCCTATTATAACATATTGTCTATGTAGGTAGTTCCCACTAATAGTGGGGTATTTGGGGTCAGTTTAATATCATGTTCCCACTAACCCACATTTCTCCAAGGTCATTATGAAGATAGATAACTAGGGTTTTGACATTTCACAAGTAGCGATAGTCTATGACCCAAATTTGAATGCACCAAAGTAAAGGTGGATATAAAGCTATAAGCATCTAAGTGGTCACATCCCTCTTCATAAGGTATTTCATATAGGACACTTGCATTGAACCCATTTAGTAGTATCGATGTAGCCATCCCGAGTTGACATTAATGTCCAGAGCTTTAAAAGTGGCAGATCTAGAATATGATGACTATTTCAAAACTATATTCTAGCCTTCTTCCTATCTATTTCAGATCCAACACTGTGTTAGCATCATAATAAACTAATTATATTAATTATGTAACTTTTTTATATATAACTTAGTTGTACTTTTCATATTTAGCCTATACTAAACATAGTAAATTCAACGTATACCTATATATAAGTTTAATATCTAATTAGCATGCAATAGATATGATTATCACCCTTATGCCATTTCATATATATATATATATATATATATATATATATATATATGTATGTATGTATGTATGTATATAACACACACACACACACACACACACACACTTTATTTAAATCTAGGGTAAAAAATAAGATCACCTAGACCATTTTAGGGTTAAACATTTGGTGAACTTGATCTTTTAAAAATTAAACCTTAGGAAAATTAGGGTTTAATAATTTTTCTATTATTGATCCCTGATTGCTATAATTTTGTATCATATTTACTATATATATCTCTATAAATTATTTCATGTTCAATACCTTATAATTGATACAATTTAATACATTAGTTACCTCGTCAAATCTATTAATCAAATCCATGCCAATCATAAGAGGGTTTTAAAGTAGAAACAACACTTGATCTCTCTTCAAAATTCCTATTATAATACACTAGAGCAAGTGCTATCTAAACCTAACATCATTAGAGGTGGCCTTGGCCTTATTGATAAATCAAGTAACATGTATCCTAAAATTTCATTGTTCAAGATTTTAAAGCACTCCATTATCTATAAATATATCCTATATGAGACATTATGTGATACCCAAGTAACAAGAAATGTAATTTTTTTTTCTTTCATAGATATTATGCAAAAAATAAAATACAATGAAAATATTATTACCTTTGGGTGTAAAGAAGTATCCTCAAGGAATATCATTTATGAAGACTTACCTCAGGCAATATAGCTTACTTATCACAATAAAAAACTCAACATGAGCATACAAAAAAACTTCAAAATAGTATAATTAGGTTATGAATAAAGGTTCACTATTAGACTTGTTACACAAGTCATCACCTTACAAGGGTATTTTTCTGAGATCATTACATACAACAACCTTTCCAAGGAGTGCATAATCACTACATGTGGCCTTCATATTAAACTCAATTAAATGGGATAAGAATAATATAATATTTGAAAATGATGATAATATATCCATGGATACTAATCCCTTAAAACATGGTGTAATGGTTCGACAAACTAGTAATACTACATCACAATCCTATAATCCTAATTTTCGTTCTTGATATTTTCTCAAATATGGGCATAGGAGAAAAGGATTGGGTAAAAATGAGAAAGGCATAGCTCAACCCATTGTTCCTACAAATAATAAAAACTGATAATGTCTGATTTATTTATAAAAATTGTTTACAAAATTAAAAAAACATAAGCATATTATATTATCCAATGACTAAAGAGATAGTTATCATGCTTACCTAAGTCCCCATATTAATTACTCCCATGGATAATAGAGTGTAATACTATATATCTCCCTCATTCTATAAAGGTTGATATGAATAGATCTATGCTCAAAAGATATGATACAAATGCTTATTATGACTATCATCAAGGACCAGGGCATTCTACAAATAAATGCTTTACCTTAAAGCATGAGATCCAAGATATTATCAAGGACCAAAAGATTATATTTGATGATCCTCCAAAAGAATCCAGTTCACAACCTTCTAATCACCAAAAACATAAAACATAAAAAAAATATATAAATGATCATTCAAAAAATAATTTTGAACTACAAATGTCATACAATGTATAAACACAGTTTCAGAATAAACAAAGCAACCGACATCTATATAAACAAGATTTGACAATCACCTTATTCATGGGTGGTGTTTATTTTTGGCATAACCATACTGATCCTACACAAAAAGAAACTACTTGAAATATAAAACACTTTGAGTAGTTTGGTTTTGGTCTACAAACTTGTAATAAAAGGTTAGTTGGAAAGACTCCTTGGGAAAGATAATAATATCAATTCTTGTGGTCCTAAATTAATTAAAAAATGGGTTTGACTTATGCCTACCACATCTCCATATTTGCTTACACTTGGAACTTTTGGCTATATAAAATGGAAGAAAAAATTTATCCAAATCAGCAAGGTATTTCATTTCCTCATAAATTCAAATTAATACATATCCCAAATGATAACATTGCTTCTTTTACTACACACTCAAAACATGAGGAACATGCAATGTACCTTTTCACCTTATTCATTTATGATAAACAATGTAAAAGATACAACTTAGGGTTTTCAAGAACCAAATAGGGAGATACCTATAAATATCTATTGCATAATATTATAGAGAAATCTCTTCAAAAATTCAAAAAATACCAAAAAATATAAAAAACTTATAAAAAACAAACATTTTCAAAATCTACATGTTCTACTGGATCCTTAGCATCTATGTGTTAGTTCCATGATTGATGGAAGGTATATTTATTTACTCCTACATACACATGTGTGTCATAATTCTACTTGACTATGATATAGGCATATACAAATACATGATCTATTCCTATTTCATCTATCGGGCCTTCCCTCTAATCATGCCATGCGAACATTGGGGGCATCCATTTATTTGATCTTGATACACATAGTTATATGGTTTGATGATCACATTTCATTATCATGTTTGAGATTACATATTTACTTATACATGCCTTTATCCATGATTATATCTTACACATGGTATTTGATATACTACACACTTGGCCTTTTTTCCTAACACATCTGATCCATGAGCTACTATGATATGTTTATGTTGGTTGCTTATGCTTTATTTTATGTATTTCCATGATTGTTTTACTTCATTATTATCTTATTTTTTAGATAATTTGAATATACTCCTTTGCTTGTATCCCCCATGCCTATGTATGCTTCCATTGACATTTTCATATGTCATTATTTATTGTCTAGACATTTGAATATGTCATTCTTATTGTTTATATACATTTGACTAAGTCATGTCCCTTCGATTATGTGACATTTGAACATGCCCATTATTTATGGTCTCTTTAGACCATTATCATTTGACTTGATTTTGAGTTCTCTTGTGTGTCTGTGTGATTATTTTCTTATTTCACTTGTATTTTTACTATTTAAATGTTTCCATGATCTTTATCATGTATCTTAGGCCTACATGTGATCACATTAGTTCTATGAGATTCAATGTTATATCTACCTATACATGTTCGTTATATATGTTATAATGTTCCATTTATAGATTATGCAGTTGTCTTATCTTTTTAAGGTGAGGTAACTAACAGTTCCTATCTTTCCTTCACCTTAAGGGGCAGGAGGTAGATTAGTGGGGGCATGCCATAGAAGCATGTTCTCCACATTTGATACAATTTCATATTTAGTTGGGGCATTATTTGGAAGCATGTTCTCCACATTCATTTAATATATTGGTACTTATATAAATTTTTAGATTCAGTTGGGGAATGACTTATGGGCATAGATTCCACACATTCACAATTCTTAGATTTAGTGGGGGCATGCTTTGAAAGCATGTTATCCACACCTATTTGTATTAAAAATATATAGTTTATAGTGGGGTTATGTTTTGGAATTACGTTATCTACATTGGTACTTATATCAGTTTTTATATTTCTTCATAGATAGTGGGGAATAGATTGGAAGCATGTTTTCCACACTTATACAATTTTTCGAATTGACAAAAACACATAGTTATATGATTTAGATTCATAGTTGTCATATAATTATACACATTGGTACTATTGTTATACATAGTTTTAGCATGATACATATCAAAGGTGTATATGCTATGCAATTTTTGCCTAATATTTAAAAATTCAAATTAGTTTTGAATTTTAAAGACTCTTTTATGGATTGTTACCACATCACATATTTTTTTGTACTAATACCCCACAAACTTTTGTAGACTTTATTAAGAAAATTTAATGCAGTAGTTGGTTCAATTTTTAGTGTCGTTGAGGTGATTGAATCACTCAATATTACCTAGTTTTTAGGTTAGGCTTAATTATATCATCCAACCTCACTAAGTTATAAGTATCATTGAGTTGTAAGATTGAGATAATGTCAACTGTCATGTGGAAACATACCTTTTCTCCAAGGTTTAGGGCATGAAATTTCCAATCTCTCTCTCTCTCTCTCTCTCTCTCTCTCTCTCTCTCTCTCTCTCTCTCTCTCTCATCTTGGATATATGTACATTTAAAATTTATCTATATTTATCCTAATATTAGTTTCATAGCCTTACAGTTATACATTTTTTTAAAAATAACTTGAAAATAGGTAAGGTGATTACATTGATACATATGTGTACTCCTAAACCTTGTTATTGCAATTTCAATATGTTTCAAGTACTTTCAATTCTAGATCATATACATTGATTGTATAGATAACATACTCTTAGTTGGAGGTTAGTCACCATTTAATCACTCATATTAGGCACACACAAACACAAGGTTTGTCATACACACCTAGATATGCATTTCTTTCCTTTAAACTAGAAATTTCATCACTAGATTAAAGGGGGAATGTAGACACTATTTTATGATTATATATAACCTCAGTCTTGTACACTTGAAAAAATCATACCTTGGTTGCTCCTCTTAGTTCTAGATATTTTCTCGCTTCTGAAAGTCTCACATCTACTATATATTGTGTTTCTTGGCCTATCTATTATTCTGACTAGTCTTATGTGAATGACACAAACATTATCTCTTGCCTAGAATGCTTAAAATGTACTTATCTTCAATCTCTATGAGTTATAAACTTGTACTTACTTTACTAAGCTCTAGAAATTAATGTTTGAGATAAACACTAGCATTAACATTAACATTTTGACCTAATGCTAGTGTTTGGTTCCCTAAAGTCATCCAATTTGCAAATGAAACATATCTTAAGGGTTGACCTAAGTGCTTTAATGCGAGTTATTAATCCAAAGGGAATGATATAAATACAAGATCAACCCTCATTAATTCCTCACCTATAAAAATACCAAAGAGATCAAGGCAACCTATCAAAATCACTCTATCAAGATTCAATTGAAAAAACTACCCTATTTCTGCACTAGTCATAAGTACATCACATCTATAATCTAAAGTACTAAAGGTGCAGTCCAGGAGCTTGATTTTCTATGTTACAAGTTAGGTCACTATTTTACTTTCTTTACACAATATTACATGATTCAAAAATAATTCAATGCATATGAAATGACTACATGAGTCTAAGGACCTCTTTTGGAGTATTCGCTATGTAATAAATACCCATTAATAGTAGGGTCTTTAGGTTTAGTTCAACACCATGTGCCCACTAACCCATTTTACCCCAAGGTCACTATGAAGATTAAGAACTAGGGTTCTGATATTTCATAAAGAGTGATATTCCATGAGCTAAATTTAAATGCACCATAGTGAAGGTGAAGACAAACCCAGAAGCATCGAAGCGGTCACATCCCTTTCTAGTAGGTTTTCCATATATGACACTTGCATTGAACCTTGACAATATGATCAACACAAGGATCCCAGACTGATGATAGTGTATAGAGATCCATAATCTAATGAGTGTTCTAGAATTATCTTCAAACCTTCTTTTTTCCTATTTCAGATCCAACACTATGTCAACATCAGAATTAACTAAGTATATTACTTCTTTGTCATTTTCATACATCTATTAGTTTTACTTTTCACATTTAATCTATACTCATCATAATAAATTTAACATATGCCTATATCTAAGTTTAGCATCTAATTAGATTGTTATAGATCTAATTATCACTCTTGTGCCATTTCATTTCTATATACCCCTTAAATCAAATATGGGGTTAACAATAAGATCACCTAGATCATTTAATGGTTAAACATGATGATACATGTAAATCATATATTATTGTTAAATACCATAGGTAATCCTTACCTATCATCAAATGGAGATAAAACACACCTTTGGAGCTGGTTCATTTAGATTTGTGTGGACCAATGTCTTTTATAAGTTTCAGTAAGAATATATATTTTATTTTATTTATAGATGATGCTACAATGTTTATGTGTGTTTATTTATTGAAAGAAAAGAGTAGATATTTTTCATATTTTAATACTTTCAAAGATTTGGTTGAAAAAAAAAGTGTATAATCCATCAATTCCCTAAGATCAAATAGACTAGGTGAATTTTGTTCTAATGAGTTTAATGAGTTTTGTGCACAGAATCAAAAGGCAGTTAACAGCGCCTTACACAACACAACAAAATGGTATTGCTAAAGAAAATTTAGATCCATCATGGATTTATCAAGGACCTTGTTAGATAATAAAAACTTGGAAATGTGTTTTTGGGCTGAAGTAGTAAAAATAACCATCTCCATCATTAATAGAAGTCTTATAATGGTAATTAAAGATAAGACACCCTATGAAGCTTGGTTTGAAAAAAACCAATTATTTATCATATAAAGGTATTTGGTTGTTTATATTTAGTACATATTACAGATGAAAAGAGTAAACAATTATATTAAAATATAGTTCCTCATATTTTCACTATTTATAGTGATGAAAGTAGGGCATATAAGTTTTATAATCAGGGTTGTAAATCAATAATTTTTTCTATGGATTGTATTTTTTTTTTCAAATGAGGTATATGATGATTATGATCATGTAACTAAATATTTCATAGTTTAATAGGAAAATCCTATTTAATTTTATTTTTATGGCATATAATGTCCTACATAATTTTCCAGTTCATCATGAAATAATACTAGCTCTTTGCAAGGGACTAGTCATCCATTTACATCAACGCCAAGCAAGAATAAAAATTTATTGAATCCTCATCCAAGAAATAAAATATTGGATCCTAATTATTATAATATGATAAAAAATAAAAAATATAAATAATTTAACTTATTTAATGATACTTATGATGAAAATACTATGTTTTTATTATCATCAGTGACTAGTGAACCCATAAATTATAGAAAAGCTAGTCGAAAGAAAGAATGGGTTGATGTTATGAAATTAGAGATGAATTAAATTGAGAATAATGATACATATAATTTATTTTAAAATTAAATTTAATAAATATGTATTTTCTAAAAATTTATTTTACAAGACCAAAGTTAAAAGTGATGGTACAATTGACAAGCTAAAATCTATACTAGTTACAAAAGGGTTTGCAGAAACATATGGGGTTGATTATGAGAAAACCTGTGATCATGTGGCACATAAAGGAACTATAATACTAATTATTTATGTATATTCTCATAAATTATGGAAAATTAATAAAATATATGTTAAAATTGCATTCCTTAATGTATTTATTGAAGAAGTATATGTGGATTAGCCATAAGATTTTGAGGTAAAGGGTAAAGAATTTTGGGTATATAAGTTGAAGAAGGATATTTATCAAATGAAACAAGATATAAGTTAATGGTAATAAATAATTTATATTTGTTTATTAGATTTATTATTTTTAATAAGTCAAAATTAACTAACTCTTTACATACAAGCATTGAATTCTAATATTTTGTTTGTCTATCTCTATGTAGATGACTTGATCTTTACAGATAACTTTATGGAGATGTTGAATAGCTTCAAGGAAGATATGAAATATAATTTTGAGAATATTGATCTTGGATATTTTAATTATTTTATTGGAATGTAATCCCATCAAAATAAATAGGAAGTATTCATTTTTCAAGCCAAGTATGCATAGGACATGCTGAAGAAGTACAATCTTCAAGATTTATAGCCTAAAAACATTCCAATTACAAGTGGATAAAATATTATGAGGGAGAATGGAATTCATTCAGATAATTATAATAATTTTAGAATCATGGTTTTAGGTTTGATGTATCTCGCTATGATAAGACATGATATCAATTATGTGGATTCACTAGTTTTTAGATTTATAGGTAAAACATCACTCAAGTATTTACAAGAAGTAAAAAAAAATTAAATATGTAAGAGGTACATATAATCATGGTATTCATTTCAAACCATACATTTATTTATGTCTTAATAGATACATATATTCATAATGGAGAGGATGTCTTGATGACATGAAGTTAACTTTAGGTTATTGCTTCAGATTAGAAAGTGGGGTTGGTTTCTTGGTCTCCAAAGAAATAGGTTACAGTTGTATCATCCTATAATAAATCTAGATATACAAACATTACATCAGTTTACAAAAAAAATTTATGATTTATAAAACTATTTATTTATTTTAGAGAGGCTCAACTTGAGCCAACATATATTTTATTGATAATACGGGGCAATACAATTGTCCAAGAATCTAGTTTTCTATGCTAGAATCAAGGACATTGAACTCAAACATCATTTTGCTAGAGATATACTCAATGATAAAATATTTTTTATTGATTATGTGGGAATTAAATATCAATTTTTTGATTTTATCACTAAATGTTACACAAACAGATTCATGGAATAATAAAGGAGATAATAAGAATTTCACCTATTTGCACCAAAGGGGAAAATGTTGAGTACGATGCCAATATGAGCACTTAAGATCCATTTTTAGATGTATATTTTAGTTTTTTAGGTATTTTGGAAGTTTAATTAATTTATTTATGACCTTAATTAGTTTTTATTCACTTTTGGACATTTTCTAATGATTTACTGAAAAATAAAAAACTGCGAGTTAACTATTAGTTAACTCCAATTTACTATCAAAGTAATGGAATGAGTTCCCAAGTGATGGAAAATAATTTTAGTGTTAATTAAGTGAAATTAAAGAATATTTAAGTAAATTAATATATGTTTAATAATTTTTAATTCCAATTTTATCTAATTATAGCTTCTGGTAATCAACTGATAGTGGCTTTTTGCATGATGACCAAAAAACTATCGATTATTGTTAGTAGTGTTATTAGTTATATATTGAGTTTATATTTAATTAATTAAATTTGTATTAGAGTATATTTTTATAAATATAATTATATATTAATTAATTTTTAATTAAATTTATTTATTTATTTTTTATTCAATTTTTTTAGAAATAACTTTTTGTGCAAGTTATCTTATAAAAGGCTTATTTTAAGCCCTATTTATTTAATAAAGTTTCACACAATACATGTATAGTTAATTAGTTAAAATTGAGGATATTATTTTATGTTTTATATATGATATTATTTCAGGTATAAAAATATTTTATACCAATAATCATATATTTTCAAGTTTGAAGCTATTCATGACACTTTTTCCTCAATAATTTTACTCATAACACAACTAGTTTGACAACTATTAATTATGGACTAGTTTCACTAATACATAGCTTCAATTTTAGAGAGAATCAAAGATAATTTTCACTCAATCAAATAATTCAAAACCTTAATCATTTATATAAATCAATAAATCATTATAGTATTGAAGTTCATGTTAGTGACACACTATGTAGACACTTAATTTTGACCACTTTCATGCCTAAAATAGGATTCAATTCAATTTTTATAAAATGACATAATTTAATCCTATAAATCACTCAAATTTTCTAAATTCATCTACGTAATGGATTTAATTTCCTAGAAATGTGACGAGGCTATTCTATTTGGTGTATTACCCTATATGCACTAATAATCTAGTTTGGTTTCAACCATAGTCAAATTTATACCTAGAGATTTGACACTTTTGGCCTATTAAGATATTAATTCAAAACATTTAAAACAATTTAAAAAATCTAAAATAACTAAAAAATATTAATTGCATTACAAATCTTAATTAACTTACCTAAAAAAATTTCTAAGTCAAATTAGAGAATTTCATTTATCTAAAAATTAAAATTTAGCTAAATATGATGTTAAAAGTCAAATGAGATAATAAAATTATTTATTATTTCCTAAATATTCCAAAATTTTGAGTCACAACCTAACAAATATCAAAAGTAGTTGTCATGCCTTATAAATATTTGAAATTGAGGTCTCAAGATTTCATTAGTGCTTTAACCCAACCTAGGATTAGCCTGACTCAACCTAGGCTATTTTAGACTCAACCAAAGTTAAAATTTAACCTAACCTCCTTAAGGTTAGATTTAGTTTTTAGATCTATAAATTCAAGTTCCCACACCATATGCCAATAATTTTTTGTGTGTAAGGTTATTCTACTAGAATACCTTCAAGAAACCATTGAAAGTAGTGTTATAATTCACATTTTATGCCAAGATTCATAATGAGCCATAAGTGAACATTGAAGAAGTAATACCACAAAGGAAAAGAATTGATAGAAGACTCTAATTTTTATAGACCAAGTATTAAAATATTTATACCAATAACTAAGCATCAAATTTGATAAAGAAGGTAAAATACTTGTGTTATTTTTATCTCTATTTTCTGATACTATTTACTATGTTATGCTTCCCCTAGTTCTTAGGCAAGAGTGTTTAGTTATAGTGTATTTTTATGCTTGATTTTTTTTATCATTTTTACTTAAAAGAAAATAATCATCGTTTGTGTAATATTATAAATCCTAAGACACATAATAACATGCCCTATAGGACCACACATCTCGTATGGCCAAGGAAAATGATATGCTATATTTATTTTTTCTAATAAATGTATTTAATTCTTCAAGTTTAGAGTTTTATCCTTGAAATTAATGTCATTAATTTTTTTTAATTAGTAGCTTTGACCTATGTAAGAATGGCTTTGTTAGTCCTATGTTTTTTTTGTGATCTTTATTTATGCAAAAATATCAGCTTTAAAACTATGCCTTTGATGTACTAAATGATGGATTTAATTTACATAATTCATGTCTTTAACCCTAATAAATAGAAGCTTTGCCAATTCAAATTAAAATAGGTTTTGGTAGATTTGCATATTTTTATACTATATTCAGTGGCTTCACCTGATCTAATGATTGACTTTGTCATGTTAAATGAGAACTTCACTAAAATGATCTCCATCTATCTATGTTTGTATAGAAATGGAAGCTTCATTGAAAATGGTAGTTTCACCCTATTAAATAATGGCTTCACTCTATGATTTTATAAAAACCCAAGAACTCAAACTAAAATGTTTTTTATTCATTTGCTTTTTGGATTAAAGAGAAACAAACACCCTAACATTTTTACAAGAATTGAGGTGGAGAGGCACAAGGCTAGGCATTTCTAAATCTCACATACACTTTTATTTGGTGCTTAAAATCAAGCTAATCATGCTTATCATTTAGTTTTCAAAGTTTTTTTTTATAAGTGAAAATAAAGTCAAGGGGCCAAAATTTCAATCACATTTCAAGTTAGTGCTATTAAAAGGAACATACATTTTAGTTAGAGCTCTCAAGATCTTTTTTACTTTATGTTTGTTTTTTGTTATTATCTAATTTCAAATTTCATAGGTTAGATTTATTTATTTGTGGAAAATTAGAAAATATTCCATGTATGCTCTCCCCCCATATCCTATTAGGAACTCAGGTGACCAAAAATGCTTAGTTTATTACCTTGTTTGTGTGGCCTTGTCATAAATAATGTTGTGTATGCTCTCCCTAAAATTTGAGTGACTTTGGTGACATAAAAATGACCTATAAAGTATTTTTATTCTATTTTCTTACATTTGACTTATGGGTGAGACCTTGTTTCTCCATTAGAATTTCTCTAAAGGTACGTTGACCTGAGGTTTCATCTCCCATCATCATACCAACCCCACTCCATGGTGGGGTATATAAATTAGGCACATGATAATAAGATTACTAGGGGACTAAATGGATATCCTCTCTAATCCTAATGAAAACCTAGGGTAGATCTTGCTAAACATTAGAATATACTAAGTAGTACATGGATGGAGTCGCTATGCAAAGGAATAGACCCTTGCATAATAAGTTAGTAGGTATGAACCCAATTGATGTGATTTTGCCCTTGTGTTAGCCACACTTAATACCATTTATTCATTCAAAACTTATAAAGTTTAGGTAACACCATTTTACATATAATTTATTACCAATTTCCAAGTGATCCTCACTCTAAGTTCATGCCATGTACCAATGCTTGAGAGACAGAGGGGGCATAAAACATCTACCTGCGCCTTTACTTTAATTTTTGGATTAACACTTAATTCCTCATAAGTATTGGTATATCAGTGAAATTTTTAAAAATAAATATTCACACTCATGTTAGTTATAGGTATATGATGAGCCATTAGTGCTATTTATATTTTATTTCATTTACATGTATGTTTTAAAATAAAACTATTTATTTGTATTGTCAAATCAAAACAAGTATAAAATCATCAAGTTGTTTTCAAACCACTTTAGTCTAAGAGGTGTTACTCTTCCCATTTTGTGTCAAGAGTTCTATTCCAAAATCATTTGTGTCTTACTTGTTTACACTGGGTGTCATTATGCTCATCTTCTCATCTCAAACACTTGCCATGGATTTTAGTTTAAAACCATTATCATGCCATTTGTTTGAAGTAACATTGTTATGTCTCATAAATCATTTCAAAACACTTATTGTTTTTGAAACCAAGTTCCAAACCATTATTGTAACTTTATTATTTCAAATGTGTTGTTATGCTACCCATTTTGGTCTAGCTTATTTACCTTAGAACATCTAAGTATTTTTGCTTTAAATTTGAAACTCAACCTTTAGAAGTACAAATCCTAAACTAATCAGGTTTATGCCAAATCCTCATCTGATTTGGGCTTAGTTTATCTACCTTTTGTGCTTGGATTAAGTTACTTGGGTTGGTTTCCTATTTGATATAAAGACCCCTTTGCCTAGACCTAGTGTTTGTTGTTTGTCTTGTACCTTGTTTGAGATTGTTTTGAGCCAAGTTGTTGCCACATGATTTATTTGAAGTTTGTTGTGTTGAGTTCTAAAATGTCCTAGTTCCATCCTCAAAAATGTCTCTTATAAACCAAATATTAAATTTTAGTGAGCCAATTACTGAGTGTTGTCGAAGATAATTTCCTTAGTTTAGTTTACTTTTGGTTTCTTGTATGAGTTCTTTGTTTCATATTCTAGCCTTAATTTTCATGCTAAATGATTATAGATACCTTTGGGAAAATCATCATTATCCTTTGTTCATAGTTAATAGTTATTATACTATATCTAGATTCTTTTATCACTAATTATAACCATTTGTGGGCAAATCACTACCTTATCTTTAGATGAGTTTTGAGATTTTATGTTACCTTTGCCACTAATTATAACCTCCTTCAAGAAAATTAGTATCATTTGGTATACCAAGTTCAATTTTGTTTTATTCTATCATTACATAGTTTAATTATTTTACCCTTTGGGCCTCTTTTATATAGTCAAATGTTGCTTATTTTAGACATCATTTGTTTTCCATTTTAGACCTTTATTTTTCATGATACGCAGCTATAGAACATGCCTCATTACACATGTAGTAGTACTATGTATAATCTAGACTACGATAACTTTATGACCAATGACCATTTTATTCAAGATTCATATGATGATGTAGGTTATGAGATGGGTCCCTATCCATCTTATAATATTTCATATATTGAACAAAGGCACAACCTATTAACATAGTATTTGGTGAATACACCTTCTTATTCAAGATAAGAACAAGAGCAAATAACATAATACCTTGCTCAAATGATGCCTAAAATTAATCAAAGACAACAAAAATATCCTATGTTATGAAACCAATGTAGATAATCTATAATTTGTACTTATTTTAATTTCATTTACTAGAGAACAAAGGAAAAGTTCTCATTAGAGCTATTGAAGTAGGCACCAATTTTATGCCAAAATTCCCACATGAAAGTTTGAGTATTTTGATTAGAACTCCTAATATTGTGCCCTGTATCTAATAGTTCAAACAAGCATCAAATAGTTATATTCAAGATTTAGTCCAAATGCTACAACAAACCCAAAGTATGATTATAAAAGGGAAAGACCCTATGGATGAACAAATATAATAGGTATAACAAGCATACCAAAACTATCTCAACCTAACTCATATTCTTAATTTAAGGGATTTTTCTAACATGTCAGTTATTGAGATAGCTCCTTCAATAGGGTAAAAAATAGATGATTTTGGATATGCAAGATAAACCATAGACCGATATAGCCAAAGCACGCTAGTTTTTAGCATGTATAATATCCATATTTTGACTGAAGAGACTACCATTCACATAGAAGTTCTCAATCAAAATGTTGTGGATAACATGCAAATGCATTCCAATTTAAACCAAAGTGGGTCTAATTTAACATCAATTAATACACACCAAATTTATTCAAACAATACCACAAGTGGATTGCAAAAACATGGAATACGTACACATATTTCCCAAAATAAAAAAATAACCTCCATTCCTCAACCAACTACTTTATTGAGTGTACAATAGGGGAAAAAATCAACAACAAACCAAATTACCACCATAATAAGTGTAGAAAACTATGCCACCTTAATAGGGGGATACAAATGTTATACCATAATAATCATAGATGAATATATCTCAATAATCACAAATGTTTCCTAATAAATATCATGTTCCTATTGGTCAAAAAGTGTTACTTGGTCTAGTAAGTGCCTATTCAACATGTGTTCAACCAAAATCAAGTTTCATATTTACAATAGGTACTAAGTTCTAAGAAATAGTTAACCTTCACCCAAAGAGCATTTCAAGTGCAACAAGGATCCAAATACCAACACCTTCAACAATAGGGTTGTAGTCAACAATGTGTTCCCTATATATAATAGGGTTCAATGAGTATGTAATAGGTTCCCTCCTAAACCAAATAATACCAACACATCCCATATAGCCAAATGCCATTACCATAGGCATAATTTTCTATCCAAGGATATGTATCCAATCAAAACTAGAATGGTTTCATCAATAATATATTCTTTATCTACAATACAATCCCAACGCAAGGATACACACACACACACACACACACACACACACACACACACACACACACACACACACACACACACACACACACACACACACACACACACACACACACACACACACACACACACACACACACACTTGGTCATATGGATAATTAAACCAACATTCCACAATATGCCTACCCTAGTCAAGGTAATCCAAATTCGACTGCACAAACTTAATAGTAATAGACCACTCCATCTGACTTCCTTACCTAAGAGTTGAAACAAATTAAGGATGCAATTAAAGATTTACATATTAGAAAACAAACAAAAATAATTGTAACTGAATGAAATATGTTCTTATCCATTTAACATGGACTATTTTCAATTACCATTTTTATTGGGTTATGATCCAACCAAATTTTATAAATATAAGGGTAAAGGTGAACCCAAATACCATCTAAAATAATTCTTTGTTGCATGTTATCCAGTGTCATATAGTGACATATACTTGATTCTACTCTTTCCATGGAGTCTATATGGTCAAGCCTTGTAATGGCTTTTGAAATTACCAAAGAATTTTGTAATTGAATTCAATGATCTTTCAAAAAAGTTCATACATCACTTTTCATATAATCTCAATCACAAGATTACTATTGTGGACTTGGGCCAAGCCAAACAAAACATTGGTGAAAGCTTCATTATATACTTGAAATGTTGGAGGGCACTAGCAAGCCAATTTACTCACAATCTACTAGATAAATAGTTGTCCATGATATTTAATAGGAGTTTACATTGTGAGATATCTTACCATCTCGAGTTGCAATGTGATAATATGTTCAAAGAGGTTATTATTGAGAATTGGAGGAGCCAAACTCAAAAAAAAAAAGTGCACAAAGTTTTAATCACAGAGTTTTGTTCTATTCTCTGAATTAATAAACATTATGGAATAATAAAAATATATAGGAATAACATCCTATAATATCTCAAATTTTTTCTCACACCTGAATCTTATAAATAAGTAAATCTATTATGATATATTGTTATAACAAATAATAATATATCACAACAATATAATATTCTAACTTACCATATTAACCATATGGTTACTAAAAACTAGTTAATATTTACCTTTTGGTAAATATCAAATTTACCATTTAACTTCTTCATAAATACCTATTTTCACACAATATGAAAACTAATCCTAACATTCCTCCCATATTTTTTACATGGTAAAATATATCTCATTTTCTAATTGTAGTATGCTCCACCTCCGTATGCTCATGATCTTCTCTACATACATGTGCCATCACACATCTCTTCCTTCACACTCATCTATAATTGGTTTTCACATGTTCACCAATAACCTTCTAAAATGGTTTTCATAGGTTTAACAATAACCTTATAGAATGGTTTTCTTAGGTTCACCACTAACCTTACAAAATGGTTTTTTTAGGTTCACCACTAACCTTACAACATGGTTTTCTCAAGTTTACCACTAACCTTTCATGATGATTGCTACAATGATTTTTAGATCAATATTCTCTAATGTAAAATTACAAAAGGGTTACATGGGAATATCACTCACAAGTGAACATGTACAACTGATCTTATTTTGAAAACACATATAATATAAATTATAATGAAAAAAATAGCACACAAAATGTCACCACATCATTAGTGTGGCCCCATCATTGGTGACTAATGAGAGGTCATTGAAAGAACTCCAACCTTTGTGTATCCTCTAGCATCTAGTTTAAGAAGCTACTTACTCAAAAAATTTGTCTTTGAGATGCTTTGATGGTTATGGTAGGTTTTATATTGGTTGTTTCCATATAAATTGGAACCCCCTCACTTTTTAGATGTTGCATACAAATGAAAATGCATTTGTAAGGATTTTTTTCTTTTTTTTTCTTTTTTTTTTTTTTTTTAAACAATTTTTGACTCTATAGGACAACATGAATATATGACTACACAAAAAGAAAGATGACATATATTAATTACTTATTATTGACATTTTGACACTTTTGATTTTGAAAAATAACTTTTATGGACATATTTAAATTTTTGATAGAAATGTCATATTGACAATGAACCAATAAAAGGACTTTGAGATTTATTAAACTAAAACCTATTTTTAAACATATCGACATAAAAAATTATTAAACATTTTTTTATATAATATTAAAATGACTCCTAATAATGTACTCAAAACATAAACTTGACTAAACTAATAAACAACTAGACCTAACAAATAAATGAAACAAACCTAAAGAAAAAAAAAAAACCACCCAAATACTAAGGGTTCTAACCAAAGACTAAAAATAGATACAAGTGACACAACTAATCACTTAAAATTTAAAAAATGTACTTTTCAAAACTTTTAAATAAGATTAAATGATTAGTCAAAAGAACTAAAATTATCAAGACTTTGTTTGAAGCAACTAGAATGGTGAAAAAGGATATAGAATGTTGATGGAGCATGTGGTTGAGTGGGATTGATTTACATAGACTAATGATGTGGAAATATAAAGTCACCACTATGTTTTATTAGACCATACATCAGATGCAATCAAAATACACATGATCTACTAATGATGAGCATAACCAATCATGAGTTCTAGTGAGCATAGATTATATGACTTGATAAAAATAAACCAAGTGATAAAACTAATAAAGATCATAGCCCAAGATGCAATGTGGAGCTATGTAAGATGGAAAAATTATATAGAAAAACTTTGCATTACACCAATATAGGTCTGTACATGTATTGATGTCTTATGATATGCCTCATTATTTTCATCTACACTTATGCTAGTATGGCATGTGAACATTGGAATAATATACATGTAGGAAGGTCTGACATAGAATTTATAAAAAAAATTAAACGCTTCAAGCATTGGCCATGTATGATGATAGTAGAGATTTCAGATCTAGACATGAATCTAGAAGAATGACATATAAATCATGAGTGCACTGAATGCTCATGTCTCTTCTATGGTCTTGAATGAGGACGTAGATCATCACCAAATGGTAGAATATAGTGAATAAAGGGCTGCTATTCACTGAGTATCAATCACACATACTCAAATACATAAAACAACAAATTCTAATCTACTCTACAAGCTCCTCTCAGAATATATTTTTTCCATTTATAGGGGCAAATCATATTACAAACATCACCTTAAAATTTATCAAGATTCCATTATAGAAAGGATTTAGTGATTTTTTGATACCATTATTGAGAATTAGAGGAGTTAAACTCAAAAAATAAGCAGTGCACAAAATTTTAATCACACAGTTCGGTTCTATTCTCTGAATTAATAAACATTCAAGGATTATACAAATATATAGGAATAAAATCCTATAATTTATCCAATATTATCTCACACTTGAATCCTATAAATAATCAAACCTATTATGATATATTGCCATAAAAAATAATAATATATCACAATAATATAATATTCTAACTTATGTATTAACCATATAGTTACTAACAACTAATTACTATTTACCTTTCAGTAAATATCAAACTTATTATTTACCTTCTCCATAAATCCATTTTTTCACATTATTTTAAAAATAATCCCAATAGTTATAGAGAAATGAATGAAAATTGATAAAACCCTTGTTAACAAAAGGATAATAAAGTTATCCTCTTCTAATTAGAGCCATAATCAACATCAAGGCTAGTAGTACCAAAACCAAAACCAAAACTAGAGATATAACCATAATTAGAACCCAATTCAAATACCATATTTAATGACACCTTAGGCCAACAAAAATGAGATACCTAAACATTATAACCAAAATACAAATGTTTTTGGTAATGGGGTCATTTAATCACGCCATGTTTAGATAATACAAACATCAATTGTCTATTTACCTCTGTCCACTCAGAAAACACCTCCTCCATACATTCAAACAAGACCTTCACAAAACTAACAACCACATAATCAAAAAAATTACAAGCCCCTCCTCTAAGTAGAAGACCTTCCATTGTCAGACAATTTAGTGACCTTGGTGAGCCTACTGAATTTATGTTTCAACAATTGGTTTAAGAAAATATGCTCAATTGGCCAAAACTAAATCCATTTATTGAAGGGATTCATATTATTGATTGGTAAAAATAACATGAATTTTGTTAGTACAATCATGCCATAGGACATTCTATATGATGGTGTATCCAACTCAGGCATTTGATTGAGAATATCCTAGAAAATAAAGAGATAGAAAGAGACACCCATGCTCCTAATACCAACCATAACTTGGGTAGCTACCAAAATCCATTCCACTAATGTAATAATAAAAATATCTATTATTATTTCCAATAACAACAACATTGACATATAAATCCATTGTAAAATCAATAGCAACAATGATATCCATAATAAAAACAATAACAAAATGACTAGAACCAAGGGAAAATTAACCAAACCAACTAAAGAGGCCATCATGTCATCATTTATATCTATAATAATATTTTAGGAAACATCTCAAGTGGTCATGTTACCACTATTTCCATAAAACCCTAGCCAACTACCAATATAACTAAACCTACCTCCAACAATTCCTTTCAGTTAAGTAATACCTATCAACCTCCTTATGTAGATTATTCTTCTATGAATTATATTAATATCCAAGATGAACACCACCCTATAATTATCATTATAGATCTCATTACCTACCAAAACAACTACCAAATCTATGTAACAGATCTATATTACATAATCATGACTCAACAAGCCAAGCTCACTATTAAAAGACTGCAACCAAATACTAAAACTGAACCTAATCAACCTTCCATGCCTATCAAAAATAAACCAACTAACAAAACTGAGGTGAAAACCTATGATATTATTAAATAATTGAAGAAGACACCTATGCACATATCCATCATGGATTTGTTTCATACATCTAGTATCCACAAAGACATAATGAATGACTAATTGAACTAATCCCTCATATTAGATGATATCACTATAGACAAATTCCAAGCAATGGTAGGACACTTGGCCCTTAGCCAACATCTTACCTTTGACCAAAGTGACATGTCATTTCTGGTCCCTCTACATAATAACCCATTATATATTAAGGTCGATATAACAAACCATAAAGTCAAATGCATCCTAATAGATAATGGCTTGGGACTCAACATTGTGTCTCTAAAGTTGTTCAAACATCTTAGATATATAATAGCTAACTTATAACCATACAACATCATTCTCAAGGCATATGATAACAAATAATGGGAATCTCAATGTACTATGAGCTTGTTAGTAGTCATTGTTCCTTTGACCTATGATACTTTATGCCATGTCTTAGACCTAGAACTATCTTAAAATCTATTATTGGGCTAACCCTAGATCCATGAAATCAGGGCTATACCTTCTGCATTGCAACACTATATACAATTTCCACATGCATGAATGGAAGTGACTATAGTAGCTAATCTCTAGCCCTACCTATATTTTAAACATTTTGAGGTTGAGTATAAAACCTATAACTATCAATTTTGCATGAATCTCATGCCCAAATTAGATGAAGAAAGATCTAAGAAAGGAAAGGCCATTGAATCAACCCCATAAGCTAATTACATTGACCTAGACAAATTAGCCTCTACCTTAGCCATAACTCCACCAGACATTTCCAACCACTTCAATATAACTGACAAAGGTCTTAGAGAATATAATACCCATAACACATTTCATATTGCCAAATTGCCAAAAAATCTAAAAACCTATGGGAGACCTAAGGCCAACTACTCACATGGAGTTAAAAACCAAGGGAAAATATTAGCTAAATAATCCCATTATTTTCAATCCAACCTCTGACCTAGAACATAGACCCCCTAGGAAAAGATGGTTCATGGATTTACTCTAATGATTTATCTGACTATTACCAAAGCACAAAGTATCTCATCCCTAATCAATTATGGATCACCTAGAATATGAAGGTAGAGGCCTAGATCCATATCAACAAGGCATGATTAAACCAATCTCAATGACTAAGTATAAGGGAACCCATGGTTTTGGATTTAAACTACTTGGGAGTGACCTCATATACCTTATTCACATTCCAACACCAATGACTAGATAAGGTGATGTTGATAGTAATGTAGGGTTTGATTATATCATCTACAATGACCTTACCACTATAAATTTATTTAATCTCCATGCCATTTTCATCATTAACCCTATTTATCAACCTTTCCATTTAACCCTTTACCATCCATAATTGATATACTGGGACAACACGAGTTAAAAATGCCATTAGATGAGTTTGAAAATGATGAGACCATATGTGACTTTATGAGATTGAGGAATCACATTCCATTTAGAGACCAAAACAAAGGCTTTTCTATTAGATTGGATCTTGCTTCCTATTTTAGAGAGTGGGTGAACTTCCATAGGTAAAAAAAAAACAAAATAAAACATTGAGGTTTGAAATTTAAAACATATTTGAAGCATTTTCTAACTAGGGAAAAAGTAAAGAGAAAGGCAAGTCTCTAGGTGAAAACTAATTTTTGGTGCCATTAGATAGGGATGTTCACCCCTCTTCCTATGAAGCATAGGAGACCTATAATCCAAAACCTCTTTATTGAGAATTGATTAGTACTAAATAGAGACAAGATTTTGCATATATTAGTGCCTTGAGGTATTTGTTTCATGGCCTTTGCCAGCAGTAGGATATTCTCATTCATCCTACTTAGGAGAATTAGATGTGATAGTCTATTTAGAGGACTTTTCCATTACTAACCAATTTAATTCATTGCCAAAAATTTTAAATGATGGTTCTAAACTCCTTGTGGAGGACTCTTTAAATCAGATTAAACTAGGCCTATTCCTCATGAAGGAGGAATGTGAAGTTTTTACAGTCCTTTTGAGGGAATTTGTTGACGTATTTGCATGGGACTATTCGTATATGCTATGTTTGGACCTCACCTTGGTTGTACAACATCTTGTGGTACATTCTGATGCCAAACCCTTTAAGCATAAACTACATAATATGCATCTTCTTATTACTATGCTATTCAAGAAAGAGTTGGAGAAACTCTTAGATGAGAAATGCATCAGGCCAATCAACTATTTAGAGTGGATTTCAAACATTGTTCTAGTGAATAAGAAACTAGAAGGTATCAAAAAGTTCACTAATTTTAGAGATATCAACAAAGCCTTCATGAAATATGACTTTATTTTTCTTAATATTGACATGATAGTCAACTCAATGTCTAAATATGAAATGATTTCTCTCATAAATGGATTTTTAGGTTATAATAAGATTAAAATTTTATGAAAATACCAACAAAATACATTATTCACCACTCTGTTGGGAATTTTTATTTATTAGATAATGCCACTTGGACTTAAGAATTCCATAGCCACTTACCAAAGAGCCATGATAGTTATCTTCCATGATACAATGCATGAAATTATTGGCGACTATGTTGATGACATCCTAGTTAAATCAAAGAATCATACTGATCATCCAACTATACTATAAATACTATTTGAGAGAATTCTCTAGTAAAAATTTATGCTTAATCCAAAAAAGTGTGTATTTGATCTAATTTCTAAAAAAATATTAGGCTTCATTATCTCTCACAAGGGCATTGAAGTTGACCCAACTAAAGTTATGTGTAATTACAAAAATGCTACCACCATCTACCTTGAATAAACTCTATAGTTTGAAAGGCAAGATATAATCAATTAGATGTTTCATCCCACAATTGGTTGACAAATGCCATTTATTTAGACACTAAAATAGGGCCTTAAATTCTCTTAAAGTGAAGAGTGTAAAAAATTATTTGATTATCTTAAATAATATCTTTACAACCCACCTATTTTGATTTCACCCATGATCAATCAAGATTTCCCTAAGGGCACTTTTGCCACATCATAATGAATAGGGAAAAGATCATGTCATGTATTATCTGAGCTAAACATTAGTTGCATATGAGCATAACTATATGTCAATTGAAAAATCATGTTTAATGATGGTGTTCATATCCATAAAGTTATGTCATTATATATTTAACAAAAATATAATTTTTATTTCTAAATTAGACCCACTCAAGTATCTACTTTCCAAATTTACTCTAAAAGGTTGCATGAAAAAATGGATCATTATATTAAGCAAGTTTGAAATTGAGTATAACAATCAAAAGGACATTAAGGGGAAAGTACTTGTAGATCAACTTGTAGAATATCCTCTTCAATACACTCAACCTCTTAAATTTAGATTCCTAGATGAAGCCATCATGACTGTTGAAGAAGCATCATTACCTCCTAAGGCTGAACAATGGAATATGTACTTTTATGTATCATTTACAACTCTTGAATCAGGGGCCAAAATATTGTTTGTCATGACACAAAGGGATCTCATTCTCAATTCATTTCATATTATATTTTCCTATACTAATAACATGGCCAAGTAAAAAACACTCATTATAGGGATTTATCAAGTAGTACAATAGAACATTTAACATTTACTAGTGCATGATAATTCTCAATTAATCATCAATCAGGTCATGGATCAGTAATAGACCAAGGATGAGAGGTTGATATGGTATAAAATATGGTTGATACTCTCATGAAATAGTGTGCCAACATCCAAGTTATAATAATACCTTTGGCCAATAACATGATAGCTAATGTTATGGCCACTATTGGCTCTATGGTTAAGATCAGAGATAGAATAAGGGATTACCAATTTCTTGTTGAACATATCTTATATCTGACACATGAAAAATTATTTTTTGAGATGGTTTGTGACATCATTGGTCCCATATGTCCATGGTACTCAAAAATATATGCGTATCTTCAAGACCAAACTATGCCTCCTAACTTATCATGTAAAAAACAAAAAGCCTTCACCTAGAAATCCTCTCACTATACCCTACTTGGACCAACCTTGTATTGTGGAAGTTATGATGGAGATTTTCTTCATTATTTACCTTCAGTAGAACCTAGACTAGGTAATTTCATAAAAAAGTGTGTAGATCCCACACTAGTAGGGAAATATTAGCCAAAATGTTACTACATATTGATTATTACTGACCAATTATGGAAGTAGACATAATATCATATGTGAAGAGGTGTACCAAGTGTCAAAATTATGTCATTCTGATTCATGATCTAGCTAGGACACTTAAAACATTGACAATACCATGGTTATTCTCAATGTGGGGACTTGACCTTTTAAGGAAGATTGATCCTACATCCTCAGATGGCCATAAATATGTCTTAATTACTATCAAATACTTTAATAAGTGGGTGAAATCCATTCCCCTCACTTACATCACCAATAAGTAGATCTAAAATTTCATATTCAATCATCTCATTTCCATTATGGTATCCCCTCTAACATTATATCTAATAATGGTAGATCATTCAAAGACAAAGATATGAAAGTACTTTGTACACAATATCACATCAAACAAAATTTATATATCACCTACTACCTTCATGGAAATAACCAAGATGAGGATTCTAATAAAACCATTGTCAATATTCTAAATAATATTGTCAATGATGTTGGCTATAATTGGTACTTGTGGCTATTTAATACCCTCTGGGCATATCAAACCACATTCTATACTTTAATAGGATCTATACCCTATTCATTTATTTATGGAACTAAGGCCATTCTTATTATCAAGGTAAAGTTACCTTTTCTTTACATTTCATTAAATCACATAATTGATAATGAAGACTACAAAGCAGCTTACTTACAAGAGTTAGACTTGATGGAAAATGTTTGGACACCTTCAATAACCTTCATGCTTATTAGAATAGATTAAAGGGACAATACAATAGGCACATTAAGTATCATTAATTTGAGCTTCGTGACCTTGTGTTAAAGGAGAATCAAAATAATGTAAATGTCAAAAACAAAGGAAAAAGGAAAGTTTCAACTAAACTAGTTAGGGCCCGTTTCACTATTTTTTCCCTTTATTTTCTTTTAAGAAAGGATTTAAAACTATAAGAAGGGTTTGGTAGAAATACTTGGTTGTGATTGTGCATGCATGAATCCAAAAAAAATTAGATACTCCTCTTTATCTTGGGAGGATGACCTGTAGATAATAAATCAACTAGAAAATAGTTGATTAGTAAGGTAGGTGGGTGGATTGCCTAGCATGAGCTAGATCTAAGAAGCACATGAATTACTTGGAGGATTTCAATCTACCTTTTAGATAAGTTAATGTTATGAAATGTTGATAAGAAATTTTTCATAATAGAAATGAAAGTACTTAATCAAAAGAAATAAATACTTTTCAAATAAATGTTTATTTTAACAAAAAAACATTAAATATAAATACTAAACTACCAAAGTATGGTCTGGGTTATTGCTATTAACTTTGTATAGTGATAGGGATGAAGAAACATGGTTTTTGGTTGAGGTTGGAAGGAGGTTTAAGATTGCTATTTCAGGTGAAACAACATTACATAGTAACCATGTTCAATCAAGGTATGATCATTGGTGGTCATGGCTGACTATTGTCAGTTGATAGGTGACCAATGATGGCTGAAGATGACCATTGGTGGTCACTATGAGTTTTGATAGGTTATTGGTTCTAGGAAAAATGGAATATATTTAGATTGTGGAAGGGTTTTATGGGTTGTTTTTTATGGTTTAATAGTTGGGGAGATAAGAGGGAGCCTTAGAGATGTTTAGGTTAGGGATTTGATATTTAAGTGGTTGATAATGGTCAATGGGTGTCTAGTGGAAGAGGCTATGTTTGGAGGTAAATAAATCCAACATGAAGAGGATATGGGAAAGGTGAAAGTAGGCATAACAACTAAAAATATTAAAACAAAATAACTTAACTCAAGGTAAGTATAATATAGTTAGCTTTGTATAGCTTGATGGCCTAGAGAAGTCCTAGGGTGGAGGTGGTAATCCACTTTGGAGCTTAGATATATATGGGTAGAGTGATGGTATTCAAATCCTTTGTGTGGAGATGTTGAAGTGTCTTCCAAGTCTCTATCTGATTCTAGTTAAGATCTAGTTTGCCAAGGGTTGTTGGTTGTTTCTCTTAATAATTCCTATTCCATCCTCTATCCTTCCACCTCCTAGGCATGGGTCTTGGGATAGTGTTATGCAATTGATGATGGTCCTATTCAACCACCATCAATCAAGGTTTGATCATCAAATTTCAAAGGTCAACTATTGATGGTTAGGGAGAAGAGGTCAAAATGGATAAAATTATCCATTTGCACTAATGATTGGCAATTATGGCATTAGAAACTAGTCTAAGGGTATTTAAATGGGTATGGGGATGTATGAGGAATAAGTATAGGTGGTTATGACATTAAATACTAGGGTAGAAATAGTCTTTAGGCTAAGTGTTAGTAGATTAGCCATAGGTTTGGGTACGTGAGGTGGAAAAAGGATTTAACTAATCTAGTTAAAAAATTAAATTAGCTAAAGGGGTAAATGGGTGGAAAAGGGTATTTAATAAATAATATAATCAAAAGAGGGGTTAAGGGGTGGTTTAAAGGGTAATGCAATATCTAGATCCATAGTGTATGGTTTTTTAGTGTCTATATTTTCCCCCTTTTTATTGTGTAGTTTATATTAGCAAGTTAAAAAATAAAAATGGATTGTTAGTATAAGGTTGGATGCCCCAAGTATGGGAGGAGGTGTTTCCACTCAAACTAAGAATAGATGAGGTAAAGTAGAACTAGGTGTAGGTTTGATAAGCTAGATATGTGGGTGATAGGTTTGGTTTGGTTGGTTAGGCATTTAAGCATGAGTAGGTGCAAAAAATGTGACTAAGTGTGATAACATAGACTGTGCATAGATTAAGTTGCCATAGTTGAGGTAGTTGGTAAAATGGGGTTGGCACTAGAAGGACAAGTGATAGGACAACTAGGCCACCGTGTTAGGCATAAATGATATGGGTTACTTCTATAAACTCAAGTCTTCTAGGCTAGGTGTTTGGATTCATAGGGGTCCAAAAGTTGGGTAAGCCTGTGAAAATAGAATAGGTCAAAGGTGTTGGGACCACAAATGGGTCATGATCTGAGGAAAATAAATGGTCAGTGTGTAAAATTAGTGCATGGCTGTAAGGTTATCAAGTATGGCAAGGTAGTCAGTGTGGTCAAAATGACCAAGGCAAGGTTGATTGGTAGGCCAAAATAACTAAAGTTGAGGTTATTTGGTTGGTTGGTTGGTAGAGAATAAGGTGCTCTCCAAGGGGTGCATGGTTATGGTTGCCCAATTCGATGGACCACTTGGTTGGGTAAAATGGGGACCCATTTTATGGTGAAAAGGGTGCAAGGTTGGTGGTTAGGGCTTAATGACTTAAAGGGGGAAAACATATACCTTTTCAAATGGTCATAAAAGTAGAAAGAAGAGGCTAAAATGCTTTGATTGGTAAAAAACCAAAATGGAAAGATGGGTAGGCTAAGAAACATAAATCCCTTTCATTTGCATTTTGTTAGTTTATTTATTAAAATAAGTAGTTTTATCAAGTACTGTTAAGTAAGCTCAAAATTTCTTGATTTATAAGGTAAAAAGGGAGGTGGATTATTGTCAAATGGATGATATTGTAACCTTCTTATGGGGATGGCTTACCCCTTCTATAGGTGACCTATGAACCATTATAAATAAGTCCATGCTTTTAAATTTTTTGTAGATTGATTGATGTGAGAAGTCTATGAATGGCATGTAAAAATGGATTAAGTCTTTCTTGGGATTTCTTTGTTTTTGAGTTTTGACTTAAGGTATTTTGATGCTTTTGTTTGATTGGTTTGGGAAGCTAATCGATGTGGGAAGATTCCAAGTAATTACTTATTTTACAAAATTTTGACTTAGCCATATTTTAAGGGAGTGACCTAAGCTTTGGATTTATTTATTTTGATAACAGTCCTTTGAGGGATTAATCTACCTATTTTAATGAATTTCTTTATTATTATTAGGAAGAGGGAAAAGAAGAAACTAAGTATGAGTATGGTTGAAAAACCTGATTGATTGTGCACATGTTGAAATCAAAAGATTATGAAGAGATCCTCTTTGGCTTAGGAGAATGACCTATAGATAAGAAAACACTAAAGCAAATTTGTTTATTAGACAGATTGTTGGGTGGATTGCCTAGAGATAGTTGAATCCTAGAAGTGAGAGCTTCTTTAGGGACTATCAATCCACACATTTTAAACAATTAAGTTTATAAAACAAAAAGGGAAATAATTGCATCAATAAATCAAAAGGTACTAAAATTGAATACAAGAATGCTTGCTTATAAAATAGACTATAAATTATTTAATTAGTAATTAAGCTAATTAATACTAGTGTTAGGTGGTCGGGGTATGCTTCAAAAAATCAAAAGGGGGTCTATGAATAGTAGGAACATGGAAAATTAGGTTTGGTTAAGGATAGGTAGGTGAAAACAACTTGCTAGTTTTCACTACCATAGTGATCATCAATGGTTGGTATGACCGTCAGCAGTCAAGGTGATCATCAAAAGTTGGATAGACAATTGGTAGTTGAGTCAACATCGATAGTTACTGCATAAGGATATGGGTTGATAAAAAGGGATTATTGATAGGATCCAAAACATGGATTACAAGAGATGGGTAAGGCTTTGGTTGATTGTGAAATAGAAATAAAGAAAATGCATACTAATAAATAAGTACTTATCTTATTAGAAGTTGATTGGGTAGATGATTGAGGTAGTTAACCTCTTGGTAGAGTTTATCTTGATTTTGATAGAATAACACTACCTAAAAGCTTGGTAAAGAGGTCATGGATAATTATCTCTCTGATATGATTGCGGGATTGTTGGGTTGTTGATAATTCTTGAAATACAAAAGGAAATTCTTGGATGCACAAGTTCCTAATAATAATTCTAGATGATTTCACCTCCCAACTCTTCTCTTCTTATAGGCACAAACAAGAGGTTGAAGTAGAGGTTAAACTAGGCTATCTAAATATAAATCATCTATGTAATGGTTCACAACAAGATTTAGACAAGTTATATTTATAAAAGTAGAGTTAGTTCACATGCTCTTGGTTGGGGAGCTACACCTTGACTATTGGTGGTCATAGTGATCGTCAATGATCAACCTAACCATCAGTGGTCGAGGGTGAAGGTAAATAAGGTATGTATAAATTAGGTTAAGTTAGTTGGGTAAATTAACTATAAGTCAGGTTTTGTTAGGGGTTGGAAGGTCAAATGGTCCCAAGGGGAGTCTATGGGTGTTTTTGACATTCAAAATCATAGTGTGCAGATTTTTGGTGTCTACATTTTTCCCCTTTTTGTTATGTAGTTTATATCAGTAACTTGCAAAACAAAAATGGATTGTAGGTCAAAGTTTTAGGTGAAGGTCAGGTTACCACAAGCATGGGAGGAGATGTTCCCCCTCAAACTAGAAATAATTGAGGTAAAATAGAACTAGGTGTGGGTTTGATAAGCAGTATATGATGAGTCATGAGATGGGTGACAAGAGGGTTAGGCATTTTAAATATAAACTTATATATAAAATGCAACTAAGTGCAATAGTCAAGATCATGAAAAGACTAAATTTACCAATGTTGGTAAAAATAATAAGGGTTGGTGTTAAGAAGGATAAGTTACAAGTGAATTGCATGACCGTATGTAAGCATGGTGATTGAGAACATTTGTAGATTCAAGTCTCCTAGGTAGAATTAGTGTTCCCACAAGTATCTGAGGTAGGAACTGCTCCTTTATAAAACATAAATGGGTCAAGTGTCATAATTATCCAAGGTATGAAGTGCTCCCAAAAAGACACAAATGATCTAGTTGTGCACTAGGTGGTGCAAATGCAAATGGTCAACATGGAGAGGTTAGTCAATATGGTCAAAAGGACAAATCATGGTAATCATAAGGTTACTTGGAGATAGGTTTGGTGATGGGTATTCTATGTAGGGTGGTATGATTGGGTGTTGGCTTTAGTTTTGATGGGCGAGAGGTGGAATATCATAAGGTGCATCAAAAAGCAACTACGAAGGTATAACTAAAAGAGGTGGTGGGGTCTTGATAGAGATAATTAGCTTCTTGATCAAGGTAAAGGGATGAGGACCCAAAATAGAAGGTAAGGTTGAGGAAGGTAAAATTTAGGCCTTATATCCTTTAGGTGGTTTGACCTCCTTGGTTGTTTTGATTTGGTGCTTGGTTGGTGGGTTGAAAAAGATTAGGTCTACTTTCATGAATGGGTGACTAAGGCTTGGTATAGGGAAGGTGCCAAATTTCTTGATCAGTTTGGTTGGTTTGGTTTGAGAGGGTGATTTGGTTACTTGGGGTATAAGTGCCTTGGATGGTTGGGGGATTGTTGGATCAGTAAAAGTTACTATTAGTTTGGCTGATAGGGTAGGAGTTTGGATAGTGGAATTGGTGGGTTGGTCTAATAAAGGTATAGTTGGAGGTTATTACTTGGTAATATAATGTAACCCTAATTAATACTTAAAGGTGGCTTAATCCATGTTAATATTAGAGATAAATTCTAATTTTGCACTAGCCTAGATAATGGTTTGTAGTTTGGTTTGATTCCTTAAATAGTAGACGTGAAAGATAAACCACTAGGTGGGGACATAGGGATGGTGACCTTATCCTTTTCCTAAATCAAAGGATGCAAGGATTGGATGTGTATATCCTATATGGGAGGAGTAGGCATAGGGGTTTCCTCTTTGGGAAAGGTTTTTGAAGGGGAAGTGGTTTTATTAGTAGTTGAAGGTAAAGATATGGTGGTGATGGTTGGTTATGCCGATATATTAGTTAAAAGGGTGGTTAATGACCCCACTACCTTAATAAGTAGAGGGGGAGAAGATGGTGTTTTCTCAGTTTGTGTTTCTAAAAGAGGAGAAGTTAATCTCACTACCTTACTAAGCAGAGAGGGTAAGGGATAAATAGGTTGGTCAATAGGCTCTTTGATGGTGGGTGTGTCAAGAATCATATTAACTGTATGGGTATCATGAGAGCATTTGATGTTATTGATCTCACTATTTTTAGGAGTATGGTTTGGGAAGGGTTGCCTAAATATATCAAGGGATTGGTTTGATGGTCCATTGGAATTGTCAAATGTAAGTTCCCCCTTATCAATAAGGGATTGGATAAGGATCTTGAAGGTGTTGCACCTACTAACATCATGTCATATAACTTGATGAAAGGAACATATATCATTATTATTGTACCAACTAGGTGTGGGATCAGAGGATTCATATTGTTATGGTGGTTTTATAAGAGGAAGTTGAACGATATTGGCTTTTAATAACTTCTCCAAGATTGAATCATAGGATTCTCTAAGTGGAGGGAATTGATTTTAGTTGTTTTGGGTTTGGTTCCTCAAGTTTTGTTTTAAAGAACTAGGGGGATTATATTGGTTGACAAAAGGTGGGGGAGCATATTTTAAGATAACCACATTCATGGTTCCCTTGCTTTTGGTGTTAGTATTGGACTAGTTACTTGACTTGGAGGAAAAAACTTTATTAGTTTTGTAGGTTAAGTTCTTATTCTTAAGCTTTAGCTTTCCTTCATCAATAGCTTGGTTTTTTAACTTATGTGCCATGGTAAAGGCTTCATCGAAGGTTCAAAAACTTTATACATGTAATATAGAGGAGATATGTTTGGCACATGCCAGTAAATATCTCTATGAGTTTAGGTTGAGGTAGGGAGAAGGAGAGTTAGTTAATTAGGATCCTCCAATGAGCTACAAAATTAGTAATGGATTCACCCTCAAACTGTCAGATAGAGCAGATGTCAATAATAGAGACTTTCTTGGAGATATTTTTCAAAAATTAGTCTAAGAAGGTTTGAGCCAATTGGGTGAAGGAAAAAAAGGAGTGCTTAGGTATGACACTATACCAATCCAATGTCAGATCAATTAGAGACATAGGGGAGGTGTGGAGAAGAAGGGCATCATCATAACTAATGAGATAAAAATCATGCCTGAATTCCCTAAGATGTTTTGGGGGATCCTCCTTAATTTTAAACTTAGAGAACTTGGGAAGTTCTCATTAGGGAGGATATAACATGATAGGTATAGATGGGTAAATGGCTTTATTATATATTTGGTCATATTAAAATATGTTGTGAGAACCTGAAATAGATGAATCTAAGGTAATCATCTTATCCATACACATATTAATTAAGTCAATTTGGGGTTGTACACCCAAAGGGTTATAAGATGCATACTACTACGATGGTTGGGAGACCTGATGATAGTGGGTAAAAGGTTGGGAGGCTACCACATATGGGTAAGTGGATGTCAATGGTTAGGTGGAAGATACATAAGGGTAGGTAGAGGTAGGTGGTTGGATAGTGGGTAGGGGCACATGCCCTTATAGGTTAGGGATATATTTGTTGGATAGGAGTAGTAGTTGGGTTGGTGAACAATGGAAGGGTGATGAGCATCGTACTAATCAATAGTAAGGTAGAGGGTATGAAGACCACAAGGCTTTGAAATGGAGTAGTGGTCAATGGATTAGGGGTAGCTAAAGGAAGGTTGGTAGTGATAGAGTTAGGCACTCCTATTATGGAGGAGTGGTTGGTAGGAGTGGAAGGTATAAAGGTAGTGGTAGTTTGGGTTGGTTGGTTTTCTATGGTAGTCTCGAAGGGGTTGTTAGTTATAAGGAATGTTGGGTAGTCAATGGTTAGGTAGTAACCATGACAATGGAGGTACTCCCCATGATATGGAGAGACATATAATAAGGTGGATCCATGGATGGAGTTGAAGCCAAGATATGGTAAGACATGGTTGTAAGATAATATTACAAGGCCATAGGATTATTATCTAGGAAAGCAACAAAATTTCCATCTCCTTGAGGAACCTCCTGAGGGAAGGTAGGATTTATTGAGGGGTGAGGAGAGTTTGCTAGTTTAGAAATGTAGTCCATGGATGAATAGGTAGAATAGGTAGGTTGTTTTGGTGATGGGTTTTACTCTGCAAGGTCTCTTCACTACTGGTAAGTGAGAACCATATGAGATAAGGGAGATAAAAAACATAAACATCCTCACTACTCAAACAAAGAGAAGACAAGAAAATATCTAAAAAATGAAATCACACTCTAAAAGATATGTTAAGCCCTAAAGTTTTAATTACTATTGCTTTTGTCTTATGCCTTAAGAAGATGTGTGACTAAACTTGGTTTGTAGAGTGGGTACTAGAGAAGAAGTCTATGGTTGGTTTCAAGTTGTGTTTATGCACTAAAAAAGAATTTATATTGGAATCAATACATGGCTTGGTATTGGGGCCTACCCCATCACTTCACACATCATAGCGATAAAAGTGTCAGGTACTTAGCCAATATATACTAATATCTAGAGATTATACTCAACTAGAGAGCTGAGTTAGTTCTCTCATTGGTAATGATCTCCAAGGGGGATTGATGGGAAAGGGTAAGGTTACCACTAGGTAAATAAATCATAGTATTACCTTTGTCTCAAGATTGTTTTGATGTTTAATTGGTGAAAGTAATCTAGCTTAGTGTGTGCTACAAAAAGTGATGTTATGATAATATTATTGTGAATTAATTAAAAGTAGATAAAATTAGAATCAAGTAATAGATGCACTTAATTTTAAACCCAAAAGAGATTTTAGTTTTATTAATGAGCAAAAATAGGGAGAACATACATATGTAAAGAAAATAAACCCAAAGTAAAGACTCAAGGTCCTGCCAAGCATGCTAGAATGTTTCAATGAATTTATTACTTATTATTGGGAAGATGAAAAAGAATAAACAAAGTATGGGTATGGTTGAAAAACCTAATTGATTATGCACATGTTGAAATAAAAAGATTGTGAAGATCTCCTCTTTGGCTTGGAAATATGACCTACAGATAAAAAAACACTAAAACAAATTTATTTGTTAGATAAATATTTGGTTGGATTGCCTAGTGATAGCAAGATCTTGGAAGTGAATTCTTCTTTAGGGGCTATCAATCTACACATTTAAAAAAATTAAGTTTATAATATAGAAAGGAAAATACTTGCATCAATGAATCAAAAGGTACTAAAATTCAATACAAGAATGATTACTTATAAAAAAGACTATAAATTATTAAATTAGGGATTAAGCTAATTAATACTAGTGCTAGGTGGTTGAGGTATGTTGTAGAAAATTAGAAGTGAGTTTGTGAATAGGTAGGAACATGAAAAAATAGGTTTGGTTGAGGATAGGTAGGTGAAACCAACTTGCTAGTTTTCATTGCTATAGTGACCATCAGTGGTTGGTATGACTATTGAAGGTTAAAGTGATCATCAGTGGTTAAGCTGACTATTGATGGTTGGATAGACCATCAATAGTTGAGTCAACCATTGATGGTTACTAAATAAGGATCTAGGTTGATAAAAAAGGCTAATTGATGGGATCCAATAGATGGATTCTAAGAGATGGGTAAGGATTGGGTTGATTGAAAAATGAAAATAAATAAAATGAGTACTATGAAACAAGTACTTGTCTTACCATAAGTAAATTGGGTGGATAATTGAGGTAGTTAACCTATTTGTAGAGTCTAGCTTGATTTTGATAGAGTAACGGTACCTAAAAGCTCTATAGAGAGGTAGTGGCTAATTAGCTCTTTGATATGATTATTGGATTACAAGGCTATTGATAATTCTTGACCTACAAAAAGAAGCTCCTAGTAATTGTAAATGATTTAACCTCCTAGCCCCTCTCTTGTTATACGCACAATCAAGAGGTGGAAGTCGAGGTTTAACTAGGCTATCTAATTATAAATCATACATATAATGACTCACAAAAAGATTTAGACAAGTTGTAATTAGAAAATTAGAGTAGGTAGTTTACATGCTTTTGGTTGGGGAGATGCACCCTAATCATTGACAGTTAAGGTGATCATAGATGATCAAGGGTGAAGTTAAAAAAGGTGGGTAAAATCTAGGTTAATCCAGTTTGGTAAACTAACTATAAATTAGGTTTGGCTAGGGTTTGGAAGGTCAAATGGTCCCAAGGGGGTCCAGGGGTGTTTTGAATGTTCAAAATTGTAGTTTGTGGATTTTTGGTGTCTACACTACCTTATTAAGTAATTTTTGATAGTTTTGGGTAGTTATCCTTCAAGGGAGTAGTTTACAATGCTAGAGATGACCCAAATGATATTTGATATCCCAAACTATTGTTTATGTTGGTTTTAGACATGGATAAGTCTATATAGGCCTACAGATTTCCTTTATAGAGGCAAAACCATAGGAAAAAAAGGTTAATGATGGGAGAAAGAGGTTTAAGTGACAATAACCATGGGAATCCATCATATAAATGGGTAAAAAGTATCATGAAAATCATGCCATGGGTAGATTTATGGTACTAATTCTTAGGATTAGGCTAAGTCTATGATGGATAATCACATGATCCTATTTTAATTAGTTGTCCTTAAAATAAGGAGATGAAGGTGGTTGAAAATAAGGGATGACCTTAAGTTAGACACAAGATGACTAAGAACTTGGTTTAACAAAAAAATAGATGTGAATGCAAAGCATTGAGGAGTTAAAGTTTATATATGCCCCAAATACACATTTACATGTAAATGGTTTGAGCTAATCAAGAATGAAGAGGTCCCCTAATTAATTTTTAACACTTGATTATACATGGAAAAGGTTCTGGATTGACAAAGGCAAGAGGCAAGGTTGGTTAGGTAATGGTATTGAGGCTTGATTAGCTATAAGGGTTATTTGTGATGGTTGGTTAGGTTGAAAAAGGGTGAAAAGTTAAGGTTTAGGTGAGGCATTAGTTATGTCAGTGATCAATGGTGATCAGGGGTAGACTAATGATAGTTCACCAAAGACCAATGTCAGTCAAGGTTTAAGGGAAAAGAAGGCATGGTTTGAATTTGAATATTTTGATTAGGTTAGTTTAAAGGTTGGTTAAGCTTAATGTTGGCTTAAGCTTGGTTTGGTGATATGATAGGTTAGGATAGGTTGAGGTGTACATAATAAGGGTTGGTTTTGGTCTTAGGTTGGTGTTAAGATAGGCAAAGTGAGTTTAGGTTGAGGGTGAAGTTTGGGTGAAGCTTGATGAAGGTGAGGTTGGAAAAATTACAAATGGTCAAAGCTTTTTGGAGGGAGAGTTCCCCCAGTTTATTTTTCCATGTATGGTTAAGGTGGGAAAAGGCTCCTAGGTGAAGATTTTTGTTAGTAAAGTGGGTTTAGGAGGGATGAAGATGAATTCATTAGCCTCCCAAGGGTTTTTAGTTCTTAGTTGTTAGTTGGAGTGTAATTTGTAGGTGGTGGTTCATGTGGGATTTCCTTTATGGTACTAGGGTGATGGAAATGATGTTGGATTGGATTTAGGTGAGTTTGGGGTTTAAAAATGATGTTAGCAACACCATCTTGGAATAAATACCAATTGGATGAGAATGTTTTATTATCCCAATGAGAGATCTTAGGTGAGGTATGGGTAGAATGGATAAAAATGTGGCCAAGGTCTAAAAAATATTGAATGAAGGGTTGATTTTGGTTTGGTTTGATAGATGATTTGGTTGGTTTTGGATCAAAATTTGGGTTGATCATGGTTGATTTATTTTTTTGGAAGGTAAACTAAATGGTTGATTTGGTTTATTGATTCAGTTTGCTTATTTTTTTGGTTTGTTTTATGAGGTAAGGTGACAAAGATTTTAACATGTTTTAAATGGAATAGAATCAAAGACAATGTCTTTAGGTAGATGAAAATGAGTAGGTTATATAGGAATTAGATTGAATTGGTTGTGGTTGAGGTAGTTTGAGTTGGGGTTTTCTCCACTAAAAGGGTAGGTGGAAGAGGTAGGTTGGGTTGGGTTGAGGTTTGCTTCACTAAAATAGGAAGTGGAAAAGGTAAATTGGTTGGAGGTTGATCCACTGAAAGGGGAAGTGGAAGAGGTAAGTTGGTTGGAGGTTGATCAACTAAAAAGGGAAATGGAAGAGGTAGGTTGGTTTGAAGTTGATCCACTAAAAGATGAAGTAGAAAAGGTAGGTTGGTTTGCTTAATTATGATTTCAAAGGAAAGTTGAGAAGGTTCTACTGGGTTAATAAGTGGTTAAATTAAGATTGATTCTTCATTAGTGATGATGACAAAAGGAAGTTGGGAAGGTTGTACTTGGTCAACAAATGGATTGGTTGGGGTTTTGGATATGGTTTCCTTAGTTATAGGCTCACTAAGGACTAAATCTAATGAAGGGACCTCATTATGTTGAGGGTTTTGATTATGTGTTTCCACAATAATGGGTGTAGGAAGTGTTTCAAGGAGGAATTGCTTGAATACATTCAAGGCTAGGTTTGGGGGAACATGAAGAATATCATTTGGAACCTCCTTTTGATTGATAATGTTATGGATAAATGTCTTAAAAGACCCACATTTGTCTACCATATGCCCATTTGTGTGATGATAAGAAAAAAAATCATTCTCTATAAACCAAAATGGTTTTGCAAGAGAAAGATTGATGGGTTTGATTTGAGGAAGTTTAATGACATAAACCCTTAAAATTTTGTCAAGGATTGAGGCATATGATTCTTCTAATTGGGTATATTTCCTAGGAAGGGGGTGCACTAATGGCTCTTGAAGTTTCAAGATAATTGGTTGGTTTAATGAAGTTAGTTGGTTTGACATGGTTGATGAATTTAGTAGGTTGGGTAGGTTTGATAAAATTGGTGGATTTAAAAAGTTTGGTTTATAGTGTTGGTATTAGGGTTTTTTTTCATGTAAAATAACTTGAATTATTTTCAAAGTTATCTTCTATTTTGGAAAGACCAGTTCTATTTTGAGTGCCTCTTTTTTGCATGAGGAATC
Source organism: Torreya grandis (assembly GCA_037957365.1). Classification (NCBI taxonomy): domain Eukaryota; kingdom Viridiplantae; phylum Streptophyta; class Pinopsida; order Cupressales; family Taxaceae; genus Torreya; species Torreya grandis. The sequence goes on along the minus strand of JARHVA010000712.1, from coordinate 3,568,303 downwards.
AATTTCAACCACTACCAGATGAATAATCCTTGCATGGATATTTAACACTTCCATCTATGCCATGCTACACTAAGAATCACACCCAACTCATGCATTCCATTTTCCGATCATTCCACAAGTTTAAAAATGCTAGAAATAGAACTTGCCTATGTTACATGAGGGTTTCAAATTTGCATGATATCCTTCAAATGGGTGTTCAAGTTTTTTTAACTAAAATGGGTAGAACCCATGTCCTAATCCATTTTTTTGCTACTAGTTATATTTTCTGCATTTTGAATATATTTACTACAAGTTTTAACCTTTGGAGAGAAATAAATTTGAAGATTTTCCTTTCTTGTCTTGAGAAATATCTCCATGTGTGCAAGTTATTTGATTATTTGTGGAATATATCTATTTATTTCATTTTTAATAAATTCATGTATGTTATTTTACCCTCTTGATAATATTTTTTGGAATTAAAGATCTTAAAATAGCTAAAATACTACCTCTGATTTTCATTTGTATGAGTCTGTGCTAAAACAAATTCAATATATTTTATAATCTTAATTATTTATCAAGAAAGCATTAAAATATACTATAATAATATTTGGTGCAATAACCATATTTTTAGTTTTCTTCAAATTTTAATTCTTTAACCCTTTTCCCTGTGAAAACCCTAGTTTAGGATTCAAAAGCACAAAAGAGAAAGATTTTCAAAAAACTAGTATTTTATCAGTTTGCATTAGATTTAGTGAAAGTAATCCCACTTTATCCAAAGATTAACCTCAAATTTACAAGGTCCCATATCTATGGAGTATTTTCCATTGTGTCATTAGGCAATTACAAAATAAGCTACAAGATCAAAACATGTGCAATCCTATGTGATAATAGTTGGTTTGATTTAATAAGGTTGGTAAGGTTATTAAGGTAGGTTGGTTTGATAATTTGGGTAAGGTTGACAAGGTGGGTTGATATTTGTTGATTGGATTTGATGATTTTGATAAGGTAGGTTGGTTTACAAAGTTTGGTTGATGGTTGAGGGGATAGACTAAGTCTTGTTCTTGAGATAAATAAGGTTACCACAAAGGGGGTTTAGATAATTAATATGATGGTGGCGGTAGGTAATCAAAAGTTTTATAAGGTTGAGGTAGTTGATAATAATGGTTGAGATAGGTAGTCCAAGGATTTATGAGGTTGGGATAGTTGTAGTTGAGATGGGTTATGACAATGGTAAAATAAGTGTTGGGAGGTTGTTGGTTAGTTTTAGCTAAAATTTGATTGATTATAGGAAAGGTGGGTTAGTTATAGGTGAGGTTGGGATGGTTATAATTGAGGTTAGCTTATTTTTAGGTAAGGTTGGGTTGGTTGTAGGTGAGGTTGGGTTGGTTGTACTTAAGGTTGGGTTGGTTTTAGGTAAGAGTTAGATTGGTTGTAGGTAAGTTTGGGAGCACAAGTGGCTCTTGATGCAATGTAACACTCTAAGACAAGATGGTTGTCTTCAAGGAGTTTAACAAAGATAGGATATCCTAGATAAAATATAGGGGTGATCCCCATTAAACAAGGTAATGGAGATGGGGTAGATGAAGGCAAGGTGGTTGAAGGTTTCCAAGGGAAGTTAGATTCCTCACAACTTAAACAAAGATAAGATAAGAAAAAGTCATATAAGATGAAACACACACCAAAGCACTTTAAACCTAAGGTTATTTTTGTCTCTCTTGTGGCTTATGACTTAAGATTTAAGAAATGTCACTTAACTTTGGTTTTGAAGAGGGTACTAGGTAGGCAATCTAAGAATGGTTTCAAGTAGTTTAGGCACTCAAAATTATCTATATTGTCATCGATATGTGGCTTGATATTGAGGCCTACCCCCTTACTTCACACATTGTAGTAATAAGGGTATCGGGTGCTTAGCCAAGATATACCAAATGCCAAAGATTATACTCAATCAGATAATTGAGTTTTGGTTTCTCCTCTTGGTAATGATGTCCTAGTAGGATATCCAAGGGGTGAAGGTTTATCAATAGGAGATGAAACCCTATTTGGGACTTATGTAAAGTGTTTTATGTTTGATTTGGTTTAAGTGGTTTGGTCTTGTGTGTGAAAAGAGGTGAGGCTACAATTAATTTACATGATTAATTAAGCTATGTGAGCTATTTTTGAAAGTAAACAATGTATGAAAGATTAATTTTACACCTAAAATAAATTTTGATTTCATTTAAATGATCATAAAACAAAAATAAAATCACCTAAATGCAAACTAAGAACCCAAGAAAAATCAAGGGTCCCATTGGGCATGCCAACATGTTTCACTATTTTTTCACTTTGTTTTCTTTTAAGAAAGCATGTAAAGCTATAAGAAAGGTGTGGTAGAAATACTTGGTTGTAATTGTGTGTACGTGTATCTAGATAGTTGTAGATACTCCTCTCTACTTGGGAGGATGACCTACAGATAAGAAAGAAACTAGAAAATGGTTAATTAGTATGGTAGGTGGGTGGAATTCCTAGTGTGAGCTAGATCCAAGAATCACATGACTTCCTTAGAGGCTACCAATCTACCTTTTAGATAAGTTAATGTTATGAAAATGCTAATAAGAAAGGTTGCATAACATAAATGAAAGTACTTAATCAAAATAAATAAATACTTTTCAAAATAAATTCTTGTTTTAATAAAATAACATTAAAGATAAATTCTAAACTATAAAAGTATGGTCTAGGTTGTTGCTCTTAACTCTATATAGTGATAGGGATGAATAAATAGGGTTTTTGGTTGAGGTTGATAGGTGTTTTAAGCTTGCTATTTTGGGGAAAATAAGATTACATAGTGACCATCATCAGTCAAGGTATGACCATTAGTGGTTAGGGATAACTATTATCAGTTGATAGGTGACCACTGATGTTTGAAGATGACCACTAGTGATCATTATGTGTTTTTACAGGTTATTGGTTCTTGGTAGAATCGATTATGCATTGATTGTAGAAGAGTTTTATGGGTTGACTAAGGTGGGTTAATAGTTGGGGAGACAAGAGGGAGATTCAAAGATGTTTAGGTTAGGGATTTTATATTTAAGTGGTTGAAAATGGTCAATAGGTGTCTGGTAGAAGAGGATGTGTCTAGAGGTTCAAAACTCCAACATGAAGAGGATATGGGAAAGGTAAAAGTAGGTACATGCACTAAACTTATCAAAACCAAATAAATTAACTAAAGGTAAGTGTAATATATTTATCTTTGTGTAGCTTGATGGCCTAGAGAAGTCTTGGAGTTAAGGTGATGGGCCACTTGGGAGCTTGGATCTATTTGGGTAGAGTGATGGTATTCAAATCCTTCATGTGGAGATATTGAAGTGTCTTCTAAGTCTCTATCTAATTTTGGTTTAGATCTAGTTATCCAAAGGTTGTTGGTTATTGTTCTCAATAATTCTTGTTCCATCCTCTGTCCTTCCACCTTCTAGGCATGGGTCTTGGGCTAGTGTTATATAACCATCGACAATCCTAGTCAATCATTGATGGTTAGGGAGAAGAGGTCAAAATGGATAAAATTATCCATTTGCACTAGAGATTGGTGGTTAATAAATTGGGAAATGATATGAGGTTATTTAAAGGGGCATAGGGATATATAAGTAATAAGAATAGGTGGTTAGGACATTAAATGCCAAGATATAAATGGTTTTTAAGATATGTGTTAATAGATTATCCATGGGTTTTGGTAGGTAAGGTGGAAAAATGATTTAACTAGTTTAGTTATATAATTAAATTATTTAAAGGGGTAAATGGGTGCAAAAGGGTATGTAATAAATAAATAAATCAGAAGGGGGGTTGAGGGGTGGTTTAAAGGGTAATGTGACATCTAAAACAGTAGTCTATGGTTTTATAGTGTTTAGATTTCCTTACGTAGTTGTTTCTAACTACAAATATAGAGCATATAGGCTCACCACACCAAAGGGAGATGAACTTGATGAACCAATGAACATAATGCACCTCAAACATTTTTATTCTTGATTGAATTAGATTATTATCTATAAAGATCATTTAAGTTATGCCATATTATACCCATTCTTTTTACTATACACTATAACATTCTACCATGCCCTTAACCCTTCACTAGCTAGTCCTTTTTACCTAAATCCACATATCACATTTGTCCTTGGTTTTAATTCATTTTTACTTTAGGCACATTCAGTGGTTGATGATAGATTTATCTCTAGTAGTTGTTTCATAATCAAATATTTGAATTGTAGTATATGAAAGTAGTATGACAATGGTCTTGGCAATTGCATCCTTCATTAGTTATGTTTCATTATAGGTACCACTAATTATAACCACCTTTTATAAAATTAGTGTCCCACCTCATGTTAGTTATTAAAAATGTCTATGGGAAAATTATTACCACTGACCCTTTGTCATTGTTTCATAATTATAAATGCTTATGGGAAAAATAAGAGCAACACCTTTACCATGCATTGCCCCATCACCTTGCCATTATTGTTTCCATTTACCTTTGCATTTGATTATACATAAAATTATTGGTACTTAGTCATATGCCTTTAATGTAGGCATAACTATAGTGACTCGAGGTCTTGAAGGAATATGTAGGTAGCACTCGATTCATGTTGAGGTTAGCTTAGTCACCACTTTGCCACACTCTCCCTATTTTGAGAGTAATTTATGTTTGAACACTCTCACCTTTTTATGAGATTGTTTAAGCCATGATCTCATCATTTTATGAGTTATACCATTCTATATCTCTTAAATTGAGTTGAGATTCCTAAAAAATTCCCAAAGCACTCGAAATATATTGAAAACCCTTAAACATTCGTAAAGTACCTAGAAAATCCTAAAAATCCTAAAATCATGAAAATTGTCTTAAAATTTCCATGTGAGAAATAAATCCATCAATTTTTTAGGGTATGGAACATCTTATCTATTTAGATTCATTTATAAATAACCTTGGTCTTTTCCCTCCTATTTCTAGGAGAATTACATCAACTTGAGGTCCACATGGGCTATTTAGGTAGCACTTAGATACATGGGATATCTTAGATTAGCTCAACCACCTTCCTTTCTTTTTTTACCACTTATTTGCCTTAAGGATTCTAGGACTCCTAACTATTTAAAAATTAACCACTTGTCATTTATTTTACCCATTCATATTGGCCTTAGCCATATGATCTTATTGTTTTACAAGTTGATGTTATGAGTATTGTGCACTTGAACTCGATGCATGACCACTTGGATTTTATTATGATCTCACCATTTTGAAAGTAATTTTTATTTGAATGCTCTCATTATTTTATGAGAAACCATTGCTTATGCTCTCATTATTTTGTGAGAAATTTAAATTTGAACACTCTCACTATTATTTGAGCATGTTTAAACCATACTCTTGTGCTTGCATGATTTATTTGTATTGATAATTTCATTATGATGAATGTTGTCCCCCTTTTTTCTTATGCACTCACCATTTTTAATGTCATTCTTATTTTCCTCTGCAAGTCAATCATGTTTTCATATCATTCATTTTATTCTATCCCATATCTTAGGAGAACTACATTTGACCTAAAGTTCATGTTCGATCTTGTGTCCACAAAACTATGTAGGAAATGTTCACTTACCTAGTTCATCAAGAGTCAGCTCAACTACCCCTTTCTTTTCTTATATTACCCCATTTTGTTTGTTTCATTTCATTGTCTCCTATAGCCTATGGGTAATGCTATTTTTCTATCTTGTTTGTGTCATTTTTCCTTATGGTATATTGACAATGTTTATTATCTTGTTTGTGTCATTGCTTTGTATAGCCTAGGGATAACTGTTAGTCTTTTGTTTTGATGTTTTTTACATGTGATGTTGCTACCTATCTTAAGGATCATCCTATCTCCAAGAGTAACACTGTTATTACACACACAAATAATTTGTTCTAAGTTTGTACTAACATTATGATTAAACATTATTTGTGTGTTACTATATGTTTAGCTTAGTTTGTTTTCTTTACTTTATATACTTATAATAGTTTGCTTATTACACTTTCCTTTTCTTTGGATTGTATATTTGTTTTGCTTATCTTGCTTAATTATTTTATTTTCTTTGTTTGCTTGTATTATTACTTTTCTATTTATTTTGTCTTGTTTATATTATTTGTTAGTTTATATATGTTTGTTTGTGTCACATTTGTTTATTTATTTTTGTTTATTGTTGTTTTGTTTGTGTTTTTTATTTTATTTGTTTATTGTTGTTTTTTTGTTGATTATTTGTGTTTGTTTATTTATTTGTTAGTATTTTTGTTTATTGGTGTTTTTTTGTTTTTATCTATTTATCATCTTATTGTTTGCTTATAGTCTTATTTGTTATTTTGTTTGTCTAGTTTATTTATTTTATTATTTTTATTAGCTTACTTGTTTGTGTTTATTAGTTTGTTTGTGTTTTTTAGCTTGATTTATTTGTTTGTGTTTGTTTGTTCCTTATTTTTATTTCTATATCCTTATTGCTTATTCTATATTATATTTGTTTGTTTTATTTGTGTGGTCTTGTTTGTTTGTGTTCTATTTATTTGTTTCATTTTTATTTTTCCTTTTTTTTTCTTTTCTAGTTGTAGTAAGACTAATACATTTTGTTTGCACTTAAGTCTTGGTTATCCATATCATGTACTTAGGTTGTGAATTTTTGTATTTAGTCTTACACTTAGTTTATTTGTTATATTTGCACTTGGGATTTGATTATTCATATCTTATTCATAGGTTTTTTATATTTATATTTAAATTAGGTTTTCCATGCTTAGGGTATATATTGAAATTTTAGTTGTTCATAATTATAATTCATATTATCAAAGGCTAAATAAAAAACTAGGTACATAGACTATCATACCAATGCAATGGCAATACTTCTTCAACATATCTAACCAACCAAATAACAAAGCACATGCCTAAACCCATGAGTAATAAACAAGCGTACAAATTATTTATAATGTGTTTATATAGATGTGCATATCTAAATAAGAATACATATGAGTCATACAACATAAGCAGATGAACAACCAATAGAACATCTCACAAAAATGGCATAAGAAATAAATGAATAGATCATACATAAGCATAAACATCCATAGTGTTAAATATCCATAATATTAATCAATGTCAATCAATGATAAACATGAGATAAATAAGATAATAAGCATGGCATCATTTATATATCATAAGAATGTCATATAGATGTACATCAGCCTTGAAAGACCCAAAACTAAATGTAAATGTATCTAAAATGGCATATACATAGAATATATATACATATAATCTTGTTGTCTCAAAGGTACATCAATATGAAAATATGATGAGTACAATACCGTATGCCTCAACTATGCTAAACTACTAAAAATGACAAGGTCCCCATGCTCAAATCTGGCTATATGTGTCTATGGGACCTGTGTCTAGAAGAGGCCCTAGTGGCCTTGATGGTCTTGGTGGTAGTTGTCATGGTTGATAGAGAGACTAACTTTGAGGCACCTATTACATGAGTCTTATTGTGAGATCAACCATATCTACTCACTATCTTCTATGCATCTTAGATCTCAAATATAATAATATGATGATTCTTGGGCACATTAGACTCATAGGCTCTATGATAATATGATGCCTCAAATTTTGCTTGAAGGCACTCCCAAACCACCTATGAGAACTTGACATGTATAACAACTCCCCAAGCCACATCTCTCTCTCGTCTAAGCTTGTCAATAGTGTTTAGTTCTTGATCTCACTCACTAATGTCCTGATCTCTCTCTATATTGAGTTGGCCCTAAACTTGAACCAACCTATCAATATTGGTTTTCATTTGGGACATATCTAATTGAAGTAGTGCAATATCATCATCCAACATATCTAAGGTTATCTACAAATCAATCACCTACCATTGTAAACCTACAACCTATCACACCTATGCAATGATATCTTACTCTATGTTACCCATTTATATGTTTGCCATAGCCATGCCAAAATGCATTACCTGGCTTAGATCCACTTATGTACCTAAATGTATTGCTTGGCCTAAACTAGCCTATGCCACTATAAAAATTATCATGCTAGGATCTAGCACCATCAAATATAGGCCATAATCTCCATTTCCATCTCCATCTCCATCTCCATCTCCATCTCCATCTCCATCTCCATCTCCATCTCCATATCCATATACATATCCATATACATATCCATCCCCACCTCCCACACCATCTCCTCCATCTATGCCATAATAATTATCATGCCCAACCTCACCACAACTATCCTACTAAGTGTTGCCACTACCGCATGATGTCTTAGCCTCTATTTCCTTAATATCCATGAGAACCTATCCCCCAACTAGTACAGGTACTATCATCCTCAAAGGGAAAAATTATACCCACCAATGTATGTAGTTTAGAGTGACCCATACATTTATATCTCCTCTTATGTAGGCCCATGTAACTTGAGTAACACTTATATAAATCATTTTAGCCTCACTCCCCAAGATCATAAGATTATCCAAACTAATCTCTCATGTAACATGGGAAAACCATATTGACCCCTTAGGTAAATATTATCTGAATCCAAACTACCTAACTACATGATTAGGGTAGTACTCCTCAATAATGTGGAACTGTCTCTTAGTTAGAAAACATCTGGTATTTATAAAATCTATATACCATCCATCCCTAAACCATTGTACCTACTACATGAGGTATGACCTCCAAATGAAAAAATATGATGTTAGATCATCAAATATCCAATGATAGAATGGGATGTCTCCTTATGAATACACCTATCTTGATCTAAGCAACATTTTAGGTGACAATTTGGGTGACGGTTCTACCCCTATTGGTGGCAGGACTTCTGGGAGCCATAACTTTTTCACCATAGCTCCATTTGACTCCCCATTTGAATCATTAGAAATATAAGAATGAGGAGAATGTGATGAAATGGAATGGATCTTTTATTAATGTATTTTGACCCCAAAAATCCCAATGTAATTTCCCCAAATTTCAATTTTAGTAGTATATTCTAAAAATAGTAAGTTTCTAATAATAGTAATTCCTTGAATTTTGTACTGTTGTAAATCATGGAAGTCGAACCACTTAATCTCCCTTGAGATTGGTGACCTTCCACATCATCCTCCTACCTTAAAAATCTATGTAAAAGAAGATGTAACCTGAAATGGATATCAACCATCTATTCTCAGAGATAGGCGTATGTTTAGGTCTACAAATTTGATAAATAAAACATCTCTTTTAAGAGATAGAATTATTGTTATTGTGTTGTTCTTTTTTCTTGAATTACATTTCAACCAAAGATTTTAGAGTTTTGGATCAGTGGTATCAGAGTGGTTTGTCTTTAGAGTGTATGATCTCAAGGATGAGGTTAGATTATAGGAAGCTTGGGTGGAAAATAGAACCAACAGACTATCCACCTATTCACTCCAAATGACTTCAAATGGTAGACAACACTGAGACATCTGATCCTTTAAAGGAAATGGTGAATGAATCCCTCCAACAATAATAAGTGTAGATGCTACAACAATTTTCCCAAATTATCCAATAAATTTTGATGGAAAATTTTAGCTCATTATCTACAACCCCACATCCTTTTAGTGCCCCAACACCCTTCAAGGTTCAGGTGAATTTTGATATCCCTACATTTGAAGGAAAAATTAATGCTGATACAATAGAAAATTTGTTAGATCAATTTTCATCTTATTTTTTTGTAAATAAATTCATCAATAAAGAGAAGATCACTTTTACTCTTTTGAAAGCATCATTGCTTGTCAAAAATTGGTGGGAAGTATTCAAAAAGAGATTTAGTGAAGATGATATTGGCCTTAAGGTGGAACCTACCTAGGATGATTTCATAGAAGTTGTAAAGGAAGAATACTACCCTATTGGAGCATATGATGATCTATATATAGAGTGGAAATGACATCACCATGATAAAGAATAGTCTGTTCAGGATTAGATTAACATTTTTCATTCTTTATCTATGAGATTGGGCATCTAAGAAAGTGATAATAAAAAATTTCTCAAATATTGTGGTAGACTATAATGGTATATATGGTGAGAAATGGAACTCTTCAATTTCAAAACCCTTGGTGAGGTGTACAAGTTTGTAGTGAAGATTGAGAAGAAGCATGAAAGAATGAATACAAAGAGTTAGCCTTCAAAATGGAAAAGTGACAAAGAAGGTCAAACACGAGGCCAAAATTGGAAGCAAAAGGAAGGACATACTAGAAAATGGCATGATTATCACAAATATGGAACTCACTCCAAATAAAAATGTCGAGCCATCAAGTCCCTACTTTCTAAGTCACAATCCTCGACATCTACTGCTCTACCTCATACACAACCTAAAATTGAAGAGGATGAAGAAAAGATTGTATATGTTGACCCTGATGCCATAGTTGACTCATCATAAATCCATGAGGAGTAGCCAAATGACAAGGAAAGGTTGTTTGATTCTAAGTTATTGGTGAAAGGTAAGCCTCTGCATTTTCATTCTTGATAGTGGGAGTCAAAATAATATAATCTATACTAATGTTGTGAAAAGCCTACATTTGTCCATGAAGCCTCACCCAAAGCCATACAATATTGGATGGTTGAGTCTAGGGAGAAACCTCTATGTCACCCACCAATGTCTCCTCTCATATGTAATAAAACCTTTCCAAGATGAGGTCTTATGTGATGTGGTCAATCTAGATGTTTGTGATGTACTCTATGGTCAACCATTCATATATGATTGACATGGAATATATGAATCAAGAACTTGAAGTATCAAACTCACTCATGGAACATGATACTATAGGGTACTAGAGGCACCACCTTCCACATCTCTCTCTAATTAGTGCCAATAAATTTGTTCTCATGGTGGTCAACCCACATGAATCCAAAAGGGCTGATGTTGTAGCCTTGACTACACAAACAATACAACAACAAAAGCCAATAAATAACAAGATGAATAAGTTCATGGAATCCCATCCATAAATTAATGGTTAAATAGAAATGGTGAACAATCAGGCCCTACATAGCTCCACAAAGTATAGCTCCACAAAGCACAGTCCATTCCAACTATGCATTAGGAATCTAATAAAAACACAACTACCACACTTGATGAAAAATATTGATGAAATCGGAACCATTAATTCTCAAGGAGGGAGGAATGATCTGAGAAATATTTTAGGTGACAATTTGGGTGATGGTTCTACCCCAATTAGTGGCAGGACTTCTGGGAGCCATAACTTTTGCACCATAGCTCCATTTGAATCCCCGTTTGAAAACTTAGAAAGATAAGAATGAGGAGAACATGATGATATGGACTAAGCTTCACTAAATGGATTTTTATTCTTGAAAACCCAATGGAAGTGCCCTAAATTTCAATTTTAGGAGTGTAGTCTAAAAATAGTAATCCCTTGAATTCTATATTGTTGTAAATCGTAGAAGTTAAACCACTTAATCTTCCTCAAGATTGGTGACCTTAAACATCCTCCTCATATCTTCAAAATGTGTATAAATGAAGATGTAGAAATGGAAATCAAACATCTCTTCTCAGAGATAGGCATATGTTTAGGTCTACAATTTTGATAAATAAAACATCTCTTCTATGAGATAACATTATTGTTATTGTGTTTTTATTGTTTATTGAATTATATTTCAACCACAGATTTTTGAGTTTTAGATCAGTGTCATCAGAGCAATTTTTCTTTAGAGTGTATGATCCTGAGAATGAGGTTAGATTATAGGAAACTTGGGTGGAAAATAGAACCAACAGACTATCCACCTATTCACTCCAAATGACTTCAAATGGCAGACAACACTGAGATATCTAATCCTTTCAAGGAAATGGTGAATGAATCCCTCCAACAAAAAGTGCAAATGCTACAATAATTTTCCAAAATTCTCTAATAAATTTTGATGGGAGATAATGGCTCCTCATCTGCAACCCCACATCCTTTCAGTGCTCTAACACCCTTCAAGGTTTAGGTGAATTTTTATATCCCTACATTTGAAGGCAAAATCAATGCTGGTGCAGTAGAAAATTGGTTGGATCAATTGTCATCTTATTTTTCTATAAATAAATTCACTAATAATGAAAAGATCACTTTTGCTATTTTGAAAGCATCATTGCCTATCAAAATTTGGTGGGAAGTGTATAAAAAGAGATTCAGTGCAAATGACATTGGCCTTGAGGAAAAACCTACCTAAGATGATTTCTTAGAAGCCATACAGGAATAACGTTGCCCCATTGGAGCATATGATGATCTATATATAGAGTGGCAATAAATTTTCCAAGGTAAGGAATAGTTTGTTCAAGATTACACAAACATTTTTCATTCTTTATCTACGAGATTAGGCATCCAAGAGAGTGAAAAACACAAATTTCTCAAATATCATGGTGGACTACAATGGTATATATGGAGATAAATGGAACTCTTCAATTTGGAAACCCTCGGTGAGGTGTACAAGTTTGCAGTGAATATTGAGCAGAAGCATGGAAGAATGAATACAAAGAGTCAACCTTTAAAATGGAAAAGTGATAAAGAAGGTCAAACATGAGGCAAAAATTTGAAGCAAAATGAAGGAAAGACTGGGAAATGGTATGATTATCAAAAATTTGGAACTCACTCTAAAGAATAATGTCGAGCCATCAAGTCCCTACTTTCTGAGTCACAATCCTCAACATCTACTATTTTACCTCATACACAACCTATAGTTGAAGAGGATGAAGAAGATATTGTATATGTTGAGCTTGATGACATAGTTGCTTCATTACAGACCCATGAGGAGTGGCCATATGACAAGGAAAGGTTGTTTCATTCTAAGTTATGGGTGAAAGGTAAGCCTTTGCATTTCATTCTTGATAGTGGGAGTTAAAAGAATTTAATCTTTGCCAATGTTGTGAAAATCCTAAATTCGTCCATGAAGCCTCACCCAAAGCCATAAATTATTGGATGGTTGAGTCCAAGGAGAAACCTCCATGTTACCCACCAATGTCTCCTCTCATATGCAATAAAACCTTTCCAAGATGAGGTCTTATGTGATGTGGTCAATCTTGAAGTTTGTGATGTAATCTATGGTCAGCCATTCATGTATGATCGACATGGCATATATGAATAAAGAAATAAAATTATCACCCTCACTCTTGAATATTAGTGCTATAGGGTACCAAAGGTACCACCTTCCACATCTCTTTCTCTCTATCTGATTAGTGCTAAGAAATTTGTTCTCATGGTGGTCAAGCCACACGAATCTAAAAGGGCTGATGTTATAGCCTTGAATACACAAACAATACAATAACATAAGCCAATAAATAACAAGATAAATAAGTTCATGGCTTCCCATCTATAGATTAATGGTTAGATAGAAATGGTGAACAATTAGGCCCTACACAGCTCCACAAAGTAAAGATCCACAAAGCACAATCCATTCCAAGTATGCATCAAGAATCAAATCAAAACACAACTACCACACTTGATGACAAATATTGATGTGATGGGGACCATTTATTATCAAGGAGGAAGGAATGATCTGGGCAACATTCTAGGTGATAATTTGGGTGATGGTTCTACCCCAATTGGTGGTAGGACTTCTGGGAGACATAACTTTTGCACCATAGCTCCATTTGACTCCCCATTTGAACCATTAGAAATCTAAGAATGAGGATAATTTGATAAGATGGTATGAGTTTTTCTCAATGGACTTTGACCCTCGAAAATCTAATGGAAGTGCCCCAAATTTCAATTTTAGTAGTGCAGTCTAAAAATAGTAAGTTTCTAAAAATAGTAATTCCTTGAATTCTATATTGTTGTAAATCATGGAAGTCAAACCACTTAATCTCCCTCAATATTGGTGACCTTCCACATCATCATTATACCTTAAATTTTTTTATAAATGAATATGTAACCCAAAATGGAAATCATACATCTCTTCTCAGAGGTAGGCATATGTTTAGGTCTACAAATTTGATAAATAAAACATCTCTCCTAAGAGATAGCATTATTTTTATTGTGTTGTTCTTGTTTCTTTAATTATATTTCAACCAAATATTTTTGAGTTTTGGATCATTCTTGATATTATTTGAGATTAATCATATGATATTGGGTCTTGTATATCCTATACTATGTGCATTCCTACTAGTCACTCAATCAAAATGTGATCCCAAATCCAAACCATTATTAGAACTCAATCCATGATACTGTATCTAACTTGGCATGATATCATATGAAGATCTCTATAGAGATATGCCAGGATAGCTATCCCTTAGGAAAAATATATACAATCCTCAATCATGCTCTTTAATATGCCTCAAAGGCCCATACAAAAATATCAACCACTCTTGTTAGGTAGTAATATGTCATTGAAAATGGCCATGGAAACAATAATCTTCTTGTCAGTGAGAGCTAGTGGTGATGGATATCCAATAGGTAACTAATCTAGTTGAATGTCTATATAATTCATTATGAGGTCTATATTGACCTTCCCTTAAAACATGGGGATACCTTGATAAATGTACAATTAATCAAGAACTACATACTACTATGCTAGTGGTGTATATAATATTTATCATCTTCATATAAGTAACTTAAGGATACACTAGGTATCTTCAAGTGTAATAATAGCCTCCCTAGTAGGCAAGTGAAATTTGAACATATCGCTATGTTAGTGCTTAGATAGCATGCTCAAATGTGCCTGATCAGCCTAGATGACTGATATCCATTCCATGCCATGAAGATCTAACACTTGAAAGAAACCATGTCCTTAGTCTAGATCTATAGGGTTTGTAGATAATGTGATCATCACTCCTGGCACATAAGGATAAATAATCACTTGTATAATCAAAGAAAATTCAGCATCAACTTAACTATATGTGGCTACTTGTGCTTACGCCTAACTTACTAAACCTAATTGACCCTCTTCTAGAGGTTGAACCCATTTTAGGTCCTCAAACTAGATATTTTTGGCTTCCAAGGCAAAGCCACCATTTCCTAAAAGGTAAAAACATTGATTAGGTGATAATGCACATTTTTGGCAATATCACTATTTTTATTTTCATAAAAATGGTGTCTTCACCTAAAATTAGCTAAAATAATCATTTTAATGATTTCCACCCACTTTTGGCATTATCACTATTTATAGGAATGACAATTTTGTATGAATCTATCATTTTCCTTAGCACAACCATCATTTGCCCTAAAACACAAATGAAAAATTCATTGTTTTTCAACCTAAATCAAGTGATAAATGCTAAAATTTTGGCATTAATGATAAAATTGAGATTAATTATCAGTGGTATATCATGTGGTGGATACATGTGCTCCCTCACCCACTCTGAAATGTGACACTAAGATCCTAGCCATTTTTATCAACTTAATAATTAGGAAACCAAATCTCATAATCTCAATAGGATAGGGTGAAAATGAATTATTTTTCACCATATGGGTGAATATATAGCTAAAAATTTGAATTCCCCGTAGGGATTATAGTTCATTCTTCACACTCTAAGAAGTGTGTTTTTCACATCCATGGTCTGTTTTACATGTCATTTCATCATATATGCCTTTTTTTTTTATTGTATTATAACTAAGACATATTTTTGGGCCACTCTTGAGACCCATTTAACAACACTATTTTTATACCTATACCCCATGTTTGTTTAAATGTGTATCTTCAAACTCACATTTAGGCTAAAAAATATGTTATTACTCTTTGCCAGCTCATTATAAATTTGTTTTACATATTTTTCACATAAGCTACCCTTGTGAGTTTACCCCATTGTGGTAAATTCATTTTTGATTGATCAATGAAATATTTTTCCTTTCTAGGGAATACTCATTTTAAATCATGTAATTTAAATGTGAAAATGATTATAACCACCTTTAGGAAAATCATTATTTTTTGACTAATTTAATGTTTATAACTTCCTATGGTGAAATAATTATTTTTGTGTCCCATGCTAATGATTATAACCAATTTTGGATAAATCATTATTTCTCTTCATCCAATTACCCTACTAGAGTAAATGCCTATGTTACTAATTATAACCACATTTTTGAAAATTAATGTCTCACATTTCATTTCTGATTATAACCATCTTTGGGAAAATTAGTATTTATCCCATTACCCTACTAGGGCAACTAGCCATGCCACTGGTTATAATAGACTTTTGGCAAACTAGTGTCACACCCTTTATTATTGATTATAACTACCTTTGGGAAAATTAGTAACTTCACAATCATTACTATTTATAACCACCTTTGGGAAATTTAATAATAATACCCCTATTACCATCTAGATCATATCATTTTATTCATTTTAAGGGAATGTTTAATGAACCTATTTTTCCACCTGCTCACTCGAGGGGGCATCAAGGTCTTATTCACCACCCTTTGGGGCATGAACTATTTGGATTAATGAATTTTCATTCTTTGAAAATATGTTACTATGCATGTCTCATAATGCTTTCTAAAGTAGGGAAAATTATAGACACTTAGTTTTGTCCACTTTCATCCCTAAACTAGGCTTCAATTTAATTTCTAGAAAATGACATAATTTAAGCTTATAAATCACATAAATTTACCAAACTCACCTACATAAGGGATTTAATTTCCTATAAATGTGATGAGGATAGTTTATTTCATGTATTACCCTGTATGAACTAATAACCTAGTTTAGTTTCAACCCTAGTCAAATTATGACCTACTAATTTGACATTTTTTGCATGTCAAGATATTATTTCAAAATAATTACAAAAATACAAAAAGAAATGTCAAATTACATTACAAATATTAATTAACTTAAATAAAAATTCAATGTCAAATTAGTGAATTTCATTTATCTAAAAAATAATTTTTAGCCAAATATGAATTCAAAGGTCAAAGGAGCTAATAAAGTGATTTATTATTTCCTAATTTTTTCAAAAAATTTGGGTCATAACCTCAAAAATATCTAAATTGAGTTGTCATGCCTCACAAATATCTGAAACTGAGGTGTCAAGATATCATGAGTGCATTGACCCAACCTAGGGTTATCCTGACTCAACTTAGTTTATTTTAGACTCAACCAAAGATAGAATTTAACCTAACCTCCCTAGAGTTAGAGTTAGTTCCTGGTGTTATAAATATAATTTCCCACACCATATTCCAACAAGATTTTATGTGTAAGGTTATTATACTGGAATACCTTCAAGAAGCTAATGAAAGTAGTGTTATAATGCCCATTTTATGCCAAGATTCACACCAAGCCAAAAATGACCATTAGAGAAGTGATACCACCATGGAAAAGCATTCCTAAAAGACTCTAATTATCATATATCAAGGACAAACATCCTTATTCCAATAATTAAACATCAAATTTGACAAAGGAGGTAAATTATTTGTGTTGTTTTTATCTCTATTTTATGATCTTGTTTGCTATGTTATGTGACCCCTAGTTTTTAGACAAGAGTGTTCAGTTCTAGTTTATTGTTATGCTTGATTTTTTTTATCATTTGGAATAATAAGGAACTAATAATCATTTTTGTGCTCTTCAAACTCCTAAGATACACACTATAAAACATTGGCTTTCCTAGCTAAAAAATTACTATAATTATTAGAGTGTTGTTTTTATATTATAATTTTTTTAATGAAATGATAAGAATCAATATAAGCATAACACAAGCCAAAAAAAATATTGTTATTTTTATGTTTAGATACCCAATTTGGGTAAGGATAAGAAGTGCATTTTCCTAATGATTAGAGTTAATTTTCAAAAAATTGAGCAAGGTTTTTGGATCCCTAATCTAAAAAATAAATTTATTAAAAACTAATTTTCTATACTAGATTTTACTACAAATTTAAAGTGTACATTTTTATAAAAATATAAATATTAAGTTGACAATCTAGACAAGTTCTTTGTTCATCATGAGTTTTCATAGTTCTATTTTTACCTAATTTTAGAATAAAGATATATTAAATCCTAATTAGTAAACTAGTTCGTAAAATTATAAAATTAAAGATATGTAATAAATAACAAACTAATTTATAAAAAGATAAACTTATAAATATGCTAAAATGGGAAGTGGAAAATAAATATAATTTATCTATAAAATATAAATGTAGGACTATAAGTGAACTATGAAATCATCTATGTGAATGTGTAATGATGTTGTCAATTAGGAACAATGTTTTGATTAGATCTAGGAGAAGGCTATTAGAATTGGATAGGGTGGCCTACATTGGTGTCCTTATGGAAAATAGGCTTTGAGTAAGGGTTTACTCTTAGTGACTGATATGGTAGGTTCACTTCACCTATGTGTTTGATCTGACTTTGAGGGAACTCTTGATCTATTGCAAAAAAAACTACGTACCTTATTAACTTGTAACCTTAGCTCAATTGACCATATATGATAAAAAAATAAAATAGGAAAATGGGTAATTTTTTGAATTTGGGATAGATCTCAACACCCCTTATGTTGAGCACTACTTACAAACCAATACTTTAAATAGAGATCAAACTCCTTGTAGTTATCTCATGCTACCATGGTGTGTGTGAAAGACTAGTGAAAAATGCTAAATGATGGTACAATCTTGGTGTGATTAAGTGATTAAATGATGACCTATGATATTATAGGTATATGTAGATTTATATTATGGATATTAAGGTTACATGGAGTTTGTATTGGAAAAAAAAGTATTTTTATCTCAATGTGTAAATATATGTTTGATTGTTTTTTCATCATATGAGCCTATTAGTGAAAACTGGCTTAAAAATGTGGTTTTATGGTGATAAATTAGGAATTAATTTAGATGAGAATTTTTATGCAAGAAAACATTTTACATGAATTTAAATTTGAGTAAAGAGTCATTATTTTATTAGGAGGATGCAACTGGCAGAATTGGATAGAATTGGGGAGTGGGATAGTCTAAATAGAAAAACATTATCTGAAGAGTAGATACAACTAAAATGGAAGTTTGGATCAGTTTTAAGATGAGTTTAGGAAATTTATGATTTAGAATAGGAATATTTTAATATCATTATTTTCTTAGGTAAAAGGCTCATCCACATAGAAGTGAAGGAATGGCAATCAAGGACCGTGGGATGATGCATGACCTATGTATGTATAAGAAGTGGCCACAAGTACATCATTTTATAAATACATGTTTATAAATGTGTCTAAATTTCTTGAATTTTATTATAATAATGTAAAAAAATATAAATTACTAGAGTAAAAGGAAAAGTGCATACCTGAACTTACCTATGAAGAACAATATTGAACTATACTTCATGCTAAAATTGCAATGAAACATGTGTAAAATCAGTCCTTACTTAAGATAAAAATTAATAATTAAAGATAATAATTATATATATATATATATATATATATATATATATATATATACATGTTTATAAATGTGTCTAAATTTCTGGAATTTTATTATAATAATGTAAAAAAATATAAATTACTAGAGTAAAAGGAAAAGTGCATACCTGAACTTACCTATGAAGAACAATATTGAACTATACTTCATGCTAAAATTGCAATGAAACATGTGTAAAATCAGTCCTTACTTAAGATAAAAATTAATAATTAAAGATAATAGTTATATATATATATATATATATATATATATATATATATATATATATAATAACAAATAATAAATACACTTAATTGGGTATGCTAACCATTATGTTTTTTGGTGCAAAAAATGGTGATTATATAGGGTAGGACCCATGGAGATTTCTTCTTATTTGAAGTAATTAAATTGGATTGTCATGCCATAATCCTCATTGAAAAAAGAGTGTTCATAAGAACTAAAATTGTCCTTAATTTCATCATTGCATAACTCAAAGTAGGTAGAGTACGTAGGAATCCCTATAGTAATCCTAGTAGGTTATTTTGGTGTAAATACAATACTAAAAAACTAGAGAAAAAAGGAAAACCAACTGTTGTATACAAAATAAGATTCACTTTTTTTGTAAAATTAGTGAAAAATTGGTGTGAAATATAGTGTGATCTTAACTAGTGTATACATCATAGATAATGATAAATATTAACATAAAATCTTTGAAATTCAATAATAAAGTGGTCATGTGTCATGTAAGTGCCCCAAATCTAATATTTAGGTGTATATGATTTCTAAAACTAAGTAATATCATGTAATGTTTTGAGTCAAAATGTGTAAA
Source organism: Torreya grandis (assembly GCA_037957365.1). Taxonomy (NCBI): domain Eukaryota; kingdom Viridiplantae; phylum Streptophyta; class Pinopsida; order Cupressales; family Taxaceae; genus Torreya; species Torreya grandis. Next base: position 3,548,163 of record JARHVA010000712.1, on the reverse strand, counting down.
TCATCTTGGAACACATGTCGTGTATAATCGATTCCCCCATTTTGATAAAATCTAAGATAAAATAGAGTATGTTTATGAAATGATTATGTATACCTATTATAAATTATTTTGAGATTGAGTGAGATTCTTAATTTACTATTTTTTACCTGTTGGGTCAACAATGCACTATTTTAAACATAATTAGACTACGTTGTTGTCCAAATGGAGCACTATTGTCCAAAACTAATTTATGGGTATGAAATATGATCAATTATTTAAAAGTTTCTAAATTTTTAATGTTTTTAAATATATTTGTAGCTTATTATCTAAGACAAGCCTTTGTGTATTTCCATTTTTTGAGGTGAGTTTTGAATTATGTGAAATAACTTAACTAAAAATAAAAAATTATGCAAAAGATGTAATGAAAAGATATATATTTGAGTGTAATGATAATATTAAGAGCATGAAATCATCATATATATATATATATATACACACACTAAGAAATAAGATATAATGTAAAATTCATGTAGAAATCCAAGCATACATAGTGAACATTTCAAGATATATGTTAGCTATTAAGCATGCAATGAATGAATGAGCATAACTAAGAACTAAAATGAATAAAACAACTTAGGGATGAATGTGTGATACTGATCACAACATTAGAAATGAGGATGATGCATAGTGTCCCTCATAGCATAAAAATGAAACAAAACATAGAAAATGAGTATCATGGCCATGATTCACACACACAAAGAATAGACATAAAACACACAATAGAAGGCCAATGGGATACATAAAACTAATGTACTCAAATTTCACTTGCATACATATAAAAATATAGTAAGGATTAGATCCCCATGCAAGGACATATTCAAATGTCCTAAGTATAAATATTTAATACATAAAAAATGAAGAAAACACTCAAATCATGCAAGAGTAAATGTGATTGATCAACATAATAAAATTGTAACATAACTATATTCAAAAACTTAGGTATTCAATAAGCAAGAAATATTGATATATTTTATGCAATGTAAGAAACTGAGATATAAACAATAATGGATAGCCAAATAATTATATAACCCATGTATAAGGATGCCCCCAGTGAACTTGTTGAGGTATAAAGATGTTGTAGGATGTCTATGAATTTTTAGTTTCTTATAATTTTTAACCTATTTTTTTATTAGGATGAGTTTACAAAATGAAATAATATAGAAATACACTATTGTCTGGGAAGAGTGATTTTGTTTATTTTTAATTTATGAGTTTGAGATAGTTGAATAACCTACAACATTGTCTAGACATGGAAACTTGTATGTTTTACATTCACTAATGTACACTTGTGAAGCATATTTGATATAAAGGGTATGTATAGAGAAATATTGAGTAAATTGAGCAAAAATTAACTTATGTAAATAAACTACATAAAGCATGCATAACTCCTAATTTTTGAATATATAAAGTAAAATGATAAGCTAAAAATCAAATAACAAATCGAATAGATGTGTGTCACATCTTGATTTCACCCTATGGCTTATAAACCTTTAGTTATGGATTAGTATGATTATTATCTAATTAACATTGCTTTGATTTGAGCATTTTGACAAATACTAGTATGGATAGTGATATTTTTGATTAATATACATTGTGTGCCAATTATATTTTGATATTTCTGTACATTAAGGATGTATGATTATTAGTTTAGCATCATTAGTTGATATATATGATGACTTAGACTAACTACCTATTTATTGTAAGGTGGATGTAGGATAGGTCCTACCCTTAGAGCTTAATGAGGGAGAGCATCATCAGATAGGGTCAGGTAGATGAAGTGATTGGGGGAAATATCAGTAGAAAATATTAGTGACCCTACACACATAGACAATAGATTCCAAATGATAGGCATAAATGTTAGTGTGTAATTATGCATTATTTCTTGTGATAATTTGTGTGTGTCGAATTAATTTTGGTATGCATTCAATTTATTAATCCTAATTGACTTGATTTTTGAATTTAAATCCAATAAGTAATTATTAATTACTATAAAAGTATGATTATTTTATATACGATTATCTAGCAAATAAAAATCAAATAATGACATAATTATCTTTGTGAAGGTTATTTTCTTAAAATTATAATTATGCATGAAATTTATTTGAAAATAAAGAAAATATATTTCATTATTATTTTAGTTAACTTAACATGTTTGGATATTAGTTTGGTAAACTAAAGTGAAATAAGGAATTAACAAAAATTAATAAATTTAGAAGTTAATTTGACTTGACATGCATGGGGTAAAATAAATGATGAATATTTTTTTAATTTATTAAATAAACTCTTATTTTACGAAAGTGGTGTAATGATTTTTAGTAAGAAATTTAAATGCTTAAATATATTTTAATAAAGGTGATAGACTACATATTAATAAAAATATAACTTTTGTTATTTAAATAACAAAACAAGAATAAGATACCTTACATGAAAAGGAAGATCATGCAAAGTAAATAGGCACAACATATTGAAGGAAAATAAAGTTTATAAATAAAGCCTTTGAGGATTTTAAAAGACACATGGAAACATGGAAGATAACATATGAAGATAGGCATGAAGAAGAAGAAAGGGGAGGATTTGGAGGAGGCAAGAGAATGGTAACCAGTTTTTACCTACTCTACTTAGAAGCATCATAGAGGTAAGTTCTATAATTGAATTTATGATATAAATAGATAATAGTGTATTATTTTAAATCTAGCCATGTATTTTCCTATAAAGGTATCACTTTTAACCAATTAGAATTGCACTGAATTTTTAGACCTACATTCTAATATACATTTATGGTAGCTGCATGTTATTCTAACTTATCTTGCATTGTAATCTTGTTTATAATCTATGTTGAGCTTTGAAACGTGCATTTTATATTATCAAAACTATGTTTTAATTCATTCCTAAATGGAGTATTATTAGAAGCTATGATTCATGCTTTAGGTAGGGTATCAACTCATAAAGTCAATAAATTAATTAGAAGGGTTTGTGTGTGGTTTTTGGAAGATGCATTTCTATCATAAGTCTCAGCATAGTAAATAATCATATGTTCATGTCTTAATTCCTTGAATACTTGACTAGAATTTTAGGTGATAGTGCTATATCCCTTATATAAATCTATATTTTACTTCTTGTAAATCTGCATCTTAACTGAGGGAAAAAAAATTTGGTTGTATATTAAAAAGTACCTAGTTTCAATTTGAAATGTGAGTATATATGTATATACTATTGGTTTTCATCTTGCATGGAATTTCCTGATCTAATATTAAAATGCCAAGTTAGATATAATTAGATATCTCAGTTAATAATTAAATCCTTGAGTCTAAGAAATAATGGTTTATATATATATATATATGTATATATATATATATATATATATATATACATATATATATATATATACATATATATATATATATATATGTATATATATATATATGTATATATATTTATGTATATATATATGTATATATATATATATATAGATGTATAAATTTACTTAGACAAGATGCTAGATATGAAATTGTAATAGCAACTATGTTTTTATAATAAAAGGCCATGTTTTATCTAAATGAATCACTGTAATCATAAAATGAAATGTCTTAAGTTGAAATTATGAATTCATTGAGTTCTTAGAATAAAAGGTGCATAAATATAAATTCAAAGACTGAGCTTTACATGGTAGTCACTATAATTAGATAGTCAAGTTAAATATGAATTAGCCGTGTATTTTTTTAAGTCACTAAAATATCTAATTGAAATTATTGGATATGAACTAGAATTATTGAATATATAATGAGACACCTAGAATTATTTTTGAAATGCTCTATTTTTAGCAAAAAATCTTAGTGTCAAAATATATGCATGTTCTTAGAATTCCAAGCCTATACGTAGTGTTAAATTAATAATATATAATGCTGTGATTCATAAATAATTTGATTAAAGAAAAAGATTTAATATATTTTAATATACTTACATGCTACTAGAGTAATTAGGCCAGTCTCTAAAATAGTGATGCCAATCTTAATATAAGGCGATGAGTCAATTATAGTAAAAATGTTGAGTTATTATACTAAAATAGCTATGTAAAATTATATAAAATGATGTCTATATCCTAAAAGATATGTAAATAATATGAAATGCAAATATGTATATATCTTTAACTATTAATTGACTTTCAGGTAATTGATATAGATCATATTATTCAAAAATTTCTAAACTCGATTAGATGGGTTATGGAAATATATAGATATCAATTAATGTTTAATGGAAAGTCATTAATTAAGCCACAACATGATATTCTTAATCATAAAAAATAAAATAGTATTGGTTATACTATTGAAGATACTTTTGATATGTATATAAAGTATATTATACTATGGCCATGGCAATAGGATCATATTCAAGTTATAAATCTATCATTAAAGCTTAAACTACATGACATTATACTCTAGTGGTTTATGTTCTAGGTCAGGTTGAGATAACTCCTTATAAGTATTTTTGATGTCAATTTAACTTGAAAGAAGAGGGATTGACACACTGGCAAATTCAATATGTTAAAAACCATGTGTAAAACTTGTAAAGGTACTTTGGAGCATATGCATATATTTTTGCAACATGTTGTTATCTAGTTATAAAACCAAAAAATATTAACCTTTTTGTAAGATATACCTGGATGGTATAACCTATTTTTATTTTCTAAAATTTTAGGATTATAAGACCTTTGGCTTTTCTTAAAACACTTGTGAGGGCTTAGTAATTTTTTGTAGGCATAGTAGTATAATATGTTGGCTAAGTCATATTTACATCATCTTGTACTGATAAAAAATTGAATGCAATATATATAATTTGTGAGAATATTAAAATGTATAACTATTTATACTTTTATAATGTAAAAATAGTGCATAAATATGTGTGATAAGAGATATGTTTTCATCTAACAATTATTATGCAATGGCATCTAAGTTATACTCATATGGTATAATCCCTATTTACTAGTTTAATAATTATAGTGTAAGATTATTTGTTTGTGTTTGAGTAGGGTGCTCAAGCACAATGACCTCTGATATTATGGGATGTTATAGAGTTATATAGTATGAAAATTACCTAGATGGTACATATTGTATTAGTTATATCTAGACCCACACTTGCATAACTATATGTGTGTTGGTTGTTACTTGAAAAATATATATTGTAACATCTGGTAGGAGATCATTTGTGTGTGCATACAATATTTAGAATGTGAAAAAATGTTAGGATAAACTTATATGTATTTGTTTGACTTGCCTTGTTGTGTGTTTTTGTTGATTTAAAAGGTTATGTTTCATGTATTTATGATTACTTTGTAAGGCTAATTATGGGAAAACTAGTAATCATGTCTAAGAACACCAGACTAAGATAATATGGGTTGTCTTGAGGTGTAGTTAGCTAGATCTTATTGAAATAGTCAATATTTAATATTTGTTTTACCTAGATGGTATAATTAGTCATCATTGTTTCTAGTTTGGAATTGATTTTAATGAAAGACCCATTCATGTGTAGATGATTATGTGTATATCTTGCTTTCTCATTAGTTATCATGTGATGGGATATTTTTGCTAGGAGAATGAAATCTATTTGAGTCTTTGAAGTTATAGACTATGTTATTTATGAAATCATATTGATGATACTAATAGGTAGTGAGATAGATTCCAATAGCCTAGGTAGTACCACCAATAGATAATATGATCAAGTGGTGTGTTATGAAATTGACCAATCTAAAATGATCATATGAAAAATTTGATCAAAGTAATGTTATATACAATATCTTTCATGTGTTTTATTTTCATGCTATGTGATATCATGTTAGAATGGATTTATTTATGGTACACTACATGTTTTTATAAATCTTATAACACATATGGTACTAGCACACCTCACTATATTCTCAGACCATTCTATCCACCTATACATGAAGGGAAGGCCATTTAATGATAGGAGATTGTGTGGGGGATCATTCATCTGTGGTTGGTGTGCTAAAGTGCTCAGATGATGCTCTCCTTCCTCCACTATAGTACTATCTATAGATGACACTTGAGATTATCAATGATACATGATTCGGTTCAACTCAAGATCTAGAGAGCTTGGTATATGTTATTGTATTAGGTTGTATGCTTGAAGTAATGTAATTGTATTATGTATTTGTATATTCAATAACAATTTCTATGTTTTTAGATTTATATGGAGTTGTATAATATTTATATTTTACGTAGTATTTGAATTAGAAGTATTATTGTTATTAGTTATGGTTTTGAATTATTGTATTGTATTATTCTATGATTGATTATTAAATAAGTTGTTTTAAAAGAAATTCTACATTTTCTTACATACAACTTGAGGGGTTGTTACATTTGGCATCATAGCTATGGCTTGAAATTTAGGACCTAATGAGTCCATTATCATTTTTATATCTTTATGTTTATCAAGAAGGGGAATTGAGAACATATGTATGGTGCATTGAGTGTGTACCTTAGAGCATTCATCCCCCCTTAGAGTTGTTAAAGGGTTGGTCTATCAAGTGTCTCATTGGTGATGGTTTTATAGGGTGTATGGGTAGGAAAGTAATTATATTATTTCTTGAGTTGGGAAGAAGAGTCTCTACCTTGTTTTCAATTTTAGATTGAACACCTTGAGTGTGATTATATCTTTCTTGAATCACCTTCACTATTTGTGTTTTTGCTTTGTGAGTGTTTTAAAAAGAATAATGTGTTATCCACTTGGGTTTATATGTTTTTTACTTGTGTCTTATATACACAAACCTTATGAGTGGGAATTCCTTAAGGTCATTCTAGTTTGGTACCACCTAGTATGGTGGGAATTTTCTTATAATTGAGTGTAGATGTCATGATTGTGATTTCCTTTGTATTAAGAGTTTATTATGTGGATTAACATCCTTATATTATTTATACTTGAGAAGAGGTGTCTTATCTCTTAGTTAGCATAGATATGAATTTTTATTATCTCACTATTCTCCTACATCATTTTAAGCTAACGAGAAGATTTATACTTTCAAGATGTTGTTTTAGAATTTTCCTTAGTAGAAAAAAATTGTTTTTGAATTGTTGTTTTATTTCCTTGAGTTCATGGGGTAGTGTTATTATTTATTATTGAGAGAAGTTATAGGATTGATTGGATTGATGCATCTTTGTGGTTTATATTTCCTTCCCAATTGTGGAAGTAAGTGAGCATACTACACTTATAAGTCTGTTAAGTAAATAGTGTTTGGCAATGTGGATTACAGTGTTTCCTTTTTACCATATGAGGGTATGTAGGAAGTTTTGTTTATGAATTTTTAGTTCTCTACTTTATATTTGTAACTTTTTAGATTCACTATCTTATCTAACTTGTGTACCTAACCACGAAGAGTGGCTAACATTTAATCTATATTGATTATAACTATTATGTTATTACCTTTGTTAGATTTATATTATTCTCATTTTAAATCATGTTGTTTTGAATATTAATATGCGTACCTTTTTCCAAGAGAAAATAAGGTATAAGATGTATATAACATCTTATTAATCTGAGCGGGTTGAAATAAAACTTTTTAACTTGTTGTGTGCTAGTTGTGCAAGTAAGGAGACATCGTATCACTTTTAAGGTTGTAGGGATGGTATGATCCTTAGCCTTTGTATGTTATATTAGTTATGATATTATTTCATTTTTATATGAATCTAACACTATAGGTTATATTCCAAGATATGATACTAGTTATGATTGATTAGTAGCAACTTAATATAATCTTGGGATTATGTATGATTTATCTTATGTGTATATTAGTATGTATGGAATATTTTAGCATAAATTATTACTTTATATGATTGCATGTGTTTTTGAGTTAGCAAGGAAATTTTTACCAAGTTATTTTACACTTTTATTGTGGTTCTAGACCCTAGAGTGGTCATGATAGAACCAATCATCATAAAGTGACTTTCAAGAAAACTTATTTGTAGATTAGGAAATGTCACTAAGTAGGGTTCCATGGGACCAATTCCCTAATAATAGTGTTAATTAGGAGATCTAGTATTAATTTATTTAGGTAAATCTTAAATTTAATGGCATGATATGATAATTGATACTATGTTTTTATGTTATTAGACTCTATTTGTTAATAAGAACTTTTGTTTGAAAATGAGTCATCAAGGTGATGACCAGTTTGAGGGGGAAGATGTCACATCCCAATTCCACCCTTTGTATAAACTTTTAATAATGGATTAATATGATCATTATATAATTACCATTACTTTTACTTGAGAATTTTGACATATACTAGTATAGATAGTGAAATTATTGATTAGTATACATTACGTGATAGTTATACTTTGATAATTTTGTATATTGCGGGTGTATGATTTTTAATTTAGCATCATTAGTTGATATATATGATGACTCATACTAACTACTTATTTTTTGTGAGGTGGATGCATGATAGGCTTTGACCTTAGAGCTTGATGAGGGAGAGCATCATCAGAGAGGGTCAGCTAGATGGAGTGATTGGAAAAAATATCAATGGGAAATGTTAGTGACCCTACACATGTACATAGTAGATTCTAAATGATAGGCATAAATGTTAGTTCATAATTGTGAATTATTTCTTGTGATAATTTATGTGTGTGGAATTAGTTTTGGTATGCATTTGGATTCTTAAACCTAATTAACTTGATTTTTGAATTTATATCCAAAAAATAATTATTAGTTACTATAAAACTATGATTATTTTAGATATGATTATCTAGAAAATAAAAGGTAATTAATGACATAATTATCCTTGTGAAGGTTATTTTTTTAAAATTAGAATTATGTATGAAATTTATTTGAAAATAAAGAAAATAGATTTCATTATTATTTTAGTTAATATAGAATGTTTGGATATTAGTTTGGTAAACTAAAGTGAAAGAAGTAATTAATGGAAATTAATAAACTTAGAAGTTAAGTTGACTTGACATGTATGGGTAAAATAAATGACGAATATCTTTATTTAATTGATTAAGTAAATTCTTATTTTACAAAAGTGGTGTAATGATTTTTAGTAAGCAAGTTAAATGCTTAAATATATCTTAACAAAGATGATAGATTGTGTATTAATAAAAAGATAACTTTTGTTATTTAATAATAAAAGAAGAATAAGATGCCTTGCATGAAAAAAAGATCATACAAAGTAGATAGGCCCAACATATTGAAGGAAAATAAAGTTTATAAATAAATCCCTTGAGAATTTGAAAAGACACACATAAACATGGAAGAAAACACATGAAGATAGGCAATGAGAAGAAGAAAGGGAAAGATTTGGAGGAGGCAAGAGAAAGGTAACCGGTTTTTACCTACTCCACTTAGAAACATCACAGAGGTAGGTTCTATAATTGGAATTTATGGTATAAGTAGATAATTATGTATTAATTTAAATCTAGTTATGACTTTTCCTATAAAGGTGACATTTTTAACCAATTAGAATTGCATTAAAATTTTAGAGTTGAATTCTAATATACATTTATGGTAGTTGCATGTTATTACACCTTAACCTGTGTTGTAATATTGATTATAATCTATGTCAAGCTTTGAACCCTACATTTTATATTATCAAATCCCATGTTTTAATTTCTTCACAAATGGAGTATTATTAGAATCTACACTCCATGCTCTAGGTAGGGTATTAACTCATAAATTTAGTGAATCAATTAGTAGGGGTTGTGTGTGGTTTTTGAAAGATGCATGTCCATTACAAGTCTTGGCATAGTAAATAATTCTAAGCCTGTATCCTAATTTCTTCAAGACTTGACCAACATTTTAAGTGATAGTGCTACATCCTATATATAAATTTACATTTTACTTCTTGAAAATGTGTCTTAATTTAGGGAAAAATAATCTGGTTGTATATTTAAAAGCACCAAGTTTTAATTTGAATGTTGAGTATATTTAAATATACTATTATATTGCATCTTGTATGGGATTGCCTGATCTAATATTAAAATGCCAAGTTAGTTACAATTAGATAGTTGAGTTATTAATTAAATCCTTGTATTTAAGAAATAATTAAATATATTATATATATTTATATAGATAAATATATTATATATATTTATCTATATAAATTTATTTAAACAAGATGTTGGATATGGAATTATAATAGCAGTTGTGTTTTTATAATACAAAATGTTGCATTTTATCTAAAGGGATCACTTTAGTCATAAAATGCAATGTTTTGAGTGAAAATTATGAATTTGTTGAGTTTTTAGAATAAAAGTTACATAAATATAAATTCAAAGACTGAGCTTTGCATGGTAGTCACTACAATTAGATAGATGAGTTAAATATGAATTAGTTATGTATTTTTTTAAGTCGCTAAAATATCTAATTGAAATTGTTGGCATATGAACTAAAATCATTGGATATAGAATGAGATGCCTAGCATTATTTTTGGAATGCTCTATTTTTAGTAGAAAATATTAGTGTCAAAATCTATACATGTTCTCATAAAACCAAGCTTATACATAACATTAAATTAATAATATATAACACTAGGCTTCATAGAGCATATTATTTTAAAAAAAAAATTGAATATATTTGAATATATTTTTATGCTACATGAGTCATTAGGTTAGTCTCTAAAATAGTGATGCCAATATTAATATAAGGTGATGAATCAATTATAGAAAAAAGGTTGAGTTATTTTATTAAAAGAGCTATGTAAAATTATATAAAACAATGTCTATATATATATATATATATATATATATATCCTAAAAGAGATTTAAATAATATGAAACATAAATCTATATATATATATATATCTTCAACTATTAGTTAAATTTTAGGTAATTGGTATAGATCATATTATTCAATAAGTTTTTAACTTGAATAGATGGTTATATAAATATATAGACACCAAATAATGTTTAATGGAAATTCATTAATTGAGGCATGACATATTATTTTTTATCATAACAAAGAAAATAATATGGGTTATACTACTGAAGATACTTTTTATATTTATATAAAGTATAATATACTATGGACGTGTCAATAAGATCATATTCAAGCTATCAATCTATCATTAAAGACTGAATTACATGACATTATACTCAAGTGGTTTATGTTCTAGGTCATGTTGAAATAATTACTTATAAGTATTTTTGATGTCAATTTAACTTGAAAGAAGAGGGATTTTCACACTGGAAATATTAAAACTGAGTGTAAAACTTATAAAGGTACTTTGGAACATATGCATATATTTTTGTAATATGTTTTTATCTAGTTATAGAATCAAAAATTATATAACTTTCTATAAGATACACCCAAATGGTATAACCTATTCTTATTTGCTTAACTTTTAGGATTATAATACCTTTGGCTTTGCTGAAAATAATCGTAGGGGCTTAGTAATTTTTTGTAGGCATAATAGTATAATATGTCAGTGTTTAGACTTTTATAATGTAAAAATAGTGCATCAAGATGTCTGCCTAGAGATATGTTTTCATCTAACAATAATTTTACAATGTCATCTAGGGTATACCTGGATGGTATAATCCCTATTTTCTAGTTTAATAATTACAATGTAAGATTGTTTATTAGTGTTTGAGTAGGGTGCTCAAGAATAATGACCTATGATATTATGGGATGTCATAGATTTCTATAGTACAAAAAGTACCTAGATGGTATATACTATATTAGTTATATCTAGACCCACACCTACGTAGTTATATGCATGTTGGTTGTTACTTGAAAAATATATGTTGTAAAATTTGGTAAAAGATCATTTGTGTGTGCATAAAATATTGAGAATGTGAGAAAATTTTAGGATATACTTATATGTATTTGTTTGACTTGCCTTGTGTGTTTTTATTGATTTAAAATCTTATGTTGCATGTATTTATGACTACTTTGTAAGACTAATTATGGGAAAACTAGTAATCTTGTCTAAGAACACTAGACTAAGATAATATGGGTTATCTTGAGGTTTAGTTACTTGGATATTATTAAAATAATCTATAGTATAATATGTGTTTTACTTGGCTAGTATAATTAATGGTCATTGTCTTCAGTTTGGGATTGATTTTAATGAAATACCTATTCATGGGTAGATAATTATGTCTATATCTTGATTGCTCCTTGGTTAGCATGTGATGTGATATTTTTACTAAGAGAATGAAATCTATGAGTCTTTGAAGTTATATACTATGTTATATATGAAATTGTATTTATGATACCAATAGGTAGTGAGACAGATTCCACTAGCCTAAATAGTACCACCAATAGATAATCTAATAAAATGGTGTGTTATGAAATTGACCAATGTAAAATGATCATATGAAAACTTTGATCAAAGTAATGTTTATAAATTGTCTTTTAATACATATTTCTTTATGGCAAACTACATATTTTTAGAAATATTACAACACATGTGGTACTAACATATCTCACTAGATTCTTGCACCATTATATCTACCTATCCATGAAGGGAGAGACATTTCATAATAGGAGATTATGAAATTGATTATTGGTATATGGTTGGTGTGGTAAAGCACTCAGATGATGCTCTCCCTCCTCTAGTATAGTACTACTTAGAGATGACACTTGAGATTGTTAGTGATATATGAGTTAGTTTAACTTGAGCTCTAGAGAGATTGATATCTATTATTGTATTAGGTTTTATGCCTATATTAATTTAATTGTATTATGTATTTGTATATTGAATATCAGTTGTTGTATTTTCAGACCAACTATAGTTGTGTCCTATTATATTTGGCTTTTTGTGGAGTTGTATAAGATTTATATTGTATGTAGTATTTGAATTATAAGTACTATTGTTCTTAGTTATGGTTTTGATTTATTGTATTATATTATTCTATGACTGATTGTTAAGTAAGTTATCTTTTTTTATTAAAAAAAATTCTACATTTTCTTAAGTATAACTTGAGAGGTTGTTACAATGTGGATAATTAAAAAGGGGATTTGGTAAAAGATCATTGAGTGTTTGATATTAAATATATTCAAACTCCCATAGATCATAATCATTATTGTCATCATAACATTCAAGATTTATAATTTTAAATTTGTCTTTTACACTATAATCCTCGTGTGCAATTTTTGGATAAACAAACTTTGAGCCATGTTTCTCATTTTTGAATGTGTGATTGTCATCCATTTAATCATGAAGAATGAAAATTTTACTATTATAAAATTTTAGTGTAATACACTTTTATAGACTATCAAATATAACTTGAATTTCATGTAACCATTGTTGACGTAATGTATCACAAATGTGATTACTTGTTTGCATAACAGAAAGTAGTTTATCCACAATTTTGGGACCACATGTAATTGAATTGTAATATATCATATTGAATCCTAGAAGCATATAGATTTATGTAATTCATATTTATCATTCCCTATGTGATGAATAAAATAAAGTGTACATACATTTAGCTTGGTGTCCTCATCTATCTCCACATTCTCTTTATATTCATTCTCAATAAAAACCTAAATAGTCAATATATTCATTCTAGAATGCTTGTAATATCTGCATATGTGAACCTTTTATTGAGCCATATTAAGTTGTGGTATGGGATATATAATTTTAATAGTTCATTTAAGCTTATCATTTTAAATTTTTTGTTCTAATATTACACAAGTATATGTGGCATGCCTTGTAATTCTATTAAAATCATAAAATGGTTGTCTTAAGATTTAACAACCTACTAGTAGATCTATGTTATATTATTGTCATAGAAATTAATTGACTATCAAGTAAAATCTGTAACATCACATGTGGCCTATCTTATGCACTATTATCCTAGATTAAAATAACTGGTTATATATACATGAGTTCCATAATATTTATTGAATATATAAATGGTTACCTGGTGGTATCTATAACACATTTATCTATGTATTATGCCTCATTCTATTTAGAAATGTTAGAATTGATGAAGATATTTTTCCATGGTACCTCTAAAAAAATAGTGTTATGTTTAGTAGCTATATTACAATAAATATTATTGCCTTTATCAATATCTAAAATTTATTTGTCCTTTATATATATTCACCAAAATAATTGCCTTCAAATCATATTTGTATTCACTTAGACCAACTGGTGTGAAATTAAACCCACACAAATAATCATCTATTTTAATTGGTATTTTATCAATATAATCATTATAATAACATCAGAATCATCCTTAATGAAATTTATTGATATGAATTTTAGATATTTTGAATTGAATAAGGTAATTCTTGTAACTTGTCCTATTATGTAGATTATAAATTTTGATCATTTGTACTAGAATCACCAACCTCATATACGTAAATTTTTTCTATAAGTGAGATTTATGATGGTGGTACTTTAGTAGATTGAGGTAGTCGCAACTATGATTGGTTATTAGTAGTAGAGCCTATGATTTTAAAATATATAAATAGTTGGTTATTAGTTGGGAATGTGTATAAGTATCCGACATTTAAAAGTTTAAAATACCTATATAGTGTTATTCCCTTAACCTATAGTGCATCTAGGGATAGGCGTGGGTGACTTATATCTTACATACCTTCATATTATCTTATTTCATTTCTTAATGTTCATAGTATTATCAATCAATATAATAACCAGGGCTAAGTAGAGTATATATAGGAGGTAGTGGTTAATTTTTTATCACCATATTAAAAATTATATTGTTATTGCATTGTTGTGGAGGTTTCCCCCTTGAAGTGTCCCAATCATAATATTCAAATATTCTATTCTTTCACCAATTATTATTGTGGATATGCTTATTATATTCTTAATTATATGATATAAGTAATTTCATTACAATTTGTATCAGAGCTTTAATTTGGGCAAGTTTCTACGATGTAATTTTCTTGCATCTAGTGTCCTAAGCACTAGAAGGTCAAAAAAAAAAAAATTTGTTCTAGGATGAATTGATTTTTTTATCACTAATTTTTTTTTTGGTGAGATATTTTACAAAAAATAAAAAAATTACTAGGAAAAAAGTCTAGACTTTGTACCTTGTGTAAATTAGTAGTTGTTGAATTTGCCTCTAAAAGATGATCATAATGGTATATTATATCAATACACTTTTTTGGACAAAATATTTTCACCCTTGATCACATTAACAATCATTGGAATCATCTTGGTGAGGTGATCATAATGGTATCACCTTTCCATACATTTGTTTTTATGGTTAGAACCTTCCTAAGGTTTGTTTATAGTGGTGACTAATACTTTTGGTCATGGGAAAGGGAAACAAATGCATAAAAATACTCATAAAGATGACATGGAGCCATAAAATTTTGATATAAGTATTTTAGAGGTAGTTCAACAGCTTAACTCATAGTTGTAAGGCATGATGTGGAAAGATGATCTTGATGCAATTAAAGGAGACTTCACACAACTAACACTAGTATAATTGGGCAAATAAGTGACTACGTGACTAAAATTTTTAGTCAAAACAACTAAAAATGACTAAATTCTACTAATTTTTTGTAACACAGTGATAAATGACTAATTTGATCATTGGATAAAGAAAACAACTAAATAATTCATCACACAGATAAAAATGACTAAATAATTAGTCACATAAATAAAAATTAGACAATATGCTATTAAAGTGGGTTATTAAAAAATATATTTTAAATTAAGAAATTATTGGTGGGAGTGGGTTTTATTACATGCATAAGGTTAATAAAAAATTGGTAAATTGTTGGTGGGAGTGGGGAGTACAATAGAGTGCAAAATTTACTAGAGTTAATTTGATGGGGAAGTGGGGAGTACAATTGGTATTATTTGTGCAATGTACCCCTATAAATAGAAAGAGGGTTTGTTAATTATTAATGGAGTCAGAGCTAATTAGAGAGGGTTTATGTGCCAATTTGATGGCATGAGGCATTTTGGGTTTAGCCATATAAGTATAGAAGTTACTTGCATGGGTGATTAAATCTTGTTTGGAGAGGGCCTAGAGACTTTAGAGAATGTAGGTAAGGAATTCAGAGTTCCCTATAATAAATTTGAAGTTAGTGAGGCCCTCTACAATGAATTCAAATTTAGGGATGCCCTCTAAAGTGAATTTATAGTTAATCCAAAACCATCATTAAATTAAGCATAAAATCTATAGCTTTTTGATTGGCAACTGTATCTAGTTATGAGAACAAAATTGGTGTATTATAAGAGTTGGGTTATATAAATAGGAGGGTATATTATCATAAGACATTTATTACCATGTAATAATTTAGAGTTCTTGAGATTTTGAAATAATTGGATGCTTTTATTCATTATATAATCAATACAATGTAGTGACCATATCTTGAAGTTGTCTATTTATGTTCCATGTTATCATGCATGGGTATGGTATTAATTTATAATTTTTTAACCAATTAACCAACCTAATACTTGAGGCTCCTTTTCAATAAGTATTTATGGAATGGATAGTTCATGTACATCATAATTAGTTTTTCATTGGTTGGTGTAGGTTACAATAGTTACATAGGTAACTGATATTAGAACCATACAAGCAATCCTGATTTTAGTAGACTATTATTTCATTAGTTTCCTCTATGCATTTTGGAGCATATGGGAATTTAACTTGTAACATTCATCCAAATTTAAATTCATTTGATCAATTTTCCATTAAACCATGGGCTCATGTCCCTAGCCTAGAACTCAATGCTTAGGTAACATTGTATGCAAGCCTAATCTATTAATTACATAGAATCCTAGAAGATGGTCTCATATGGCAAAGTTGAAAGTTATGCTAGTTCATCAAATCAATGTGGTCATCAAGATATTTTAATTGTTACTATATGTCCACACATAGAAGTATATCAATTGTTATAACAAGCCATCTTATCTCAACATGTTAATAATTTATGCTAGTCAGTAATGCTCAAGGTTACAACAAAGAATTCATTAGCCTCTTTGTTAGTGTTTGTGTATTCATTAAAATTTAAAATATTTTGATATGTTTAAATTCTTGTGGTTCATCAATAGAACACACATAAATTCTATGTTCAATTGCTAAAGAATTTATTTAATTATCATCTAGACAAGGAAGGCCCTCAATAAAACATGGATAAAAACAACATTTGTTTATTTCCAATCATAAATAGAACATTTGATTTTGTAGAGTGATGCTCAACTATATTAATTTAATTTAAATTTCTGAATAGTGCTCTATATCTTATATGCTCTGTATCTTATAGAGTTCTCTAATTATAATTTTGTAGAGTGCTCTGTATCCTAATTCTGTGAAGTGCTCTAAATTTTGGGTAAGTGATGAGGAGTGCTAAAGAGAATGAGTTTACATGTATTAGATCTTGAGTAAGTTGAGTTTTTCAATCTTTTTTTTTTGAAATAAGAAACTAAATTAATATTGTAATGCAAAACATTAGTGATGGATCAATGTTTAAGGTTGACTATAGATCAATACCATGCATATGATGAGAGAGTAGCCAATGAGATGGACATCGACAAATATCCATGTCCATGAAATGACTGTCTTGGTGGAAAGGTGAAAAAATGAAATGTGATTTAATGACATATGGTAATATATGGGCATAGTGGTATAATCCCTTGGGATTATAATTATTATGAAGATATGATATAATTGTAGAGTGTGAGAGATGAAGAGGCAACAAACATAGATGAAGTGGTACCAAACATAGATGAAGAGGCATCAATGTTACATGAAGGGTTTGAAGTTGATAAAATGTTGAATGAGGGTCTAAATGATGATTAGGCCAAGTCAATTGAGGATGTTTTAAAATTCTATGTATGATAATTGCAAGTTAAGTCATTTCATAACAATCCTTTAAATTCTTAACTTGCAAGTGGTGTTTGGTTGGACAAATGAGAGTGTAGATTAGTTATTGGCATTATTAAGTTTATTTTTACCACCTAACTCCACATTACCAATGAAATTAAGTCAATGTAAAAATAAAATCACTAAGATAGGCTTAGGGTATGAAAACATCCACACATGTGTGAATGGTTGTGTATTATTTCAAAATAATATTGCAAGTGAGAGTGAATGTCTGAAATGTCATGAAGTGAGGAATAGACAAGGGTTAAAATTAGCTATGGTTCCTAGAAAGGTTCTTTACCACCTTAAGATACTCCCATGATTACTCTAAATGTATAGGTGTGGAGACATTGCTAAACTTATGTAATGGCATGCCCAAAATAAGAGCATCGATGGAAAACAATGACATGTGCTTGTTTCTAAGATGTGGATAGAATTTGATAATAGATGGTCTCATTTTTCTCAAGATCCTCATAATATAAGGTTAGGTTTGGCTCTAGATTGTGTGAACCCATTCTTAGATCAAATTACTAAATGGTCAACTTGGCTAGTGTTTTTAATAAATTATAACTTGCCTCCATGGTTAGCAATTAAACCATTTTTCTTAATTTTATCATTGATTATACTAGGAAATAAAAGTGTGACTTTAGAAACAATTTATGGTTATCTAGAGCCATTATATGATGAGCTAATGGAATTGTGGAAAGGAATTTAAGAAATTCAATATTTAAGGGATGGTTATTCAATCAAATTCACTTTAAGGGCTTATTTATTGTTTATGATTCATGATCTTCCTACATATGGAACATTGTCTGGTCTCACTATTCATGGATACTATGGATGTCCTACTTGTAACTTTAAATATTTTTTGAGGCACTCAATAAGTTTACGTAAGTGTATTTATTGTGGAAATCATGCTTACCTTAAAATGGATCATCCATATCATCAACAAAAAACACATTTCAATGGTCAAGAAGAGAATCATGAGGCACTATTGCTAATAATGGGTGATTACATTGTTGAGAATGGACAAAAAAGAATGTCATTTATAATTGAAAATGATGGGATTTCTACTAGTAGATATGATCCATGTAATGAAAGAAGTTTAAAATGGTTGTGAATATTATATAAGTTGTCATACTTTAAGGATATAGCCATTAGGCATACCATTGACTTTATGCATACTAATAAAAATATAGCCAATGCTATTATAGAAACTCTTTTTTGTGCTTTTGATATTATTTCATCATGTGAAGACTTTTGATAACTAAAGATTAATCTAAATCTTTGGGTTAAAAAACATGATGATGAAAAATATAGCAAACCTAGTGCTCCTTATGTCTTGATAAAGGAATAATGTTCACAGTTATTATAGTTGATGTCTTAGACTTACTTTCCCACTAGATATGTAAGTAGTAGTATTAGATTCCAAACTGACATTAATAGGTTAAGCGACCTCAAGACCCATGACTATCATGTCATAATCGATAATATTTTACCTATTATGGTAAATATATCAAGTTTGGCAAAGGGACCAAGATTGGTAATTATAAGATTGGGCCTAATATTAAAGAGAATGAGTTTACATGTATTCGATCCTTCAAACATTGATAGTTTGAGGGATAAGGCTGTTGAATTCCTTTGTCTATTGTAATGGTAATTTCCACTAACAATCTTTAAAATTTATGTGCATATTTTGATACATCTAAAATATGAACTAGAGCATTGTGGCCCAATAAGAATGAGATGGATGTATTCCATAGAATGATATATGAAGGTTTAAAAAAAAAATATACTAGAGAAAAACTAGAAGGAAACATGTTTGAGGGATATTCAATGCAAGAGGCCATGGGATTTTTCATAGAATATATGAGGGAGTTTAAAAATTTCAATTGATGTGTATGGGATGATGACAAAGATGAGATTTGTAGGTGAAGTATTAGATGGAAATGGATGTCACTTCAAGCTATCACATCAAGAAAGAATTTTGATACATGCCTATATTATTTAAAACACATCTTCATTCGATAAGTGACACAGGTAAAAAAATTTACACAATAGTTTATTTACTCAATTTCATTTACACATTTATATTATTAATCTTACAATTTGTACATTAATATTCTATGTATACAATATGAATATTAGAATCAAAATTGGATGCAAAATTGAACTCAAAAGCATAGACATCATGATTTGATTAGAGGTGATTCTTTTCCAAAATTTGAAGAATGGATTGCTAATGCAGTTAGTGATGCAAAATAAGAAGGTCAAGATATAAAAATGGATTAAAGTGAGATTAAAAAATATCCACATTTATGGGATATGCATTTTAGTGGAATGTGGGCCTATGGTAGTCATTTAAGAGTGGAAGAAAAAGACAAAGGAAAGACAAATTGTAATTGTGTTATTAGTGCTGAATTTCTTCACAATACTGAGAAGAAATTTTATGTTGGATTCATCTAAGAAATTATCAAGTGTATTTTAGTGAAAATAGTCCTATATTATTAAAATGTAAGTGGATCTGAAACATACACAATATAATTTGATGAGTATGGATTTGTATGCACAAATACATGGCAATTTTTATCAGAGAGGGATGAGCCGTATGTTTCTCCTCTTCAAATTAACCATTCATTTCTAATCTATGATGTAATAATCCCAAGATGGTCTTATGTCATTCAAATAAAGTCTCATTAAAAAAAAAATTCATGGAAGTTGTCAATATAGTGCTTGATGGGCAATATGTTAATTTAAAAGAGACATTCAAAGAAGTGGATGAAGATGATGATGGAGTGTTTGAAGAAGAGATTTTGATTACCAATGAAGAGATTGTGAGAGAGAATGTATTTCATGTCAAGATGAGGATGAGGAATAAAATCGAAAATATTTATACATGAGTAATTAGGATTTTGATCTTGTTGGTAATTCAGATGATTATGATGATGTTTTGTTACTTTAACTAGCCTATCACATTAACTTGTTAGCTTGTCACCTAAACTTTGGTTATATGTATGGTGTAATTTCTTATTGAATGTAATAAAGATAAGAGTATAGTTGTGCTTATTCACTATTATTTTACTAATATATTTATGAATGTAATCATTGTTATTCTACTGGTACATTGTATATATAACTGAAGATGTTCATTGTTAATTTGAAGTGCATTTAAAGTTAGGTTCAATCATTCTTCTTGGTTTTCTTACTTTTGTTGAAATTAGTTTTATTTAGTTAGGATATAATTTCTTGTGTGTCCTATATTTTTTTTAGATGCTATACTTTTCTAAATTCTCTAGAACTTCTAGATATGAAAAGAAATAAGCAAGGTCTAAAGGTATCAAATAATACAATAAGATACCTATGAAAGTAAACAAATCTTAAAAATCTTGGCAATAAATTATAGTCATTTCTATGATATTTGGATAGATTTAGTTTATAACATAGCTTCTATCCTCCACAAGCATTGAATATGCTTGTGTTAAGGAAATAATAATGAATATCTATGATTTAATAATACATATAGATATCTTAACATTAGGTGAAAAAAATATTTAACCTATAATATTAAGCAATTTGTGTGAAAAAATAAGTAGAATTCCTTGTCATTCTCCCCCCTAATGTTATGCTCCCCCTGACTTTAGTACTCTCAAGCTATTTTAGATCATGATATGTTTTACTACTTCAATTCTCCCCCTTTGACATCAATGGCAAAGGTGATGGTCAATTAACCCCCTAATTTAAATATCCTCATCAACTTGTAGTACAAGAACTTTAAAAGACTAGAACTGGAACAAAAGGTTAACAATGAACTAAAATTCTCAAGGTACAAGGGTTCCATACTTAGGAAAATATTTGGAAAATGATAACCCCTATGTTAGAATCTCCAAAATTTATCTAGTTTCATTATCATAACTAGCCTTGAGCCTAATGACTAAAGCCCTGATTCCTATGCTAAAAGTCTCTCTACTAGACTAAGCCTCCTAATTACAAATAATGAAATGATCTCTTAGGTCTGGTTGACACTAAAAACTAAAACTAAGAGACTAAAAAATTAGAAAATTATTCAATATTTTAAATAATATGATATATAAAATGATACATTCATAATATACCCCTATATTCCCACCTAAAATACATAAACAATCCAATATTATAGCCTTGCAAGGGGTAAATAATGACACTACAACATGGCGGTGAATAATCACTCAACTACTAGAATTAACCCATTGTCTCGTGGGAGTCTAAAGGGGTGTGCATGGGGTGGTGGTATGAGATTATCGAACTTGTTATCATGTAACAAGAAAAATAAAAGGTGTGCAGTATAGTGGGGAGAGTAAAATTCTAACTCTACCCCACAATGGTCTTGATATGATAGAGAGGTACTATGGTACAAGCTATCAAAGCATTTAAATTATCAGTGGAAATGATTTCAGCTCTAAACATGAACTATTCAATTTATCAATATCCAATGTATGTATTTAAACTCAATATATGGATAGATTATGAAATATTTTACTGGAATTGACATTAATAGTGAGGTGACCGAGCTCAACAAAAAATATACTTGGGATTCAATGCCATTTTTGCAATCATTCACATAGCTCAATATACTAGAGGTAAGGGAGTTAAAGGAGGAAGACTCTACAACTATTATTTCATTAGGTAAGTTCATATAAGCCCTCTTTATCAAGTTTATAAGAACTTTCTCAATTCTAAAAGTAGGCACTAAACTAAGAAAGGTACAAATACTTTGCAACTAACCTAGTAAACCTTCAAGTGGTTAGTAACTTAAATTTACTTGCTTTTATCCTTGATTGGGTAAAGGATAATATATTTTATTTTTCTTCTTTTCTCCTTTCTATTATCCTTATCTTATTCATCTTTTGGTAAGATATCCTAGTTTTTATGCATGTGAGGGCTCTGTATAAATGCTATAGAGGATCCTCATCAATCATTTACATTGTTTCTAAGATATATGGATGTGTCCTTAAAAACTAATTACTTATTATCACAACAATTGTGGGCTCGTATAGGTGAAAGTCTATAGTTGTAATGGGCAACCTGTAGGTGAAAACATGAAATTTATATGGGTAACCTATAGGTGGAAAGACTGTAGCTTGGTAGTTACTATGGGAAACTTGTAAGTGAAAGCCTGTAGTTTCTATGGGTAACTTGTAGGTAAAAACCTAAAATTTGGTAGTTGCTATGGGATAAAAGCCCCTTTTGTTGTAGGATTCTCTATAAGTGTTGTGACCAAATAAGATTCTTGTAATCTTATTCTACCTTTTGAATGTCTGTTAAATAAGGTTACACAAGTATAATCTAATAAAAAAAGCATCAATAATCCATAACATAATATGTACACATCAATGCACACATATAATCATTATTTCATTCATTCATTTACATCATTCATGGATAGTTCTAGGGATTCATATCGGAAAAAGATACACAAACGGTATGGATGAGGCTATAAATAGAATAATTAGTGGCCTCATCAGACCCCCTAACTTAACCTCTTGCTTGTCATTGAGAAAGCCTTGTTTGCATTTTGAATCCATAATATTTCTTGAAATCTTAGGGCTCAGTATAACCCATACCTTTGAAGATATAAAAACATTTAGCATCATCTATGATTTTCCACCTTTTCTTTTATGCCTATCTATTAGCTGACACATTCCCTTCCTAATTAGGAATTGAGAACAAAAACATGGGTGGATGAAACATTAACCCAAACCTACTTATCCTTCTTTTCTTGATAAGATCAATGTACATAGATATTATGGGTATTGCCTCTCTATGGTTATAAGGGAAATAAGGTTATTTTCATTTTAGGGTATCTGAAAGATATGCCCATTTATGAGAATAAGAAACAAAAATTTGTTTTCAATCTCCCACCATGAGGCTCAAGTGGTGGTTCTAGACCTCTACTTGTTTTTTTGTCATCCATGTTCATGGAGTATCTACATTCATAAAATAAATCCATTCCTCTATTATATCTTTTGAATCAGTAGATTCACCCCTAATCATTAAGGTAACCTCTTTTTCTTTCTCTTGATAGTCCTAAACCTATTTCTTTCTTCTTGTTTCATTGAGGACATATGAGCTAAAGGCATTCAATTGGACATCCCCTAGGTATATATATTAGGATTCCACTTTGTGTCATGTGGCACAACATACTAATGCATGTAAAACTCACTCAATTATGCCTAGATATCAGGGTCAACATGCTAATAGACCTCAAAGAAAGACTTATAATCACATACCATGTAGAAATGATCACTATATATCTTGTCATATTTGAATATAATCTAACTTTCTTCTAATTAGACAATATATACCTTAGATGTTCATTTGCATTCTCTTAACATCTCAGTGGTCTCAAATATGTTAGTGATCTTCTCTTTCAAATAAATGATCCTAGTCTCAACCCTTTCTAGGATTTATTTTAAATCTTTTTGCTGCTCCCTTACTCCAACTGGTTATGATAAGTTTCATCATCACTAAAATTTTCCTCAAGAAATATCAGAAGGTCATTAATTTCTAATAGCGTAGTAGCTGAGAGGTCTACATCAATTACTTCTTCTACTATAGGTACTTTTGTAATGGTCCCTACAAAAAAAAGCCTATTATGGAATGGTACCAAAGCTAGAGAATTATCTATTGTAAGTTTTTCTAGGGGTACACTAATTCCATCTATAGGTAAGGTAGATGAAGCTACTGTAGGCACTTTTAATGGAGTTGTTGTAGGCTCTTCCAACATCCTTTCCTTTCTTGACTCTTTTTTCATAGATGGCTTTAGAAATTCTACTACCCCCAAGAGTGTTTCTAGGCCTTTTTTGCCTTTTAATCTGATATATTTTTACTCAACCTATATATCTCTTCCATGGCTTGTTCTAAAGTGTGTGACTCCTAGTCATCAACAACTGTGTCTTGCTCTACTACTTCTTCCATGGTCCTTTCTTCAAGTAATTCTTCCTCTTTTATAGGCTAATATGACATTATTATTTCTTCTTCTATATACCCTATTTGTTTGAGTAGTTCCATGTCTTATTCTCCTAATTTGGGTTGCTCAAGTGACTACATTTCCTCTTCCTTTGCAGACTCTTCTTTAGTACACCATTATTTTATCTCAAACCCATCAGAGGTCTTAAGAATTATGGGATCCTTCTTCTCCTCATCCTCACTAATGTCTATAGGTGAGGATGTTAGGGTTAACCTTTGTTTTTTAATTCTTTAAGACCTCTTAGGAGGAGGTCTCCTTCTATTTAATGTAAAGGGGTTCTTCATTTTAGTCTTCTTTTTATTCTTATGAGGGGGAACTATTGAACCTAATTCTCTTGTGTAGCTAGTGATGGAAGGACTTCATGCTAAGGATCAAGTTTTGTGGCATCTCCTTCTTCCTGTGCATCTCATGATGGAAGAACTCCTTTTGAAGGAGCCATGGTAGAATAATCTACTTCTTGTGTTGAAATATTTAGAATAGTAGGAGATGGAATATTTTGCCTAGTTTGTTTTGGTAGACTTTCCTCCTTTATATCCTCAAGAGGTAGCACTAATTTTCTTCATCTTCTCTTACCCATAGCAACTATAGGTGAGACTATAGTAGCTATGGGATGACTAGTTTCACTAGTTCCTATAGTATCCTCTTATGTTATTTATTGGACCTATCCCTTGAGAGATTCACCTTCATTATTTCCCTCTTCTTATTGAGGTTCATCATTCCTTAAGGCTAGAAACTATTCCCAATTAAGGTTAGGTCTAGTATTTCTTATTCCCTTTTAACAAATAACTAAATTAGAAAATGATGAGACAAGGATTTCTCTACCCCCCTTTGGTATTCTTTAGACACTTTCTTCTAGATATTTTATAAATGGCTTGGGACATTAATAGTCCTACCATGCCTTAAATGATTCAAAAATTTGAATTAGAGAGTATATATCAAGGAGTACTTATCTTCACATGTTAGATATTTGATGATATATGAGGCCACTTCTCTCCAAGATAGGGGAAAACTTAGTCTCTCCATACTTCTTTTCTTAATCACTAGCCTTTCATTGTGTAGACATAACTATTGTCTAGCTAGTTGGCCATTAGGTTTCTCTTCCCAGTTTTCCCCAATTATTAACAACATAGTAACTTGGCTTACTATTTCTTATGTAACTAGAAAATGTGATGCCAAATATTGTCACCTATTCTATTGTAAAAGACCCTACAAATTATCTAGTGAGAGGTTATAAAACATTCTACATTTTCTCAAAATAGGTAGCCCATCCAACCCTCCTAAATATGGCCTAGCTGTTTGGGTATCCTTATAATTGCCTATGCTCCGAAGGTTCCCTTCTCACTATTGAACCTCCCATTCTAGCTAGTTTATCTTCCTATCAAAATTTTCAAATAGACATCTCTCAAAATAACCAATTTTACCTTCATATTACTACCTTTAGTAAAGCAAGTTTCTTCAATAATGACAATTTTTGTTTTAGGTTATAGTAATGCCTTACTTAGGTCTTTTTGTGAATGATCTTTGATCTTGAAGTGGAAAATAATAAAATTTATTATTTCTCCCAATCAAATATGGGTGTAGTTATTGCCTAATCATGGGCTTTCAATCCACATGCATAGATTATCTTTTGATTGATTTCACACAACATTCTTCCCCCCCACATGAAGTGTCACTTGTCCCCAAGTGATGTGGTATGTGTATGATATAAAAAGATAGGATGGGGTCATAATGAGGGTTTTGAGTGGTGAGTTAGCATATCTCATGAAAAGACTTCATGAATTATGTTTTAATTATTAAATATGCTTTTTAGTATAATTCATACTATATTAAAATAATAGAGTGCTTTTCTATGACTAAAAGATACACCGTACCTTTATAACCATTTGTTCCTAGGGTTATGGCATAAACAATTTGCATGAGTGTTTTCCAAAATGGAAGATTAGCTTGTTATTACCTCATGATAAGTCATGATTTTTATGTATTGTTACCCTTGGGTAATTATGTGATCACAGTGTCCTATCCTTTAATTATGCCCTCAACAACCTACATGCAATCACGATGACCTAAAAAACTTTAGAGCAGTGGTCTTGTAGTGGTATGAGAGACTATTGCCATCCTTCTACAAGGTGGTTGGTTGTAGATATTTGTTTATTATCCAAGTCAAATACTTTATAATCATGGAGGAGGGTGGGTGATGGCACTTGCTACTCTTGATCTCCTCTATATGAGCCTGTTAATGGATTTTTTCTCTTTTGTCTTACTCTTAGTAAATTAGGATTTTTTTTGATGGATTCTTTATTTAGTGAACTTTTAATATGGAAATCAAATAGTTTATCAAACTTAGGACCTATGGTCTAGAAAAGATCCTAGATCTCTCTTATTAGCAGAGTGAAATTATTTTCCATGAAGTGACTAGAAGTTGAGAATGGTTCTTTTGTATCCCTATAGTCATAAATTCTAGTCTACAACACTCTAAATAGAGATTAGAAGTGTATGCCTTTGTTTTAAAACTTACTTTATTATTCATGGGTATGGTCATTCCTTAGAAATGTTTGAAGTTTCTAATCTAATCTTCCTTCACTCCTCTAGCTTGTTTGGTGTCTTCCATGAATTTCTCAATATCCCATAGCCAAAACCATAGCTCATCATTTGTGAGGAATTAACCTAAAACTATTAGAGAAGTGTATATATGGGTTAGGATGTACTTATAAAAACTATAGATTAAGCCCATAACCACTACAAAGTTGTACCTAGTAGTGAAGAAGGTGCCCATAACAACTACAAAATAGCCCATAGTAAATAGAGGAATAACACTTGATATCCTTGTAGCATCTACATCTTCATGGCACATGACTGCTAACATATTAACACCTTCTGTATCTAACATCCATTTTGTATCAAATAGAAGGAAGTTATTTTTTTAATATGTCAAGTTCATGGTTTTAGGGTTTTTATCATCATTTTCTAGTTTCTTATAAATATTTATTGAATTTTTATCTATGTGTTATCGAATGTTTTATATCTCAATATAATGTCTTTTTTTTTTTTTTTGTAGAAATGTATTGATAAACTAAAATAAGGGGATAAATTTGGGGTGTTGGATCCATTTTATGGTGTTGTTGTGGGCATTGGGTGGATTAACTTACTATCTATTATACATGGAGTCAAATTGAAAGGAATAGGAGATGCAAATGTAAATATTTTAAAGGTCACAAATACCCCTTGATTATAAATACAAAATAGATGGAGCTATCCATTTGAAAGAGAAAGAAGGAACGTCACATAGTATGTGGCCAGTAAAATATTTGCAAAAAATGACATAGTTGATGTTTATCATGTACTCACTAATAGATAGCTTGGCCCACTACTTTATACAATAGTTTGAATGTGTTGCTCATGGATCTTTATCATGGTGTATTTTTATGTGTGTGTGTGTGTGTGTGTATGTGTGTGTGTGTGTGTGTGTATGAATATCTTACAGTTCATCAAAATTGCATTATATATTTTTATTATAGATTACCTTTTTTTAATCATGATGTTGAATCAATATTTTAACTTATACCATATATTTACTTTTATGTTTTAATTCAAGTTTGATAATATGTTTATTTTTATCCCCATTAATGGGTCAATCATCATTGGTAAGAAGGTTAGAAGTAGAAAGCAGGTTTGGATACCCCCTTCTCTTGGATGGTTTAAACTAAATTTTGATGGTACAATGCATGGTAATCTAGGTGCATCTAGGGTGGGATACATTATTTGTGATTGCTATGGATCAATGATTAGATATTTTTTAAGAAAATCAAGGATGGGTCCAATAATGAAGTAGAAGATCAAGCTCTAACAAACGGTATTGAATTGGCTATCCAATGTGGGATCCCAAATCTAATTATGGAAGGTGATTTGCATGTTATCCTTGTGTATGTGGAAAAAAGAGAGGATAAATCATGCCATTTAGAGAATATCTTAAATAAAAATTGGAAAAATTTGGAATTTTTCTCTACTATAAAGTGGAAACATTACTTTCAAAAGGTGAATATGGCTATGGACTTCATTACAAAATATGACATCGATAAACCTAAGGTTTATATGTTGGATAACATCAAGAAATATTGGGAGGATTTCCTTACAACCTCATTGATTGATCTTGGCTGATTTTCACTCAACTATCCTTTCGTATTGCTTTGTCACACAAAGCAATTACAAAATGATTGTTGTATCTATCAGAGCCTTTAGTGGTGTGTGTGGCTATTAACACCTTAGACATGCTTCCTTTCCCTTCATTTAATCATTTGTTTTTAGGAATGAGTATGAAGTGATTAGGGAGGAGGATTTTCATTTATGTTATGGTGTTTTAATTGGGGTGATTGATGGCTCTCCTTTGCATGCGAGATCTTAGAGGCTTCCCCTGTACTCATTTATTCATCTGCTACCATGTTTAGTGATGCATATGTCTGGGTGGATTTTGTGAAATTTATGTTGTATTTGAGGGAGATTTCAATGGATAACTAAAGTGATATTTTAGTTTCCACTACGTGAATATTTGGGTCTATTGAAGTCAGGGAGATGGCCTTTGAAGGACTTATATCATAGGCCCATCTCTGACATATTTTTTGGTTACCCTTAGAGGAAGTGTATGTTTTTATAGTGGATTTATTGGGGTAATAATTCCTAGTTAATGAGGTCAAGTGTAAGGTAAACTCAAAAGTGTTTGCCATCTTCACCTCTAATCTCATGTTCCTAATCTTTGAGGTGGAGATGGTAGCAAAGGCGGTAGATTTCTATGTTTACCTAGAATGCCATGTTAGCCTAGTCAATAAAACCTATTTGCATGAATTGACCCCTCTCCCATCCTTGTCATTCTTGGGGTGGGATGACCTAGGTGTCATCCTTCTAATTTTCATACTTTGGAAAGAAAATTATTTATTCTCTTAAATTTTGTGGAGGATCTCCATAAGAAGGTCATGCTTCCTGATATGAAGATTGGTAAATTTGTTTCACTACTAATGATGTCACAAATAAGGAATCCCATCTTAGAATAGGTGCTATTATGTAGCCATGAACATGAGCAAAAGAGGTTGGAAGAAGTGAGGAAGATGATCAGATGGGTGTTGTATAGAATTCTAAAAATACCATCCTGGTATAATTAAGCACTAGTAGAGGCTATAGAATATGGATCAACATAGGTGACAATGTCCTCTATGCCTTACTCATTTGGGGGCTTCGAGTGAATGGTCTAAGTGAGGGAACCAACTCTGGTGGGGAAGGAGGAAAGCATAGGAGGTGAATATGATGCGGTGTTACTGTTAGATCTAGATGAGGAGGGCATCATGGGTGTTATTATGTGACCTATTGGTTTAGTGTTCTTGTTAGTTGTTCATCTTTTAGTTTGTCTAGTTTTTTGGGTTTGTGGTTATTTCCTATTCTATGGGGCTTCTACATGGCCCTTTGATG
Source organism: Torreya grandis (assembly GCA_037957365.1). Classification (NCBI taxonomy): domain Eukaryota; kingdom Viridiplantae; phylum Streptophyta; class Pinopsida; order Cupressales; family Taxaceae; genus Torreya; species Torreya grandis. The sequence goes on along the minus strand of JARHVA010000712.1, from coordinate 3,517,857 downwards.
TTTCTCTTAGTCTCAACTTTTGGTGGTGTTTATTTTTTTATTTTTGGTTGGCTTTGTGTCAGGCATTATAAAAAAATTACTTTGTAGGCTGGGGGCCCAATACTAACCCTGTAATGATCTTAAAAAAATATGTTTATTTCTATATCTTTATTTGCTTTTATGTTTTAATTCAAGTTTAATAATATGTTTATTTCTACATTATATAATTTATGGTATTTAATAAGTTATTCATCTCATATAAATGAAAGTTTACTACTAAAATAGTAGTAAATATAATGATTATGCAATTAATAAACAATGTATCAATATAGTACCGGTTAACATAAATCTATGAACAAAAATAATTAAATAAACTACAAATGATGGTAATTAAAAATTAAATTGAATAAATTTACTACCAATTAATGGAAATTAGTCAATTAAAATGAATAAATATAATACTAATTGATTTTAATTAATAATTAAAATGACTAAATATACTACCAATTAATAGAAATTAGTGAATAAATATGACTAAATATATGACCAGTTGATGGTAAAATAATGATTAAAATTACTAAATATGCTACCAATAGATGGAAATTAGTTAATAAAAATGACTAAATATGCTACCAATGGATGAAAATTAGTGAATAAAAATGACTAAGTATACTACCAATTGATGGCAATTAATGATTACAATGACTAAATAAATGACCAGGTAACAACAATCAATGACTAAATAAATGACTAAAAATGGTTTAGTCATAAATTTGGTCACATTATAAATGATCAACAATAAAATACTAATGGTCATGTGACCAAACTTAGTCATTTATATGCAATTTTTAGTATTTTTTAGTTTTTTAGTTATTTATTGTGATTTTTATACTAGTGTATGAGGATACCTGAATGGCTTGTGGGATCAATTGTATTAAATAATTAGGTGATTGAGAATTTTTTTATCCAAAATTTTTAATATAAACCTCCACCACTCTATTTTGGTTCTCCTTATCCAAAAAATTACAATGCCAACCATTGTATGAAGCCATTATTGCCAAAAATGGTCATGCACATGTTTTATGGTAATGGTCCACTCACATGGGTTATTGAAATGGAAAATTTATTTGATCTACATCAAAATACTATTCACAAAAGGTGGCCATTGAATCTCTATATCTAGAACATGAATAGTTTATTTAGTATCATAGGTTGTGCGCTCAAAATTAAAAAAATGTGTCCTAGTTTTATGGTTGATATTTTTTGAGTAGTTACAACTTTACTATAACAACATTATTTTTAAAAACTACTTCATCAAAATAGCCAAGTTTCATGAAACTAGGGCTGTAAAAGATTACATTCATTAATTTGAGAATCTCTCCTTATGTGTGGTAGACGTCACTAAGGAAAATTTTACTAACCTATTTTTGGGTGACCTCAAAGATAACATCCAATTAGAGGTTCACATATTTCATCCCAATAATGTATTTGAAGCCATACCAAGGAAACACCTGGATAAGAAAAAAGAGTTGGTCAAATGAAGGGCTTTCATTAATGTTTATGAAAACACCTTATAAGAACCATCATTTCCATAACCTACCCCATTGATACCTCAAAAAATTGAATAAAAATGTGAAAAAGGTTTTTGTTTTGGATGTGATAGCAAATGGAACAAAGGACATTGATGTGTTGAAAAGAAGTTATTTTACATTGAAGGTGCCAATGAGAAAGAAGAATATGATGAGGATTCAAGGGTAGGTTTGGAATAAATTGAGGATGAATATGAAGATTCTTAACCTATTATTTTTTCCATGCACTTATAGTAATTAATACCCCTCAAACTCTTAAGATGGTGGGTTTCCTAAAGAAACAAAAGGTGACTATGTTTATTAACTCTAGGAGTATACAACTTCATCAATATTAAGTTGGTTACTCATTTGAACTATTTCATTTACCCACCTCTATAATTTTAGGTCATGATTTAATACGTTGGTACCATCAATTATTCTATAAAATGCTATATCATTAAGCTTGTTATGGGAGATTACTTATTAGATTCACTTAAGTTTGTTATTCCCATGGGAGGACCTAAAATTAATTTGGGAGTGTAGTGGCTCACCACTTTGGGGACTATTGAGATAAATTTATAAGAACTATTTATAAATTTCCATTCAGAAGGAAAAAAATTTGAATTATGTGGATTATAGGCTAAATCTCCACAACTAGTTAGTTCCCATTAGATGATGAAGATTCTCAGAAAAGGTGTTGAGGGATAAATGGCATGTTTATTTTCCATAGAGGTTCAACCAACCAAGGATTCTACCCATCCTAATTTTTAAAGGTTGTTAGATAAACATTATGTTATTTTTGGTGACATGAAAAAAGGACTTCTTTAAGACATGTACATGATCATGCCATCAGGTTCATTCCAAGAAGTAAACCACCCAAAATTAGACCATATAGGTATCCCTATGCCAAGAAGAGTGAAATTAAAAATATAGTACATGAGGTGTTGGAGGCATGAATCATCTAAAACAATCAAATAAAATATTCCTCCCCTATGGTCATGGTGTAGAAGAAGGATGACACTTGGAAGATGTACCTAGACTACAAAGAAATAAATAAGTACACCATCAAACATAAGTTTCCTATTCCATTAATTGATGATTTTATAGATGAATTTCATGGTATTTGTTTATTTTACCAAGTTAAACCTTCATTTTTAGTATCATCAATTTTGAATCGATAATGAGGATATACCTAAAATAGATTTCAAAACTCATGACAACCATTATAAATTTATGGCCATGCTTTTTGGTCTTATAAAGGAACCATATTAATTTTAGAGTTTGATGAATACTATTTTAAAATCATTTTTGAGAAAGTTTGTATTGGTTTTTTATGATATCCTCATCTACAACAAAAATTAGGATGACCATTTGAAGCATGTGAAATAGTTAAATTCAGGTCTTGAAAACATTAACTTATGCCAAACCTTCTAAAAATGATTTTGGTGTCTAAGAGGTGGATTACTTGGGTCATATTGTTGCACATGAAAGAGTGAAATTTGATCTTGAAAAAATCCAAATGATGATGGAGTGGTAGGTTCCCATGATGCTCAACAACCTCAGATGTTTTTTGGGGATAAATAGTTACTATCAAAAATTGTCAAAAATTATGGTAGAATTACCACATCACTCAACTCTTTGTTGAAGAAAGACTCTTAGTATACTAATTCAGTTACCAAGATATTTGAATAGTTGAAAATGGCTATGTGCACAACTCTAATTTTGGCTACTCTATATTTAAAAAAAAATAATGTGAAGTGTGACACATTGGATATGGAATGAGATATATAATCATGTAAGAAGGTAGAAAATTTTCATTTCAAAGTCTAAAACTTAAGGGAAATAATAGACTCAAACTAATCTATGAGAAAGAGATGATGGTTATTCTACATGTAGTCAAGTAATGGAGATCCTATCTGATGGGTTATCACTTTTAGGTAAATACTAATCATGATAGCCTAAAATGTTTTTTAGAATAATTATTTTCATCTGAAGAACAACAAAAATGCGTTACTAAAATTATAAAATATGATTTTTATATAGTATATAAGAAATAAAAATAGAATGTGGTGGTAGATAAACTATCCTTGAGGGATGAATCACTTGAGGCATTGTTATGTGCAATGAATATTTGACAAGTAGATTGTCTAGAGAAAGTAAGATCAGAATGGTAGGATGCCAATGGTACCCATGATTTGATTCAAAACCTTCAACAAGGTTATGAAGGATATACAAATTTTACATGTAAGGAGAATGCATTATGGTATAAAGATATATTATACCTTTTTAAGAATTATCTCATCAAAATAAAAATCCTTCAAGAACTTTTTGCATCTCCATTGGGAGGTCACTCAGGATTTTTGAAAACATATCATAAAATCAATAAATATATATATTTTTTAGTAAGGACTCAAGGGGATGTTTATATTTATGTGTTTAAATGCATTTTATGTAATCAAAACAAAAGTGAAATCATTAAGACACCAAGTCTTTTATAGCCTTTATTTATAACTAGCCAACATTAGAAGGAGGTTTCTATGGATTTCTTTACTTAGTTACCATAGTCTAAGGGTAAATTTTTTATCATTGTAGATTTTTATCTACTCACCAAGTATGCTCATTTTTGTTTCATATCTAGCCATTTATTTCTAGTATAATATCTTCTACTTTTCTTAATATAGTTTAAAAATTGCATGTTACTCCAAAGATCATTGTAAGTGACAAAGATCCCATATTTACTAGTAAGTTTTGGATTAAATTATTTGCATGTTTGGGCACCCATTTGGATCATATCTCATCCTATAATATTAAATATAATGGGAAAATAGAGGTATTCAACAAATGTATAGAAAGATATCTTCATTATTTTGTTTTTGATAAATAGGACATATGGGTTGATCATCTACTGCTTGATGAATGGTGGTATAACACTTATTTTCACACTTCTTCCAAAATTTATCCCTTTATGGCATTGTATGGGTATTAACCCCCATACATCACTTATTATTTGATGTTGTATCACAAGGTTTGAGATATTGAGGAACACATTCACCATCAACATGAGGTATTAGTGAGTTTAAGAGAGAATTTATTAATGTCACAAAACATAACAAAGCAACAAGTAGATCAATAGTATAGTGAGAGGCATTTTGACATAGGTGATTGGGTATTTATGAATTTAAAACCATATAGTCATATATGTTTTAAGAAATAAAAAAAGAAAAAAAATTATCACTTAAATATAATTGCCCTTATTGGATCATGCAAAAAACTAGTAATGTGGGTTACAAACTGTATTGCCCCCATCCACTCACATACATCTAATTTTTCATGTACCTTACATGAAGAAGGTAATTGGACATAGATTTTATATTTAGATTGATTTACCATAATTGGATTAATAAGTACAAGATATATCCTAAATAGGTCCTTCACACATGTACTAAATAACTACAAACTACAAAGATTAAGGAGTATTTGATCAAATGTAAGAACTTGCATTCTAAAGATGCAACATGGGAACATGAAGAATTCCTTCATAAACATCCTAGTTTGATTTAATGTTTAGGATAATGTTATTCTGAAGTGGAAAGACATGATATTCCCTTAACCTATAGTGTGTTTAGGGATAGGTGTGGTCAACTTGTGGCCTACATGCCTTCATATTATCTTATTGCATTTCTTAATGTTCTAATTATGGTTAAAAAATGGAATAACCATGGATAAGTAGAGTATATATAGGAGGTAATGGTTATTGTTTTATCATCATATTGTGAATTCTTGTTTTATTTCATTTTTGTGGAGGTTTCC